>CM047521.1:28444776-28964322 GCA_026122265.1 Ammodytes dubius | reverse complement strand
TTTTATTGCTTCTTTCTTCCGCTCTCACTGAAATAAGGCTAATTTTCAAGTTTGTTCAAATGTGCTGTAACTTTTGTTCTAAATGGCTTTCAAGAGTCCTTCATGGCTTGCCAAGCAGAACTCAGCATGCTACAGTAGTTATATATAGTATTTGCATTGAAATATTAAGCAGATTTTATCATCAGCTTTCAGTGAAATTTTATTGCTTCTTTCTTCAGCTCTCACTGAAATAAGGCTAATTTTCAAGTTTGTTCAAATGTGCTGTAACTTTTGTTCCAAATGGCTTTCAAGAGTCTTTCATGGCTTGCCAAGCAGAACTCAACATGCCAAACAAGTTATATATAGTATTTGCATTGAAATATTAAGCAGATTTTATCATCGGCTTTCAGTGAAATTTTATTGCTTCTTTCTTCAGCTCTCACTGAAATAAGGCTAATTTTCAAGTTTGTTCAAATGTAATGTAACTTTTGTTCCAAATGGCTTTCAAGAGTCCTTCATGGCTTGCCAAGCAGAACTCAGCATGCTACAGTAGTTATATATAGTATTTGCATTGAAATATTAAGCAGATTTTATCATCGGCTTTCAGTGAAATTGTATTGCTTCTTTCTTCAGCTCTCACTGAAATAAGGCTAATTTTCAACTTTGTTCAAATGTGCTGTAACTTTTGTTCCAAATGGTTTACAAGAGTATTTCATGGCTTGCCAAGCAGAACTCAGCATGCTACAGTAGTTATATATAGTATTTGCATTGAAATATTAAGCAGATTTTATCATCAGCTTTCAGTGAAATTTTATTGCTTCTTTCTTCAGCTCTCACTGATATAAGGCTAATTTTCAACTTTGTTCAAATGTGCTGTAACTTTTGTTCCAAATGGTTTACAAGAGTCTTTCATGGCTTGCCAAGCAGAACTCAGCTGTAAAAATTTTACAGTAGTTATATATAGTATTTGCATTGAAATATTAAGCAGATTTTATCATCAGCTTTCAGTGAAATTTTATTGCTTCTTTCTTCAGCTCTCACTGAAATAAGGCTAATTTTCAAGTTTGTTCAAATGTGCTGTAACTTTTGTTCCAAATGGTTTACAAGAGTCTTTTATGGCTTGCCAAGCAGAACTCAACATGCCAAACAAGTTATCTATAATATTTGCATTGAAATATTAAGTACATTTTATCATCAGCTTTCAGTGAAGTTTTATTGCTTCTTTCTTCAGCTCTCACTGAAATAAGGCTAATTTTCAACTTTGTTCAAATGTGCTGTAACTTTTGTTCTAAATGGCTTTCAAGAGTCTTTCATGGCTTGCCAAGCAGAACTCAGCATGCTACAGTAGTTATATATAGTATTTGCATTGAAATATTAAGCAAATTTTATCATCAGCTTTCAGTGAAATTTTATTGCTTCTTTCTTCAGCTCTCACTGAAATAAGGCTACTTTTCAACTTTGTTCAAATGTGCTGTAACTTTTGTTCCAAATGGTTTACAAGAGTCTTTCATGGCTTGCCAAGCAGAACTCAGCATGCTACAGTAGTTATATATAGTATTTGCATTGAAATATTAAGCAGATTTTATCATCAGCTTTCAGTGAAATTTTATTGCTTCTTTCTTCAGCTCTCACTGAAATAAGGCTAATTTTCAAGTTTGTTCAAATGTGCTGTAACTTTTGTTCCAAATGGTTTACAAGAGTCTTTTATGGCTTGCCAAGCAGAACTCAACATGCCAAACAAGTTATCTATAGTATTTGCATTGAAATATTAAGCAGATTTTATCATCAGCTTTCAGTGAAATTTTATTGCTTCTTTCTTCAGCTCTCACTGAAATAAGGCTAATTTTCAAGTTTGTTCAAATGTGCTGTAACTTTTGTTCCAAATGGCTTTCAAGAGTCTTTCATGGCTTGCCAAGCAGAACTCAGCATGCTACAGTAGTTATATATAGTATTTGCATTGAAATATTAAGCAGATTTTATCATCAGCTTTCAGTGAAATTGTATTGCTTCTTTCTTCAGCTCTCACTGAAATAAGGCTAATTTTCAACTTTGTTCAAATGTGCTGTAACTTTTGTTCTAAATGGCTTTCAAGAGTCCTTCATGGCTTGCTAAGCAGAACTCAGCATGCTACAGTAGTTATATATAGTATTTGCATTGAAATATTAAGCAGATTTTATCATCAGCTTTCAGTGAAATTTTATTGCTTCTTTCTTCAGCTCTCACTGAAATAAGGCTAATTTTCAAGTTTGTTCAAATGTGCTGTAACTTTTGTTCCAAATGGCTTTCAAGAGTCTTTCATGGCTTGCCAAGCAGAACTCAGCATGCTACAGTAGTTATATATAGTATTTGCATTGAAATATTAAGCAGATTTTATCATCAGCTTTCAGTGAAATTTTATTGCTTCTTTCTTCAGCTCTCACTGAAATAAGGCTAATTTTCAATTTTGTAATTGTAATTTTCAGTATTTGCATTGAAATATGAAGCAAATTTCAGAATCGGCTTCATAAGGTTTTTATTGCTTTTTTGGACTTTTCACAGTGAGAAAATGCATGTTTTCAATTATGTTCAAATGTAATCTAACTTTTTCCCCCAAATGGTTTTCAAGTGTTTCACAGCATGCCAAACAGAGCTCAGGATGCCAAACCAGTTGTACATAGTATTTGCATTGAAATATGAAGCAAATGTCAGAATCGGCTTTCATAAGGTTTTTATTGCTTTTTTGGACTTTTCACAGTGAGAAAATGCATGTTTTCAATTATGTTCAAATGTAATCTAACTTTTTCCCCCAAATGGTTTTCAAGTGTTTCACAGCATGCCAAACAGAACTCAGGATGCCAAACCAGTTGTACATAGTATTTGCATTGAAATATGAAGCAAATTTCAGAATCAGCTTTCATAAGGTTTTATTGCTTTTTTGGACTTTTCACAGTGAGAAAATGCATGTTTTCAATTATGTTCAAATGTAATCTAACTTTTTCCCCAAATGGTTTTCAAGAGTGTTTCACAGCTTGCCAAGCAGATCTCAGGATACCAAAACAGTTGTAAATAGTATTTGCATTGAAATATGAAGTACATTTCAGAATCAGCTTTCATATGGTTTCTATTGTTTTTTCCTACTTTTAACAGTGGGAAAAAGCATGTTTTCAACTATGTTCAAATGTAATCTAACTTTTTCACCAAATGGTTTTCAAGAGTGTTTCACAGCTTGCCAAGCACATCTCAGGATGCCAAACCAGTTGTACATAGTTTTTGCATTGAAATATGAAGCAAATTTCAGAATCAGCTTTCATAAGGTTTTATTGCTTTTTTGGACTTTTCACAGTGAGAAAATGCATGTTTTCAATTATGTTCAAATGTAATCTAACTTTTTCCCCCAAATGGTTTTCAAGTGTTTCACAGCTTGCCAAACAGAACTCAGGATGCCAAACCAGTTGTACATAGTATTTGCATTGAAATATGAAGCAAATTTCAGAATCAGCTTTCATAAGGTTTTATTGCTTTTTTGGACTTTTCACAGTGAGAAAATGCATGTTTTCAATTATGTTCAAATGTAATCTAACTTTTTCCCCAAATGGTTTTCAAGAGTGTTTCACAGCTTGCCAACACAGATCTCAGGATGCCAAACCAGTTGTAATAGTATTTGCATTGAAATATGAAGCAAATTTCAGAATCAGCTTTCATAAGGTTTTATTGCTTTTTTGGACTTTTCACAGTGAGAAAATGCATGTTTTCAATTATGTTCAAATGTAATCTAACTTTTTCCCCAAATGGTTTTCAAGAGTGTTTCACAGCTTGCCAAACAACTCAGGATGCCAAACCAGTTGTACATAGTATTTGCATTGAAATATGAAGCAAATTTCAGAATCAGCTTTCATAAGGTTTTTATTGCTTTTTTGGACTTTTCACAGTGAGAAAATGCATGTTTTCAATTATGTTCAAATGTAATCTAACTTTTTCCCCAAATGGTTTTCAAGAGTGTTTCACAGCTTGCCAAACAGACTCAGGATGCCAAACCAGTTGTACATAGTATTTGCATTGAAATATGAAGCAAATTTCAGAATCAGCTTTCATAAGGTTTTATTGCTTTTTTGGACTTTTCACAGTGAGAAAATGCATGTTTTCAATTATGTTCAAATGTAATCTAACTTTTTCCCCAAATGGTTTTCAAGAGTGTTTCACAGCTTGCCAACAGACTCAGGATGCCAAACCAGTTGTACATAGTATTTGCATTGAAATATGAAGCAAATTTCAGAATCAGCTTTCATAAGGTTTTATTGCTTTTTTGGACTTTTCACAGTGAGAAAATGCATGTTTTCAATATGTTCAAATGTAATCTAACTTTTTCCCCAAATGGTTTTCAAGAGTGTTTCACAGCTTGCCAACAACTCAGGATGCCAAACCAGTTGTACATAGTATTTGCATTGAAATATGAAGCAAATTTCAGAATCAGCTTTCATAAGGTTTTTATTGCTTTTTTGGACTTTTCACAGTGAGAAAATGCAATTTTCAATTATGTTCAAATGTAATCTAACTTTTTCCCCAAATGGTTTTCAAGAGTGTTTCACAGCTTCCAAACAGAGCTCAGGATGCCAAACCAGTTGTACATAGTATTTGCATTGAAATATGAAGCAAATTTCAGAATCAGCTTTCATAAGGTTTTTATTGCTTTTTTGGACTTTTCACAGTGAGAAAATGCATGTTTTCAATTATGTTCAAATGTAATCTAACTTTTTCCCCAAATGGTTTTCAAGAGTGTTTCACAGCTTGCCAAACAACTCAGGATGCCAAACCAGTTGTACATAGTATTTGCATTGAAATATGAAGCAAATTTCAGAATCAGCTTTCATAAGGTTTTATTGCTTTTTTGGACTTTTCACAGTGAGAAAATGCATGTTTTCAATTATGTTCAAATGTAATCTAACTTTTTCCCCAAATGGTTTTCAAGAGTGTTTCACAGCTTGCCAAACAGACTCAGGATGCCAAAACCAGTTGTACATAGTATTTGCATTGAAATATGAAGCAAATTTCAGAATCAGCTTTCATAAGGTTTTATTGCTTTTTTGGACTTTTCACAGTGAGAAAATGCATGTTTTCAATTATGTTCAAATGTAATCTAACTTTTTCCCCAAATGGTTTTCAAGAGTGTTTCACAGCTTGCCAAACAGACTCAGGATGCCAAACCAGTTTGTACATAGTATTTGCATTGAAATATGAAGCAAATTTCAGAATCAGCTTTCATAAGGTTTTATTGCTTTTTTGGACTTTTCACAGTGAGAAAATGCATGTTTTCAATTATGTTCAAATGTAATCTAACTTTTTCCCCAAATGGTTTTCAAGAGTGTTTCACAGCTTGCCAAACAATCTCAGGATGCCAAACCAGTTGTACATAGTATTTGCATTGAAATATGAAGCAAATTTCAGAATCAGCTTTCATAAGGTTTTTATTGCTTTTTTGGACTTTTTCACAGTGAGAAAATGCATGTTTTCAATTATGTTCAAATGTAATCTAACTTTTTCCCCAAATGGTTTTCAAGAGTGTTTCACAGCTTGCCAAACAGTACTCAGGATGCCAAACCAGTTGTACATAGTATTTGCATTGAAATATGAAGCAAATTTCAGAATCAGCTTTCATAAGGTTTTATTGCTTTTTTGGACTTTTCACAGTGAGAAAATGCATGTTTTCAATTATGTTCAAATGTAATCTAACTTTTTCCCCAAATGGTTTTCAAGAGTGTTTCACAGCTTGCCAAACAGACTCAGGATGCCAAACCAGTTGTACATAGTATTTGCATTGAAATATGAAGCAAATTTCAGAATCAGCTTTCATAAGGTTTTATTGCTTTTTTGGACTTTTCACAGTGAGAAAATGCATGTTTTCAATTATGTTCAAATGTAATCTAACTTTTTCCCCAAATGGTTTTCAAGAGTGTTTCACAGCTTGCCAAACAGACTCAGGATGCCAAACCAGTTGTACATAGTATTTGCATTGAAATATGAAGCAAATTTCAGAATCAGCTTTCATAAGGTTTTATTGCTTTTTTGGACTTTTCACAGTGAGAAAATGCATGTTTTCAATTATGTTCAAATGTAATCTAACTTTTTCCCCAAATGGTTTTCAAGAGTGTTTCACAGCTTGCCAAACAGAACTCAGGATGCCAAACCAGTTGTACATAGTATTTGCATTGAAATATGAAGCAAATTTCAGAATCAGCTTTCATAAGGTTTTATTGCTTTTTGGACTTTTCACAGTGAGAAAATGCATGTTTTCAATTATGTTCAAATGTAATCTAACTTTTTCCCCAAATGGTTTTCAAGAGTGTTTCACAGCTTTCCAAACAGAGCTCAGGATGCCAAACCAGTTGTACATAGTATTTGCATTGAAATATGAAGCAAATTTCAGAATCAGCTTTCATAAGGTTTTATTGCTTTTTTGGACTTTTCACAGTGAGAAAATGCATGTTTTCAATTATGTTCAAATGTAATCTAACTTTTTCCCCCAAATGGTTTTCAAAGTGTTTCACAGCATTGCCAACAGAACTCAGGATGCCAAACCAGTTGTACATAGTATTTGCATTGAAATATGAAGCAAATTTCAGAATCAGCTTTCATAAGGTTTTATTGCTTTTTTGGACTTTTCACAGTGAGAAAATGCATGTTTTCAATTATGTTCAAATGTAATCTAACTTTTTCCCCAAATGGTTTTCAAGAGTGTTTCACAGCTTGCCAACAGACTCAGGATGCCAAACCAGTTGTACATAGTATTTGCATTGAAATATGAAGCAAATTTCAGAATCAGCTTTCATAAGGTTTTATTGCTTTTTTGACTTTTCACAGTGAGAAAAAGCATGTTTTCAATATGTTCAAATGTAATCTAACTTTTTCCCCAAATGGTTTTCAAGAGTGTTTCACAGCTTGCCAAGCACATCTCAGGATGCCAAACCAGTTGTACATAGTATTTGCATTGAAATATGAAGCAAATTTCAGAATCAGCTTTCATAAGGTTTTTATTGCTTTTTTGGACTTTTCACAGTGAGAAAATGCAATGTTTTCAATTATGTTCAAATGTAATCTAACTTTTTCCCCAAATGGTTTTCAAGAGTGTTTCACAGCTTGCCAAACAGAACTCAGGATGCCAAACCAGTTGTACATAGTATTTGCATTGAAATATGAAGCAAATTTCAGAATCAGCTTTCATAAGGTTTTTATTGCTTTTTTGGACTTTTCACAGTGAGAAAATGCATGTTTTCAATTATGTTCAAATGTAATCTAACTTTTTCCCCAAATGGTTTTCAAGAGTGTTTCACAGCTTGCCAACAGATCTCAGGATGCCAAACCAGTTGTAATAGTATTTGCATTGAAATATGAAGCAAATTTCAGAATCAGCTTTCATAAGGTTTCTATTGCTTTTTTCACTTTTCACAGTGGAAAAATGCATGTTTTCAACTATGTTCAAATGTAATCTAACTTTTTCACCAAAATGGTTTTCAAGAGTGTTTCACAGCTTGCCAAGCAATCTCAGGATGCCAAACCAGTTGTACATAGTATTTGCATTGAAATATGAAGCAAATTTCAGAATCAGCTTTCATAAGGTTTTATTGCTTTTTTTGGACTTTTCACAGTGAGAAAATGCATTTTTCAATTATGTTCAAATGTAATCTAACTTTTTCCCCAAATGGTTTTCAAGAGTGTTTCACAGCTTGCCAAACAGACTCAGGATGCCAAACCAGTTGTAACATAGTATTTGCATTGAAATATGAAGCAAATTTCAGAATCAGCTTTCATAAGGTTTTATTGCTTTTTTGGACTTTTCACAGTGGAGAAAATGCATGTTTTCAATATGTTCAAATGTAATCTAACTTTTTCCCCAAATTGGTTTTTCAAGAGTGTTTAACAGCTTGCCAAGCACATCTCAGGATGCCAAACCAGTTGTACATAGTATTTGCATTGAAATATGAAGCAAATTTCAGAATCAGCTTTCATAAGGTTTTATTGCTTTTTTGGACTTTTCACAGTGAGAAAATGCATATTTTCAATTATGTTCAAATGTAATCTAACTTTTTCCCCAAATGGTTTTCAAGAGTGTTTCACAGCTTGCCAAACAGAACTCAGGATGCCAAACCAGTTGTACATAGTATTTGCATTGAAATATGAAGCAAATTTCAGAATCAGCTTTCATAAGGTTTTATTGCTTTTTTGGACTTTTCACAGTGAGAAAATGCATGTTTTCAATTATGTTCAAATGTAATCTAACTTTTTCCCCAAATGGTTTTCAAGAGTGTTTCACAGCTTGCCAAACAGAGCTCAGGATGCCAAACCAGTTGTACATAGTATTTGCATTGAAATATGAAGCAAATTTCAGAATCAGCTTTCATAAGGTTTTATTGCTTTTTTGGACTTTTCACAGTGAGAAAATGCATGTTTTCAATTATGTTCAAATGTAATCTAACTTTTTCCCCAAATGGTTTTCAATATTGTCTCACAGCTTGCCAAGCAGATCTCAGGATGCCAAACCAGTTGTAAATAGTATTTGCATTGAAATATGAAGTAAATTTCAGAATCAGCTTTCATATGGTTTCTATTGCTTTTTCCAACTTTTCACAGTGGGAAAAAGCATGTTCTATTTCGTTCCTACTGACCGCCAGAGGCGGTGCTTATAGCACTGGATATTCCATTGCGCGCATGCGCAGGTCGAGATCTTTATACCAACAAAGTCACCTGTGACACCCGGGTGACTCCGGGAATGTCTATATATTCCGGAAGTCACCAGAGGTTCTGTTCCTTCTATTTTCTCGCGGAGCAGGTCGCACACATTGTTGTGTGCTAATATACCACTAGCTTGTCGCAAGTAGCTCGTACCCTGAGGGTTGGTGCTTCGATTTGACTTCGACCACCAAGGGCTGCGACAGCAATTCGTTAGACTTGGCTACGGCCGGTCAGGGTGAGTAGTGTGAAGGCTACGCGTAGCCCGGGGCTACTGCGGAAGCTAATATCACCTTTCCACCTTGCTTTGATTAGATCAGGCGGCGGCTGGGTTCACAGTCGCCGTGTTATTCTTCGTTCGCACCGTTGCTTGTGTGTTTCGCTAAGCCGGTTGCTAATTGTATGCTCGAATGTATTGTCTTTCTAGCATTGTTGCACTGTTGATCGGGTGCTACGTTCGCCCCGACCGGTGCTTACTTGATTTAATCGACAGCGAGCGGCTTGATAGGCTACTCAAGAAGTCTCTTTCACTGTTGTAGTGAGCTGTGTCGCACCAATCGTGTGCTCTCACCTAAGCCTTGCGTTGCATAGTTTACTTCTTTTGCTGTACCAGTGGGTGAGCCGTGCCACACACTAGTATGCTGTTGTATACACTGTATGCTGCTGTATTGCTCGCCGGTGGACGAATTAGTTTCCTAAATCGCCTTCACCGCGTTATTTTAGCCTTGTCACACTGTTGCTCGTGTGTAGGCTGCTGTAGTGTGGCGCCAGTTGGCAGCTTATATTAGTTCACAGCACGGGTGTCGTGTCTGTGCTGCTGTGTTATAAGAGCCGTGTTGCACGGTAGCTCACGCCTTAGCCTGACTGCATAGGCTACTTAATCTGCTCGACAGTGAACGTCGTTGCCGTCACTGTGTTATTAAGGCGCATTATTGCTTGGGTGCTCTCGCCTAAGGCTCAATTGCCTATAGCCTTCGTTGATTGGCTCTCCAGTGGGCGGCTGGGGTTACCAAGAGCCGCTGACACTGCCAGGGGACTGCAGATGGAGAATAGCATTGGCTAATTCTAGCATTTTTTTAACCCATGTATGACCGTGTGGTTTATTGATTTGCACTGTCCCCGTCTTAAGTAAACTAAATTCAATTGAACTGTGTCGGATTACACATTTTAATTGGCTCGACAGGTCGCGTTGTTGCTTGGGTGCTCTCGCCCAGAGCTCGATTGCCTAACCTACTGTAACTTGCTCGCCAGTGGGCGGCAGGGTTACACTGCCAATGTACTATTAGACAGGTCGCATTGCTGCTTGGGTGCTCTCGCCTAAAGCTCGATTGCCTAAAGCCTACTGTAATTATGCTCGCCAGTGGCAGCATAGTTTTACACAACAGGTCGCATTGTTGCTTGGGTGCTCTCGCCTAAAGCTCGATTGCCTAAAGCCTACTGTAATTATGCTCGCCAGTGGGCAGCATAGTTTTACACAACAGGTCGCATTGTGCTTGGGTGCTGTGTCGCCTAGGCCAGTTGCTACTTGATTAGTTGCCGGTGAGCGGCTGGGCTTAACGCCGCCACGGTAAGTTCTAATTTCTTTTTGCTAGCTTTGCTGCACTGCTGCTTGGGTGCTGTGTCGCCTAGGCCAGTTGCTACTTGATTAGTTGCCAGTGAGCGGCTGGGGTTAGCGCCGCCACGGTAAGTTCTAATTTCTTTTTGCTAGCTTGCTGCACTGCTGCTTGGGTGCTGTGTCGCCTAGGCCAGTTGCTACTTGATTAGTTGCCAGTGAGCGGCTGGGGTTAGCGCCGCCACGGTAAGTTCTAATTTCTTTTTGCTAGCTTTGCTGCACTGCTGCTTGGGTGCTGTGTCGCCTAGGCCAGTTGCTACTTGATTAGTTGCCAGTGAGCGGCTGGGCTTAACGCCGCCACGGTAAATTCTAATTTCTTTTTGCTAGCTTTGCTGCACTGCTGCTTGGGTGCTGTGTCGCCTAGGCCAGTTGCTACTTGATTAGTTGCCAGTGAGCGGCTGGGATAGCGCCGCCACGGTTATTCTGCTAGCTGTTGCGCTGTGCTCGGGTGGTGAGTTCGCCGGGGCCGGGTGCTTACTTTGATTATCAGTGAGCGGCGTGGGCAGTAGCCGCCGCCGCGGTATTTGCTAGCTTTGCTGCACTGCTGCTTGGGTGCTGTGTCGCCTAGGCCAGTTGCGTACTTCATTTATCGTTTTGCAGGGGCGTCGTGCTCGGGTGCTCTCGCCTAGGGCGCGATTGCCTAAGCCTGCGTTAATTTGCCTCCAGTAGGCGGCTTGCGGGTAGCAGAGTCGCCTTCAAGGGGTTAATTTTGGGCTGCACACCGGTGCTCGGTGCTCTCGCCTAGAGCCCGGCTGCATAGCCTACTAACTAATTTGCTATTTTCTAATTAGTTACTGAGATAGGGTAATTAAGGTTGCCATTATGTCAAGCGCCCATAATTTTGTAGTCAGACGCATATTTCGTTGGCTCAACAGTGGCCAGCTTACGCCTTCATGACCTCCATACAGGGCCATGACAAGTGCCCTGCAGGTCTCAGGGTTGAGCACCTGAGGGAAGCGCTGTCAGATAACCCATGCATGAACTGTAGTTTCATGTCTCAGGCACTTAGGTTGCTAGGTAGAGGCTCTTCTACTAGCCTCCAACCAGTTCATGGTACCAGTGCAGTGAATAACCTTGCGGCTGTGCATCCTTCCTACTCGGGGGATGACATGCTGTCCACAGCTGCGTCCTGTAGTCTCTTACAGGTGGGCAGCTCGGCTAGGAAGTCAGTGTCTGTCCGTGACTCGCCAAGTATGGGGTTAGATGAAGCTCTGGTTTCATCTGCACCCACGAATGCCTTCTTTCGGCAGGCCCTCAATCCTCCGTTTCTGTGTGCCTCCCTCTGAGCCTTATTCCGCTGGGCTCCGTAGATGCTGGCCAGATTTAAGGGCTCTCTCCCATCACACTAGTGACAGTAGAGCTCTGGCAGCCATGCAATGCTGATAGTTAGGGCTCGGACTGGTTAGCTCCGATTGAGCCTGCTATAGCATCCCTGGTTGTCTCCCCAGACGAGGCTCTGAGAGCCGATGTGCGCTGCCCTCGGCCCCAGTGCCGGATTTCAGGCGACCTCCTTACTAGGAGTTACGACATTGCTGCCTGTGGGGGCCATCTGGGAATTTGCTTTCTCACACAGTCCTGGCTCGGTCGCAAACCATACAGGGGTCAGGTGCTGGTCACTCAGCACGGACCCTCAGTGATGCTTCACTGCAGACTTTGCATTATGACTTAGGGAGCTAATAATAATAATAATTTGAATTTATATAGCGCCTTTCAAGGTACCCAAGGTCGCTTCACAAGAAAGGGGCTAGGCAGGTTGATCAGCTGTGACGTGGCGCGCCGCCAAGGTTGGCTGGCGCAGTTGTCCCAGTCGGAGGTGTGTCGACAGACCCTCCGTTCTCTCCAGTGATCCCAGGCCAGACGTTCGGCCAGCTGCTCTTCAGGTCCCAGGGCAAAGTGTTCAGGTTGACCAGGCTAGACAGTAGTTGCACGCTGCGACGTGCACCTCTGCCTGATTCCAGGCCGGGAACCTCTGTGGTACCCCGTGCCAATAGCTTCAACCACGTTCAGGTGGACAATCAAGGGGCCAGTGCTTCTCAGCACATTCTGTACAGCGCCGTAACACTGCGCTACAGCTGCATTTCAGGCGCCAGGAGGTCGGCGTCCAGTCTCCGCCCTCCCCAGAGTCCTTGGGGGTGCTACTCGATGCTCGGTAGGTTCTACTCAACCGAAGCTCAGGTACCAGGAGGTGGGGCGGGGTCGCCCCGTTCTGGGCTAAGACGGCGGAATCAGTGCCTCACGATTCTTCCTTTCCCCATGTTGCGTGTTGCAGGGGTCCTCCAGTCTATCGCTCAGGCGGACTGGGTTGTGTTATAGCCTGAAAGATACTACTTTCAAGTCCCTACTGCCCAATGTCACAGGTGGTCCTCCCCTTTGCATTTCTGGGCAAGGTGTACCAGTCAGGGTTCTTCCGTTGGGCCGTCCCTGGCTCTGCGTATATTAAACAGTGTGTGGCAGCATCCCTGCCACCATTACAGCTCAGCTGGTGCTCGAGTCGGCGGCCATGCGAGCCTGCCTTTCTCCGTAGCGCGTAGCTACCGTTCAGCAGCTACTACAGCACTTCATGCAATGGAGGCTGCTGGAGTACAGCCTCTTCCTTCGATTGATAAGTATGCTGACCTCAGCATTATCTAATTATCATTATCTAAGCTGTCCAAGTTCCAGGTGTCCGGAACACAGCGATAGAAAGGGCCACCCCCGGGGAGTGGAGACTCCATCCGGAGGTGGTGGGCATGATTGGGACAAGTATGGCAGGGCAGTGGCGTATCTCTTTGCTTCCGAAGAGATGACCCACTGTCCCCCTGGGTCCTCCTAGATGGAGAGGACCAGTCCCCTAAGGCAGGATGCTCTGGCTAATGCTTGGCCAGTCAGCCTGCTTTATGCATTTCCTACAATTCTTTTGTTACTGACAACACTGGATGGGGTCCAGCATTGCAGTTACAGCCTACGTTGGGGGCTCCACATGGGCCAGGAAGGCCATGGATCCCAGCGTTACTAAACTCCTCAAGGAGAGCCTTGGTGCCTTCCAGGGAGACAGGACCTTCTGTCTCAGGTAGGCGGACACATGTGGCACCCGAACTCGGGGCGCCTGCAGCTGTGCGTGGGGCTCCTGGTAGCCAGGACCCACTGTTGACGTATTGCGACCAGTCAGAGGTCCATACCTTTCTGACTTCAGGGGCACTCTCCACTACATGGCGCTATGCAAACAGGTGGAAGCCGTTTTCACAGCGGTGCATGGCACATGGCGAAGTCCCATGGACTTGCTCAGTGATAGTGATACCACACTTCTGCAGTCTGTGTGGGCAACAGGAGAGCTGCTTCCACCCTGTGCGTCTATGTGGCTGTGATATCGGCCGCACATGCAGGGGTGGATAACCAGACGGTAGGGTCCCACTACCTAGTCAGGCAGTTTCTGAAGGGAGGCCAGAGGCTTCATTCAGCCACCGTGACCCCTGAGGGCACCATCAGGGGACTTGCAAGTAGTCCTGAGGGCCTTAGGACTACCCCCATTTGGGCCGCTGAGTCAGGCAGACCTGACGCGGCTGTCGATGAAGACGGCATTCCTCCTTGCCATTGCGACTGCAATCGGTCGGTGAACTCCATGCCTTGTCAGTAAGCCAGGCGTGCTTGCGCTGGCATGTAGAAGGGTCAGGAGTGGTGCTCTCGCCAACTCCATCCTTCCTATCCAAACGATTGTCTCCCCACCATGTAAACCAATCGATTGAGTTGGCTGCTTTCAATCCCCTGGGCTCACCAGGGGGTGCAGAAAGAATGTCAGACCCACTGTGCCCGGTGCGGGCGCTTAGGGCATAGGTTGTGGCAACAACCAGCTTGCGTAAGACAAATACCCTTTTGTCTGCTATGGGAGCCGCAGGGAGGGGGCTGCCCTGTCCAAACAGAGACACTCCCACTGACTTGTGGATGTGGTCTTGTATGCATATAGAGCACAGGGGCTCCCCATGCCTTGGCCGTTGAGTGCCACTCTACCAGGAGTATGGCTACATCATGGGCTGCCTTGAAGCGGATTTCACGGCAGGACATTTGCGCCACGGCTACATGGTCTTCATCATGTACGTTGCGCGGCTCTACAGAGTAAATGTTGCTGCACCTCATCCGGTGGAATGACAGCTGTCTTGTTGATGGCTGCAAGCCCTTAATTGATGAGTACTCTTCGTGACCGTTTTGGTATAAGTCATCCAGTGCTATAAGCACCGCCTCTGGCGGTCAGTAGGAACGAAATAGAACGATAGTTACGTATGTAACTACGGTTCTATGAGTTCCGGATGACCGCCAGAGTTCTCTGTCACTCAGACTTCTCAGACACCGCGAGAAGATCCAGTGGAACAGAACCTCTGGTGACTTCCGGAATATATAGACATTCCCGGAGTCACCCGGGTGTCACAGGTGACTTTGTTGGTATAAAGATCTCGACCTGCGCATGCGCGCAATGGAATATCCAGTGCTATAAGCACCGCCTCTGGCGGTCATCCGGAACTCATAGAACCGTAGTTACATACGTAACTATCGTTTTTAACTATGTTCAAATGTAATCTAACTTTTTCCCCAAATGGTTTTCAAGTGTTTCACAGCTTGCCAAACAGAACTCAGGATGCCAAACCAGTTGTACATAGTATTTGCATTGAAATATGAAGCAAATTTCAGAATCAGCTTTCATAAGGTTTTTATTGCTTTTTTGGACTTTTCACAGTGAGAAAATGCAAGTTTTCAATCATGTTCAAATGTAATCTAACTTTTTCCCCAAATGGTTTTCAAGAGTGTTTCACAGCTTGCCAAACAGAACTCAGGATGCCAAACCAGTAACCAGTTGTACATAGTATTTGCATTGAAATATGAAGCAAATTTCAGAATCAGCTTTCATAAGGTTTTTATTGCTTTTTTGGACTTTTCACAGTGAGAAAATGCATGTTTTCAATTATGTTCAAATGTAATCTAACTTTTTCCCCCAAATGGTTTTCAAGAGTGTTTCACAGCTTGCCAAGCACATCTCAGGATGCCAAACCAGTTGTACATAGTATTTGCATTGAAATATGAAGCAAATTTCAGAATCAGCTTTCATAAGGTTTTATTGCTTTTTTGGACTTTTCACAGTGAGAAAATGCATGTTTTCAATTATGTTCAAATGTAATCTAACTTTTAACCAAATGGTTTTCAAGAGTGTTTTTTTAACAGCTTGCCAAGCACATCTCAGGATGCCAAACCAGTTGTACATAGTATTTGCATTGAAATATGAAGCAAATTTCAGAATCAGCTTCCATAAGGTTTTATTGCTTTTTTGGACTTTTCACAGTGAGAAAATGCATGTTTTCAATTATGTTCAAATGTAATCTAACTTTTTCCCCCAAATGGTTTTCAAGAGTGTTTCACAGCTTGCCAAGCACATCTCAGGATGCCAAACCAGTTTTACATAGTATTTGCATTGAAATATGAAGCACATTTCAGAATCAGCTTTCATAAGGTTTTATTGCTTTTTTGGACTTTTCACAGTGAGAAAATGCATGTTTTCAATTATGTTCAAATGTAATCTAACTTTTTCCCCCAAATGGTTTTCAAGAGTGTTTCACAGCTTGCCAACCACATCTCAGGATGCCAAACCAGTTGTACACAGTATTTGCATTGAAATATGAAGCAAATTTCAGAATCAGCTTTCATAAGGTTTTTATTGCTTTTTTGGACTTTTCACAGTGAGAAAATGCCAAATTTCAATCATGTTCAAATGTAATCTAACTTTTTCCCCAAATGGTTTTCAAGAGTGTTTCACAGCTTGCCAAACAGAACTCAGGATGCCAAACCAGTTGTACATAGTATTTGCATTGAAATATGAAGCAAATTTCAGAATCAGCTTTCATAAGGTTTTTATTGCTCTTTTGGACTTTTCAGAGTGAGAAAATGCATGTTTTCAATTACGTTCAAATGTAATCTAACTTTTTCCCCAAATGGTTTTCAAGAGTGTTTCACAGCTTTCCAAACAGAGCTCAGGATGCCAAACCAGTTGTACATAGTATTTGCATTGAAATATGAAGCAAATTTCAGAATCAGCTTTCATAAGGTTTTATTGCTTTTTTGGACTTTTCACAGTGAGAAAATGCATGTTTTCAATTATGTTCAAATGTAATCTAACTTTTTCCCCCAAATGGTTTTCAAGTGTTTCACAGCATGCCAAACAGAACTCAGGATGCCAAACCAGTTGTACATAGTATTTGCATTGAAATATGAAGCAAATTTCAGAATCAGCTTTCATAAGGTTTTATTGCTTTTTTGGACTTTTCACAGTGAGAAAATGCATGTTTTCAATTATGTTCAAATGTAATCTAACTTTTTCCCCAAATGGTTTTCAAGAGTGTTTCACAGCTTGCCAAGCAGATCTCAGGGCCAAACCAGATGTAAATAGTATTTGCATTGAAATATGAAGTAAATTTCAGAATCAGCTTTCATATGGTTTCTATTGCTTTTTCTAACTTTTCACAGTGGGAAAAAGCATGTTTTCAACTATGTTCAAATGTAATCTAACTTTTTCACCAAATGGTTTTCAAGAGTGTTTAACAGCTTGCCAAGCACATCTCAGGATGCCAAACCAGTTGTACATAGTATTTGCATTGAAATATGAAGCAAATTTCAGAATCAGCTTTCATAAGGTTTTATTGCTTTTTTGGACTTTTCACAGTGAGAAAATGCATGTTTTCAATTATGTTCAAATGTAATCTAACTTTTTCCCCAAATGGTTTTCAAGAGTGTTTCACAGCTTGCCAAACAGAACTCAGGATGCCAAACCAGTTGTACATAGTATTTGCATTGAAATATGAAGCAAATTTCAGAATCAGCTTTCATAAGGTTTTTATTGCTTTTTTGGACTTTTCACAGTGAGAAAATGCATGTTTTCAATTATGTTCAAATGTAATCTAACTTTTTCCCCCAAATGGTTTTCAAGAGTGTTTCACAGCTTGCCAAGCACATCTCAGGATGCCAAACCAGTTGTAGTTGTACCAGGGTTAGTTGTTATGGGAAAGAGATGCATAAAATAATTTGCTAAATTCATAACATGATTTTATCTAACGAAATATATAGTTTTAATTAATATGGTTGGCCTTAACTTTGTACAAAACTACTTTTTACACACAGCCTAAAATATAGACTATTTGCTGTCCCGCTGGCCACTCAGGGACACACCTCCCGACGTATATGATATTATTATAGAGTAGAACTATAAGATTCAATTTAAAAATATAACCAAAATATGTATAGACCTACTTGATAAGTAAATCAACCTACATCATTAGGCTACTGCATGCCATAGACAACAGTAGCCTATATTCGCAACAATAGGTACGCACATATAATTGATGAAATATATTGGGTGCCAAGGATATGTGTGTTTTTCCGATGACAGAGCTTTATTTCGTGGTGTTGCCATTGAGTGTCGCTGATTCCCCGAGTCAGCAAAACCTTGTGTGAGCTCTACGCATGGTCAAAAGTTTGCGTGGGAATACGCACACTTCTCCGCAAAGAATTATTTTATAAATACCACCGTTTTGCCACCGCACATTTGACCGCACATTTCTGCCGTCTACGCAAGGTTTTTGTGCGTAGAAAGCTTTATAAATGAGGCCCCTGGACTCTGTTTTTCACTCTGCTTTAAGGTTCATCACAGGAGATGCTTATGACACACACCATTGTCTTTTATATGAAAAGGTTGGGCCAAACCAGTTGTACATAGTATTTGCATTGAAATATGAAGCAAATTTCAGAATCAGCTTTCATAAGGTTTTATTGCTTTTTTGGACTTTTCACAGTGAGAAAATGCATGTTTTCAATTATGTTCAAATGTAATCTAACTTTTTCCCCAAATGGTTTTCAAATCAACCCCACTACGTGGGGTGATTTGTGCATTTGGAGAAAATAAGGTGGGGTGAATTGTGCCAATTTATATATATCTCAAAAACTGTAATGCAAGACAAATCCATTAGACAATCACTTATTTAAGGTGTATTTAAAGTAAATAAAGTAAATAGTTGACAAAGATTGAAGGTACATTTTCTTAAACAAGGCCTAGCAGATCTAGGTGGTTTTGCCTGCAAAGCTCACAATGACAAAGTCACCATCATCATCTTTCTGGCCATCTGAACTCTCATCAGTGGTGGCGTTAAGTGGAATTGAGATGTCACTCTCTTCTGAGCTACTGTAGACAATCACTTTCTTTTGGTGACCAGCGTATACAGCCATGCCACTGGCACGACTCTCAGAAATGTACTTTGCACTAGTTGCTCCGTGCTTGTGGAACCAACTGCCACCTGACAAATGTGATTCCCCCTACATTTCTGCCTTTAAATCAAGGCTCAAAACCCATATGTACACCCTGGTGTTTCCTCCCCATTAACCTCTGCACTACTTACTTACCTCTGCACTACTATCTGTGTTTATGTGGATGTATGGGCTTTACGTCTTTTATTTTGGTTATTGTTATTTTACCTTCATTGTTTACCTACTGAATGCACTATGTACAGCACTTTGGACAGTGCAAACTGTCATAAATGTGCTTTTCTAAATACATTTTACTTACTTACTTACTTATAACTCACCCAGGCACTTTCGCACAAATCACCCCATCCCCAGAATTTTGGATAATAGGCATGATGCAGCAATTTAGGGCTGACATCGTGCTAACTATATAGACTCAAAGTGTAGCATACCAAAGCACTAAAACATGTGTCAAATGTTTTCAAACGTGTCTATAATTGTTCAGACACAATAATCAAAAAACCTTGATCATGGAAATTTTACTTTGAAAGGCAAAACACAGTTTTTTGAGCTTAAATGTGCTTATATCTTATTCCTTGTGTCTCCCTTCTTTACAGGATGAGTCAAATGGATGGCTCTTCTTAAATATGTGGTCACATTTCCAATTTCTTCCACGGTTTTCTAGAAACAAGGGGTTTTGCAACTTCCAAAATGCACAACTCACCCCACTTTCCCCTACTAGTTTTTCCAAAATAATTCAGAAGGGCAATCACACTAACTTCATTAACTTGTTTTTGTGTGTAAAACAGGGCCTGAATAATCAACACAGAAGATGGCTACTCCCCAGAAATTTGTGCTACGTGTAATGGTCAACTCTTTCAGAATGGAGGATGTACACCTTCTACCACCAGTAGTAACGTACCGCCTGTCTCTCAAACTCCTATTTTCAGCCTTGATCTTCTTCCCACAAGTGTTGTTGTAGATGCACTCCTCGCCATCAACTCCAAGAAGTACATGGGAGAGGACAATTTGGACCCGTTTTCAATCAAGCTTTCTACACATATAATATCAAAACAAATTACCCATATTTTTAATCTTTCGATCTCCTCTGGAATAGTTCCTAAAATCTGGAAAAAAGCTCACGTAATTCCTTTACATAAAGGTGGTGACAAAAATAATCTTAATAACTACAGGCCAATTTCCAAACTCCCATGCCTCGCAAAAATTCTAGAATCACTTATTAATAATCAGTTTAAAACATTTCTAACTAGTGCTTCCATTTTGAGCCCATTCCAATCTGGTTTTAGGGCAGGTCACAGTACTGTCTCTGCTGTGACTTTGGTTGTAGACAACATTGTTACAGCATTAGACAAGAAAAAGCACTGTGCACTGTGCAGCACTTTTTATTGATCTTTCAAAGGCCTTTGATACTGTTGACCACCATTTGCTTTTACAGAGGCTGCATGACATTGGCTTTGATCATTCTGCATGTAGCTGGTTTAGGGATTATCTATCTGATAGACAGCAGTCAGTTAAACTGGGAAGATACCAATCTGAGTTTTTAACTGTTACAAATGGTGTCCCACAGGGCTCAATTTTAGGTCCGGTTCTTTTCACAATTTATATAAATAACATTGTTTCATCGCTAAAAAACTGTCACGCCCATCTATACGCTGACGACACAGTACTGTATTGCATTTCCGATTCGGTGCACCAATCTATTCAGAACCTACAAAGCTCTTTTAACACCCTGCAGGACTGTCTAGTGGACCTCAGGCTTGTTCTAAATACAGACAAAACCAAATATATGTGTTTCTCCAGAGCAAGAACTACAACTTTTAATGATTTTAATATTTTTACAAAGAATGGATTTTTAATTGAAAGAGTCACAAAGTACAAATATCTTGGCATCTGGTTAGATGATAAACTTTTAATTTTCATATAAAAAATCTTGTTTGTCGACTACGACAAAAAATTGTCTATTTTTATAGGAACAAAACCACCTTCCCTTTATTTAGTAGGAAAAGGATTATTGACGCAGTTTTCATGTCTGTCCTTGATTACGGTGATGTGGTTTACCGGCATGCATCACATTCATGTCTTAAACTCCTGGGGCCTCATTTATAACGGTGTGCGTAGAAACCTTCCCAAAACATTGCGTTCGCACAAAGCCAAGAATGTGCTGCGCAAAAAAAAGGTTGAGATTTATAAAACTGTGCTGCGCACAGTTGCACGCAATCTTCCCTTTATAATTACCCACCTGCGGTGAATTGTGCGCGGACGATCTCCGCCCGGTGTCATCCCACTACACCTCCCAGTTTCATCCCACAATCTACCATGGCGAATGGTAAATAGCTCCTGAATATGATAACGCACTTAATAAGCACAGCATTTTGACTGACATGAGGAAAAAAGGGAGGTAACCGGCCACAAAGAAAGCGACTGGGAAGGAAGAAAGCCCGTGCCATGCGTCGCTGTAACTGCCTCACAAACACAAACGCGCGCTGATCACATATCATGATTGGCACAGTCTTTGTTAAGCTGTTTTGCCCAACTTTGTACTGTATGAAATATCACGTATTAGCGAACCTGTAGGACTAGCCTATATGTAGGCCTATATAAAATGTGTTGTGAGAAGTGAAATAATGCATTAGCCTATAGTATATTCCAAAGCATTGTTTCCCTTCCATGAGAACAACACATTTCCAACAACGTCAGATTATAGTTTAAACTTCGAGGGTTAGTTGTTATGGGAAAGAGATGCATAAAATAATTTGCTAAATTCATAACATGATTTTATCTAACGAAATATATAGTTTTAATTAATATGGTTGGCCTTAACTTTGTACAAAACTACTTTTTACACACAGCCTAAAATATAGACTATTTGCTGTCCCGCTGGCCACTCAGGGACACACCTCCCGACGTATATGATATTATTATAGAGTAGAACTATAAGATTCAATTTAAAAATATAACCAAAATATGTATAGACCTACTTGATAAGTAAATCAACCTACATCATTAGGCTACTGCATGCCATAGACAACAGTAGCCTATATTCGCAACAATAGGTACGCACATATAATTGATGAAATATATTGGGTGCCAAGGATATGTGTGTTTTTCCGATGACAGAGCTTTATTTCGTGGTGTTGCCATTGAGTGTCGCTGATTCCCCGAGTCAGCAAAACCTTGTGTGAGCTCTACGCATGGTCAAAAGTTTGCGTGGGAATACGCACACTTCTCCGCAAAGAATTATTTTATAAATACCACCGTTTTGCCACCGCACATTTGACCGCACATTTCTGCCGTCTACGCAAGGTTTTTGTGCGTAGAAAGCTTTATAAAGGAGGCCCCTGGACTCTGTTTTTCACTCTGCTTTAAGGTTCATCACAGGAGATGCTTATGACACACACCATTGTCTTTTATATGAAAAGGTTGGGTGGTCCTCCCTTAAAGAGAGACGTGACGCACATTTTTATTTACAAAGCCTTGACCGGGAAGCTTCCTCGTTATTTAACAGAAATGCTGCAAATTTCAGATGGGCTTTATCAGACCCGCTCCACTGACATGCTTATGCTTTATGTCCCACAAGCCCGGTCTGAGCTGGGAAAGACAGCTTTTAGCTTCAGTGCCCCCGACTCCTGGAACAACTGACAGCAACAAATTAAACTAAATACCTTCATATCTTTTAACCAATTTAAACAAACTATCTTACATCTGCCAAACTCTACCTGTAACTGTTTTAATTAGGCTATATTGTACTTTCACCCATTTAATTTTAATTGCTGCCACTCTTCACCACTATGTAAATGTTTCAATTGTTTTTTTCTCTTCACCTGTTGTTGTGTATTTGATGTTTTTGCATTGAATATTGTTTATGTATTGTTGTTTTTCCTTTGAATTTGTTTTGAACTCGACATCATTGTGAATGAGGGTCACCCCTCAATTGGTCTCTTGAGGATAAATAAAAAGATAAAAAAAAATAAATAAAAAAAAAAAATGTTGCAACAGGTGTTGCCATGAGATTCACTCTAACAGACCGACCACACTCTGTGCAGGACTTTTTGCCAGCCCTGGAAATGGAGTCACAGGTAAAAACTATTCCTCTTTTTTCTTATCATACGTGTTGCCATCCCCCACACTCTTTATCTATTTACACAGGCAACAAAAGTCACAATATAGCACATTTTTACTTTCTCATTTAGCCAGCAATGCTGCTTAAAACAAGTAATTGATGCATCACATTTGCTTTTAAAACTCTTCATTATATTCTTTCCATATTTGTGTGTATTTGTATGTCTGCAGGTGTTTGCGGAGCTCCATCGCACAACAAATGTGAACCTACAAAACCAATTCTACTGGGGGCTGGATCGGTACACCAACATTGATCGCCTTGTACAGGCAGAAGGCCTCACGGTCTGGCAAGACAGCAGACGCTCTGCGGCGGATCCTAGGGATTTGTGATCTCCAGGTGAGTTAAGATGAACTTGGCCATGGGGACAAAATGAATCACATTTGATTATGTAATTGTGTTGTAATGCCTAGGTTGATACTGCTATGTAATTATAATTGCCATTAGTCAATTTTTGTTGGATTATTTTTCTCACCCAGACAAATTTTCTGATACATTATCACTTTAAGATGCTATTTACAAGCCCAATTTAAAAATGTTCATTAGGCTGCACTGAACAAATAATACAAAACAAAGACCTTCAATATTTTATTCTATAATATTTTCTGTAAGGGCTTTCACTAGTAGCACTGGTGCTACCAACTTTCTCTGTTGCTTGCACAAGCATATGATTTACAGATGTTTCTAATTAGATGTTAAATGAACATTTATGAGTAAACCTATTTTCTGTCACTGTATGTATACATTTGAGTAATCTTGGTTTAATGTGTTGGTAAACTATTTGTATTATTATTTTTTGATTGTCAATCTAGGAACAACATGATGTCCACATGAGACGAACCCTGGCCCTTCATGCACTCCCAGTGTTCCTGAGAGCAGATGACAGTGAGTTCTTCAGTCTTGCAATGTACAATCATATGAAAAAGTTTGGGAACCCCTCTCAGCCGGCATTATAATTGACTCTGCTTTCACAAAAAAAAAGATAAAAGTGGTATGTCTTTAATTTACCAGGAACAGCTAAGTACTGGGATGTTTTCCAAACAAAGATTTTTTGAAAAGCAGTATTTGGTTGTATGAAATAAAATAAAATGTGAAAAACTGGCTGTGCAAAAATATGGGTACCCTTGTGGTTTTGTTGATTTTAATGCCTGTAACAGCATGTAAAACTGATTACTTTAAACACAAAGTTGGTTGGATTATGTTGTTCAGCCTTGAACCTCATATAATTGTCTGTTTAATCATGAGAAAATGTATTTTAGGTGCCTAAATGCAAGTTGCACTTCTCTTTGACTCTCTGCTGAAGTGAGACAGAATGGGATCATCAAAACAGCTCCCAAAAGATCTGAAAAACAAAGATTGTTCATTGTCATGGTTTAGGGGGAGGCTACAAGAAGCTTTCCCAAAGGTTTCAATTGTCAATTTCGACTGTAGGGAACGTTGTCAGGAAATGGAAGGACACAGGCATAGTCGCAGTTAAACTCAGGCATGGCAGACCAAGAAAAAAACAGGAGCGGCATAGGTGGAGGATTGTGAGAATGGTTGCACACAACCCACAGATCACCTCCAAAGACCTGCAAGAACATCTGGCTGCAGATTGTGTATCTGTACATGGTTCAACAATTCAGCGCAATTATGCCGGCTGCCAAACTTTTTCATATGATTGTAAGTACTCAGTGCACTAACAGAGAGGTTGGTAACAATCAATACAGGTCTATCATAATGTCTAAGTCTACCTCAATACAATGGCCAAATATGATAAATTGATATGTACAATGAAATGAAAGTTATTGTGGCTTCAATCATTCACCCTCTTCATGGTTTTGTGCCAGCAAAAAAACCTAATAACTGGGAATTTTCCTTCTGCTGCAGCTCTGAAAGAATACATTATCTGTGAAAATACAAAGAAACACACGTGCAAAAAAACAACAACACGTCTCAACATATTTTTACCACATCACGTGCTCGTCGGGAGAGACTTCCTCTCTGTTATGGAGAGTTTGTGTCCTCGATCAGTCTCTGTAGCTGCAGTATTATAGGTTCCCATTTAGCAGTAAAAGCATCAGTCCTGAGTTGGAGTTTGGCTGTAATACTCTCCATCAGATATACATTTTTTACTCTTACCCTCCATTGTTGGACAGTTGGTGATTTAACATTCCTCCATAACACAGTTATCATCTTTTTTGCGATCAACAGCAACACCCAGATTAGATAAGCCTGATTTTTGCTTGTTGTGTTTCCTGGAGTCTTTCCCAATATAAAAATGTCTGGCTCTAGTGGCAGGTCTAGCCCCATAATTAGTTTGATCTCAAATTGAATATCTCTCCAGTACTGATCAAGTTTGGGGCAATCCCAGAAAATGTGAGTATGATCTCCAATCTTGCCGCATTCTCTCCAGCATAGATCTGAGGTGTTGCTGTATCTCGCTAACATACGTGGGGTCTTAAAAAATCTTATTTCAGTTTTCCACTCAAATTCCCTCCAGGTAGGACTACTGGTTAATTTATGACCATTAAGGAGCGAATTTTCCCACATCTCATCAGTGATATAAATATTAATTTCTAATTCCCATTTCTGTTTCGTTTCCCAAGTGTTTCCAATTACATTATCTTGAAGCCGCCTGTAAAAGTGGGATATCAGGTTCTTTTTAATTGTTCCTTTCATTGTTAACATGAACATCCTTTCTAAATTAGACGGTGGTTTACGTATCAGCTCCCAATCAGCATGTGTCTGCAGAAAATGTCGCACTTGAAGGAATCTAAAAAAATCCATCCCTGACAGACAGAATTCTTTACGTAAGTTTTCATAAGATTTCTTTCAAAGGTTTTTTTATTCAACAAAAGATTTGCAAAGCAATCACAGTACAATGATTAAGTTTTTTCCCCTTTTTTCTTCCCCCGAACACACCCCGCCCATATCCCACCCCCACACCCAACTACAAACAATCCTGCATCAAAAAATCCGCACAAAAAACAATACACAATGTTAAAAATGACATAAACGAAATACACGCTACAAGAAACAAAAAAAAACAATCAATATGAAAAAAAACAAAAACAAAGAAATAAAATTAAATCAAATAAAAGAGGGGAGGAGGTAGCTAGTCTTCTGTTGTTGTTGTTGGTTTTTTTAAATAATTTAGGAAGGGGCGCCAAATTCTGTCAAATTTATTCTCGGATCCCTGGGTAGTATAACATATTTTCTCTAAATTCATACATGACATAATGTCTCTAATCCAATGTGAGTGGGAAGGAGGAGCAGGATCTTTCCACTTGAGTAAGATAACCCTACGAGCAAGTAATGAGGTGAAGGCCAGTACCTTCAGCTTCACTTTAGGCAAGCCCGGATTTGGAGCGATGCCAAAAATTGCAGTGAAAGGGTCCGGCTCAATTTGATGCTGAAGTACTTCAGAAATTGTTTGAAAAACTGATGTCCAGAACTCAGTCAAGGTGGGACACAACCAGTACATGTGAAAGAGTGATGCCAGTGCGCTCTTACAGCTATCACAGGTCGGGTCTACATCGGGGAACATACGAGCTAATTTAGTTTTAGATATGTGGATACGATGTACTACTTTAAATTGTACAAGAGCATGTCGGGCGCACATGGAGGTAGAGTGTATCCGATCCAGGACTGAATCCCACATGTGATCTGTGAAGGCAGAACCTAGGTCCTGCTCCCACAGGGTTCTTATAGCTGCTAATGAGGGGCTATGCAACTTCGAAATAAGGTTGAAAAACACAGAAATTGAGCCTTTTAATGTGGGGTTTACAGAAAGAAACGAATCGACACGATTGGCTGGCGGTTTATAACGGAATTGGGGAATTAACTTCTGCGTAAAATGCCTGATATGCAGAAATCGGAAAAAATTCGTCTTTTCGATACCAAAATGTTTTGTCAATTGAGAAAAACTAGCAAATAGATCATTAATAAATAAATCACCGATGCATTTTAAGCCTTTTTTATGCCAGATCTTGAATGCACCATCCACCGTCGAGGGAGTAAACAAATGATTAACTGCAATTGGGCTGAAAAGTGAAAAATTCTGCATTCCAAAATTCTTCCTAAATTGGGTCCAAATTGGAAGGGAGTGCTTAATCACGGGACTACTGTTGGGAATAGCCGAAGAGAGTGGAAGTGCGGCGCTTAAGAGGGCAGATAGAGACAATGGGCTAATAGCGCTGGACTCCATTGTTACCCAGACTGGGGCTGAGGCGTCAAGGTGAAAATGCACCCAATACTCTAAAGAACGGATATTAGCAGCCCAGTAATAGTATTGGAAATTAGGGAGGGCCATTCCGCCTGTTTGTTTGGGTCTTTGAAGAAAAGCTTTCCGTAACCGAGGGTGTTTACCATTCCAAATATAATTTATCATTAAAGAGTCAAGGGCCTGAAAAAAGGATTTGGGGAGAAAGATGGGGAGACATTGGAATAGATATAGGAACTTTGGGAGTAATGTCATTTTAATTGAATTTATTCTACCTATGAGAGAGAAAGCCAGAGGAGACCACTTCGATAATATTTGCTTCGCCTGATCCAATAATTTGAGGAAGTTCGATTTAAATAGGTTTTTAAAATTTCTGGTAAAACATACCCCAAGGTAACTCAGATGATCTGTCACCCAGGGGCGGGCCGTCCATTGAGGCAAACCAGGCAATTGCCTGGAGCCCCGGGGCCCCATAAGCCCATTTGGGGCCCCCAAAATGCCCTCTTTATATTTTGCCCCATATCTATTGTTTTTTATAAAAAATCTCTTCACAATAGTATCATCGGGATGTCTAATTACTCGCGTTTTGACGGCCTTTCTGCCAACCGTGCACCCCCCTTCAGTCTGCACTACATGGACTATTCCATTACACATTACGCTCATGACGCTGCACGTTCACGCGTAAATCCAAAAAAGTAAATAGCGGGAGAAGAGAGAGACGAGATAAACCTAACCTACCTATACCAAAATGAAGCGAACATACGAGAGCGGGTCACAAAACAAACAGAAGAAGGACCAAAGTCAGGACTTGATAGCCTATCAAAGCTGCCAAAGCTATCAAGCTTTACAGCACCCGGTGCGGTGGCAGCGGGACCTTAGACGGAAGAACAGCTGTCTACATCATTAACCGGTAACGTTCCAGCTCCTACTGTCAATCCAACAAGTGGCTCTGGCTCAGCCAGCAGCTATGCTAATGACGTGAATGTGTGTCAACAAACTGATGGAGATAATTAATGGTGCAACGGATCACGGTTGATCCGTGGTGCATTCGGACCAACCCTCACGGTTTGGGACCCACGTGAACCGCGGATTGGATGCATATATGCTAAAAAAAAAAAAAAGACGCCTGTGTGTTCACGTGATCGGCGATCGTGTATTACAGAACAGTTAGTGGCGATCGGGGCCAGCCTCTAGGTCTACTGTAGGCTACTGACAAAAATCATACAACACATTGCCTGTGTTTTTGTAACAATATTTAGGCCTATTAGTTTAGGCTATATTTGGCTGCTCCACTTTAAGTCAGCCCAGCCAGGTGATAGTTAAGTTTCAATTTCGTTTTCACCTCCGTGTGTAACAGCTGTTCAGAACAACAGCTGATAGGCTTGAGACAGCAGGAGTCAGTCTAAAGCCATCAATGATCAATTTAAGTAAAAAAGCTAAATAAAGCTATCTCTTCCTCCCTCTATCTGTGTATATTTATCTCTCCCCTGCACACTTAGTCACTACTATCCATGCTTAAAGAAGGCAGGGTTATAACCTATTTTTTTTTTATATTTGAAGATTTTATTTCAAATAGGCCTAGACTCTGTGGACACAGGCTATTTTGTAATTCACTGTGTATTTAAAAAAATAAAACAACACATTTAATTGAAAGCAAAGTCATATTGTTCTCTAGAATTGTATCCAGGTTAGTGGCAATCCTTCCTCTGCCTGGCCCCTCTGACACACTTAATGAACTAGGACTAGGCATAGACGGATTATGAGATAATGGGCCCCTGGGCACAGACTCTTAAAGGGTCCCCCACTCGTCCCTATCCAGTCAGTTACACTGACTTTTCCACACAGATACAAACAATTAATGGCAAAAACATATTAAGGAAGTCAGTGTTTCCCACAGGATTTTGGGATACTGTTGGAGGGACCCTGTACCTTGTTGGGTGGTCCGGGGGCATGCCCCCCCCCCCCCCCCGGATTTAAAAAAAAAATCTTTTTAAAGTAAAATGCATCAATCTGGTGCACTTTGAGAGGAAATTTTAGAGGCTACATTATTTTACAGATTTTTCTTAAACAAGCAGCACTCTTCTTTACTCTGCAACTGTAAAAACAGTATAGTAGATGGGTCTGCAGACCCATGTTCTATGATGGAGGGGCCCATTTCAACAGATTCAGGGTGGATAGCTACTTTTTATGAAACATTTAGAATTCACACATAGAAAGCTTATTTCTGTATGTGCTTCAAGGCCCCTTAGACAGAGCTACTAATGCTGTTGTTTTTAACCTGCTTTTGTATTTCTCCCCTACTAGTTGAGGGGCCCATGATGATTTTTATCTTGTTACATTTGAATGAGTATCCTTATATTTAGGCTATTCCTTTTTGGACCCAGTTATTGAGATCAGTGACTGAGCTCTTTGACTATGCAACATAAAAAGTTACTATCAGTATCTCTGGCTAAGGGCCCCCCTGAGCCCTTGGGCCCCTGGGCCTGTGCCCGGTGTGCCCGTGCAGTAATCCACCCCTGGGACTAGGCATTGGACATGTCATGGGTCAGGTTCAGTTAATGGCTCAGTTTGACCCTGTGATGTGGGATCCTCTTAGACCAATTCAAGCTAAGAAAGCCTCTGACACGTACCTGAGTAGTCTCATCCAAAATGAAAAAAAGCTAGTGACTTTTGTTCATCCCTTGTATGGAGTATCTCAGTGTGCGCGATATAAGGTACATTAGATGCAAGGGCCCCCAAATGACTGTTCGCCTGGAGCCCCAAAATGGCTAAGTTCGCCACTGCTGTCACCACTTTGAGTGGGAGAGCTGTATAATCAAGTTTAAGAGCTTCTTTATTAATCGGAAAGAGTTCGCTCTTACTCAAGTTAGGTTTATGGCCAGAAAACTGACTAAAGACCTCCAACACAGAAAGTGCCTCCGGTAAAGAGGTGGCTGGCTTGGCGACAAACAAAAGTAAGTCATCGGCGTATAATGATACCTTCTGTTCAATTCCTCCTCTCCATATCCCCTGAATCTGTTTGTTACCGCGAATGGCAATCGCAAGTGGTTTGATTGCAATAGCATAAAGGAGCGGGCTCAAAGGACAACCCTGCCGGGTCCCACGGTGCAGATCAAAACTACTTGAGTAACGGCTGTTTGTTAATACTGAGGCAGAAGGGCATGCATATAATAATTTATCCCAAGAAGTGAAAACAGGACCCAAACCGAATTTTTCAAGGGCGAAAAACAAATAATTCCATTCTACTCTATCAAATGCTTTTTCAGCATCCATAGAAGCGATAGCCTGGCATTCCCAGACCTGCCACTAGGCGCAGGCAAATTAAATTTGCTGCGCGTGTTGGTCTGGACACGCTCCGTTGAAGCTTATCAAGAATACCAGAAATCTGGGATAACGTTTCAATTGGTTCTATCTAATATGGGCGCGCCAGAGCCCTTTATATGGTACTCTGGGGAGGACGTAACCGGATGACGACAGTGACGTGCATGCGACGTCGAAGCCGTGATAGTAAACATCAAAGATGGCTGCGGATATGTTGTGTGAGTTTGAGACTGCTTTGGCCTCGATCCTTAACGAATTGGAAGACGGGACTCATAGCTTTCACTAGCAAGTAAGTGGAATGTTCTGTTTTGCCGACCGACAACGGCAAACGTTTAATTTAACAGTTTAACAGCTGTTCGCTAAACGAACGGGGCTTACGTCACTTGTGCATCGCTCTGATTGGTTGTAGTGCTATCCAACTGCGTGCAGTGGCATTTGAAATGCACGAGTAGGAGCCGCCCCTTGAGTTGGAAATATATTGATCGTGGCCAGACCCTCTATCGTTCAAGATACCAGGGTCAGGATTTCCAGGCTATAGAAGCGAGGCATTCTGATTCAATATTTCTGGGGGAATATAAAATGTTCATTAGCCGGCGGATATTATAAAATGATTGGCGTCCCTTTATAAGCCCAGTTTGGTCGGGGGATATGATAGAGGGGAGAACATCCTCCAATCTGTGGGCGAGAATTTTAGCAAGTATCTTCACATCTGTATTTAATAGTAAAATTGGTCGGTATGATGCACAATCTAGAGGATCTTTATCCTTTTTTAACAACAGGGAAATACAGGCCTGATAGAACAAAGGCGGGAGTTTACCTGAGTCAAAAGAGTCGTCTGGACCAGGAGATTTGCCTGATTGCATAGATGTTATTGCTGCAATAATTTCCTTCTGAGTGATAGGTGCCTCAAGGCTATGTCTCAGGTCTTGAGAAAGGGAAGGCATGTTTAGGTTACTGAAAAAGGTTTCCATCACCGTTACGTCTACTGTACAATCAGAACTATACAAATTTGAATAGAATGTTTTGAACTTTTCGTTTATCAATTTCTGATCTGATGTTGTACACCCACTGTCTGTCCGTATTCCAGGGATGAGTTGCTTCGCTCTAAATATGCGCAGTTGATTGGCCAGGAGTTTACCCATCTTGTCACCATGCTCGTAAAAAGTACTTCTGTTCCTAAGCAACTGGTCAGCAACTTGACGAGAGGAAAGATGGTTGAATTCTGTCTGAAGTTTTAAACGTTCTTTGTAAAGTTCAGATGAAGGTGAATTAGCATATTGTCTGTCTATGTTCAGAATCTGATCAGCAATTTCAGTTTATTTCTGTTTTGTACACTTATTTTTGTATGCTGCAAATGATATAGTTTCACCTCTCAAATAGGCTTTCAGGGCTTCCCAAATTGTTGCATTGGACACATCTGGTGTTTTATTTATACTCAAAAAAGTTTTAATATGTGTAGAGATGTGTGAAAGAAAACTCTCATCTGTGAGCAACAATGGATCCAGTCTCCACTGCCTTCTTGTATACTCAACGTCAGAGAAAGCCAGTTGAAGGAGCAGAGGAGCGTGATCTGAGATCACAATACTTTCATAACTGCATGACTTTAGGTCTGACATCAATGAATTATCAACAAAAAAATAATCAATTCTGGTGTAAGTATGGTGGACATGTGAAAATAATGAATATTCTCTTCCTGTGGGGTATTAAAACCTGTATGGATCAGAGAGGCTATAATCAGCAAGAAATGATTTGATATAACCTGCAGATCTGCTAAGAGTGGCAGGTTTGGGGGAAGAGCGATCTAAGACTGGATCTAGATAACAATTAAAATCCCCACCAAGAATAAGAGAATGGGAATTGAGATCAGGGAGTTGAGAAAAAAAATCTCTTAAAGAATTCTACATCATCGACGTTAGGCGCGTAGACGTTGGCCAAGATGACTGACTTATTGTGAAGTTTGCCTGAGACAATAATAAAACGTCCATTTTTATCTGATATAATGTTTGAGGACTCAAAAGGAATATTACTATCAATAAGGATAGCTGTGCCCCTAGCCTTACCCCTGAAATTAGAATGAAAAAATTGTCCACGCCAGCATTTAATTAATCGCCCATGGTCAGAGTCATGTAAGTGGGTTTCTTGAAGGAAAACTATTCCAGCCCTGAGCCGTTTTAGGTGGGTTAAGACCTTACCCCTTTTCACTTGGTGATTTAGCCCCTTGACATTCCAACTAATTAAATTAAGATTGCCTTGTGGCCGTGGTATTCCAGCTCGCCTTGTTTACGTGCCTCTCTCATGATCAAGTCTTTAATCTGGTATCGGTGGAAGCGGATGATGACGGGCCGCGATCTCTCGCCCGGGCCAGGTTTGGGTGCCAAAGTGCGGTGAGCTCTGTCCAGTTCCGGGGGAGAAGGGAGAACTTGATCACCAAAAACCTTGACGAGGAGCTCGGCGAGAAAGGCGGTGGGGCGTGCACCCTCAAGTGACTCTGGTAAGCCCACAATACGAACGTTCTGTCTCCTGCTTCTCCCTTCCAAATCCGATAGTTTAGATTTCAGCGACTTGTCTTCCTGCAGTGAGGAGCACGTAGCCTCAAGTTGCTCCAGGCGTCCGCGAACAGTTTCTGCATTCTCCTCGAGATCGGTTATACGTTTCCCATGGCCTGAGACCACGGCCTGGATGTTGTCTAGCTTAGTGACCATTCTGTCGAAAGATGACTTGAACTCCGCGGCTATGGCTGCTCTGTGCTGCTCAAGCAGGTCCGGAATGGAAGCCATTGAGCTAGCACCAACGTCAGTGCTAGCCACGCTGTCCGAGGACATATCTGACTCTGCTGAATCTCTTTTTGCTCCTTTCTTTCCTCTGGGCATTTTTCCAAATCAGTGCTAGTGTTACCGGCAATACAAGCACAAAACAAAAAATCGATGAAAATAGGGTTTAATCAGTTAGGTCCGAAATAGTCAGTGGGAGCTAGAGAGCGAACACACCTACTCCATGCTCTGCAACCCGGAAGTCAGTTTTCATAAGATTTCAAAGTGTTGTGGAATTGATTATTACAGTCATAATAATTAAGTGTTTATATAAACTATTGCCATCTTGACTCTAAATATTCGTAAGCTAATCAACAAATCCTGACCTTACCTTGATGGTGAAGGTTGTTTATGTTCTGAGATACTCAAACTCCGTACGGAAATGTATGTTTTGACTGAGATGGCTCCGGAGAACTGTGTCTGCAAGATAACTAACAACATATCTGGCAGAGGAGAATCTTGTACGTAGGCTGGAATGTTCGTGCGTAATTAGATTTTGCTATAACTTCTCTGTCTGACTGCCTCTCGGTGGTCATTTCACACAATCCCATTGTTGCATTGTTGTCTCGACCCATGTTTGCAAACATTAAAGATCTGTTCTATTTTTATATTTAAACATTGTGTCACCTCGTATTAATTGACTAATTTCTCATCTTTTAACTAAAGGTTGATATTTCAATTCCATGACAATTTGGGGGCTCGTGTCCGGGATGTCTAACTCGGGGATTCCCTGAAGCACCCTCTGACAGGTTAACTGTGCACAGCCGGAGACTGGGTCCCGGAGCCAAAACCTCTCCCCACGGAGGACCGTAACTGACCTCAGGAGATACAGGTTGGCGCCTAAATCAGATGTGCTTCAGGGTATCTCCCGATACGGCATCCAAGAACTCAAAAAGACTAAGAGGTGAGAACACAATGTTTTGAAAGGTCAGGGACCAAGTTTTTCTATAAAGTATGTTGTATGAATAGCTTTAATTAGTTAATTCAGGACAGCTGCTGATTAGTTGAACTATAAACTAAAGACCAGGGGTCAAACTCGCTTCAGCTGACGAGCTTTACGAGAAATAAAATAGATTTAACAGGGTTAAACTATTTTATCTAGCGCCAGGGGCACTAGGGTCAGGGACCAAAATGATCAAGGCCAGGGGCCAAACTCGAGAAATAAGATAGATTTAACCGGGTTGAACTATTTTATTGTGGTCAGGGACCACGAAGATTCTTCACTGTCAGGGACAGATAAAGGCCAGGGGCCAAACTCGAGAAATAATATAGATTTAACAGGGTTAAACTATTTTATAGTGGTCAGGGACCACAAAGATATCTTAACTGTCAGGGACAGCGCGCAGGATCCATAAAAAATATTTGGCAAAAATAGATCTAAAATAAAGAACGTTCTAAAATAGTTATATATAATACTTATAATATTTTCAAGTACTAATTGTGTGTGGTTTATTTAAGGTCTCTGTGTCTTCTGTTGGATCTGTCCTTCACTGCATTCTCTAAAATTCAATATTATTGTAAAAGGGGAACAGTCTGTTTAAACAAAAGGAGTTGGAAGTTGAATTTGACAGTTGTGCAAAGAATGTGTGATAAGGGTGGAGACTCACTATACAGGTGCATTGGTAAATTTATGGGAGGAATATGGTCTTTCCAGGAAATGTGAGCTTTAGTCTCGTTAAGATAGAAAAGCTAAGTTAGCAATTATTTAAATTTTAGAGAAATAAAAGCTTTTCTGTCAGGCCTTTGTTGCAAAGTGAACAGAGACAGTGATTAGCTTAAAGGTAAAATAACTTTAACCAAAGTGTGCTAAGCTCCTCACAGGACAATTATCCCAGACCGGGTCTCTCGTCTCTGGCCAAGCAGAATCTCCTCTCTCACACCTCCGGTTGCAGACCAAAACCAGCTCAACGAACTAAAGCTGTATCCACATCTACACCTGGATCCTGCCCTGCATCTGCCAGATGAGTATTTTCCAGCTACCTTATTCCATTTTAAATGGGGTCCAGTTCAACATGACTGGCCTAAAGAAGAGATCCTTTTATGATTGAACTAATGTGAACTCTGTGACAAGGACAACCTCTGTATGGCCCAGCTGAAGGCCTATGGACAAATGGAAAAGGCGGACGAGGAAGACGGGGCAGAGGCAGAGCCAGCAGATGTGGCTAAAACACCTGGAACATCAACTTGGCTGATTCTGTGTTGGGACAACTTGCACTGGGCAGGGAATGTCCTGAACAACAACCAGAGAATGGACTGCAGTTGCAGTCCCAGGTGCGAGAGGCAGTGGGAGAGTGGGAGACTGACTGGACGGAGGGGAGAGACAGAGAGGGGTCCACAGGAGGGTGAGGTGCACCAAACATGCAGTGACTCTCACTGTCCAGTAATATTATTATTATTAAATGCTTAATTCCCCCATCTGAATTGTCTACATCAGAATTGTTAGTGTCACGCTAGGTGATTACATTTTTGGCTAATTATGGTATAACTTATCTAATTTGGTTTGATAGACAACTGAGTATTGTACTGTATCCAAGGTCTCTATGTTTACATTCCTATCTTTGCAGGTGAAAACTCCACAAGGACATTTACCCAAAACACGGCTATAGGCCGAGCAAGTGACTGCAGTGACTAAAGTAGTGTTGGTTTAACCACAAGAGCATGTTTCCTTTATACACACACAATTACGAAACAATTATTTAATGATAGAAAAGTACTTCTAATATTGCGCTATAGCATCATTTGTGAGTAGAATTTTCTAAAAAATAACAGTGTGTAAGACGGGATGTTATTATTCCCAAGCCACACAATTTCCAAAAAGGGATAATCATTTTTAAATGACTTCAGAATTTTCAAAATTAGTTAAGCCTCTGCAGAGCAAACTTTATACATGATCATGGACTGACTGACTAAGACTGACTGTTTAATTCTTTTACACCCTTTTCCTAATTCACTCTTACTGTGTTCTCCTTACAGACAAAAAATGCAATAGATAACTATTTTCTCCCTCAGCAGAGCTGATAAGAGCTCAGGAGGTTATTCCCAAAACAACGTTTGTTTCTTGACAAGAAGGGCAACCCGTGTTTTGGCCAAATTTAGTTTATCTTACACAATAAATGTGACTTGGGTAAGTCTTTGAGAACATACGAACAATATGTAACTTGCAGCACAACACAGAAAAATACCACCATTGATCTCTGCTATGGTTCAATAGGTGGAGCTTATCGTTCCATGCATGCCTGCCCTTGGGGCCTCTTATCACAACAGTGTTTACCTCATGCCAGTGTATAAACCGTCCTTCAGACGCTTAGAACACAAGGAGAGACAGGTGGAAAGTGGCCCATGGAGGGGTCCTTTGCCTCAGATAAGATGACGCTTGCTAGTTCAACTATATATGGCCCACATGGAGAACCAGCTTGGGATTTTGGTAAAATGAGAAGATGTGTGGCAATATGGTTTAACACCGCAGAACTGTATGGAAGTGGGAATGAATGTCCTGAATGTGCAAATGTGTGCAAAGGAAAGGATGATAGAGTTTCTGAAGAACTTAAAGAATTGATTAATAGATGTGTTGCATTATGTAAGTGCACGTCATGTGCCACTGCTTGAAACTACGTTGAAAACTAGAGCTGAGGAAATGGTTAAGATAAAACAGTGTCATGGATCAAACCCCACACAAAATGCTAAAGCCATGATGTTCAAATGGGTGAAACGGCAGAGTACCCCCCCTCACCACAAAGTCTTGTGGCCACTCTGATAGAGGCCGGCCTACCGCTCCCGTCTTCCATGATTGATGTGCCTATTGTTTCCTCATACCCAAAAGTAACTCAGAAGATAGAAGAAGCTAAAATACAACATGTAAGTAGAAATAAAGAGGATGAATTACTTTTCATAGCAGCTGCAGTTCAAGCACTAAGGGAGATAGACTTGCATGCAGCAGGAGGGTCAGGGATCAAAAAAGGGAGGGGTGAGTGAGATAGAACCAAAGTACATCAGCCGGCAGAGCAAAGCACACACTTCCCCACAATACTCACAAAACAATAACTTCAGAAACAATTGGAGAAAAGGACAGTGTAACTTCTGCGGGAAAAAATGGTCAGACCATACCAATTTAATTCAAGCAGCTACAATTAAACTTTCTTCTTAACCCTATTGAAGACCCACTAATGCCAGTAGAAATAAATGGGTCAACAGTGTCTATTTTGGTTGATAGTAACCCTTCAAAGAGTATATGCTGTTTGATGTTGAATGTTGACTATAGTTTTGATTTTTGTAAATCCAAAAGTTAAAAAGTAAAATGCCGAAAGAAATTGTTATGCAAATTAGCTGAAATGTTGAGATCTATCCATTTTTCTTGTGCCTGCTGCCTATGCAGTGGCTCAGACACAGAGATTCTGTAGAGAGAGCTGTTGCTGAGGAACAAATTATGAGATACAGAGAAGCATTTACAGACAATACAGTGCCTAAAATTATGAGAGGAGATTGACCCTTGGACTCCTTCTGGAAAGTATCCTAAAACTATTTACGTTGCTAAGTAAGTTGCATGATCTTGAGATATTATCAATGTTGTTTTCCTTCATTTCAACTTGGTTGTAATAAACATTTCCTTTTGACTCAGATAATTAGCTTATTGACTATTAGACATTTAAATGCACATGATTAGAGAAAGAAGCAAGGAACATTTACTTTATGATTATACAATATGTGTTTCATGTTGAGGGAATTTTGGGTCTTTAGTTGTAATATTAATGGGAAAGATTGAGAGGTCATATATGCCTATCCTGTGTGTCTGTCTCTCAGACTCTAGGTCAGCCTTGTAGCCTGTTAGGAGACACAGGTCAGTTGTATAGATAAAGTCTCATCTCCTAAGACTCCAGAATGTTATGGTTCACTGTGTTCAGCTCTGAACCAAAACATTGGTACGCTTGGTGCCCGAGCCGGGGAGGTGATAGAGATAGCGCGAGGTTAAAACACAGCTCTAAGCATGAGTTTGGCAGAATTGAAGTGCAAGTCACAAGAGTTGCAGTCCGGTTCTCCTTGGCCAAGTCTGTAATAAATATTGCTTCATAATTCATCCAAGTCTCCTGAAATATTCTTCCACCTGAGTTGACCTCCAACCTTAAACAGAACTTCCATCACAATAACTAGCTTAAATTTCATGCAAATACTGAGGTCATTGTGAAAAAGGGACAACAAAGAGTTCACTTGTTGAGAATGCTCAACTCTTTCAGTGTCTCCAAAGTTATTTTGAGAACTTTTTATCAGTCTTTCATTGAGAGTCTTTTAACTTTTTCATTTACATGCTGGTTTAACAGTCTGTCAGTAAAGGACAACAGTGAGGTACTCGCACTCATTTATTCCTGCAGCCATCAGGTTACTGAATGATCACAAGGGTCAGGAGTAGGTGGAGAGCAGCGTGTAGCTGGCTGATTGTTCTGACAGGTTGAGTTGAAATGCATGTGAGTTGGATTTGTGTGTTGGACTGCTGTTTGTCTATTTATGTTATTTCCTACCTCGTACTGCTTTTATAGTATTTGTTCAAATTATTTTTTACTGCGAACAGGAACTGTAAACTAAATTGCCCTTCTTGGGATAAATAAAGCTTTTTCTGATTTGGATTCTGACATGGGAGTAAGAGAAGGGGGGGGAATAGAAATGAATTATTTACAAATAGCACCAATTTGTTTTAACTAGGCTTCAAAAAACTATTTTAAACTATTGTTTAAAGTATGTAGTGTGTCCCTAACAGTGTTAAACATTGGATTCCTTTCAGAGAGAGAGAGAAAGGGAGTGTGTGTGTATGAGTGAGTGTGTGTGCTGGTGTGGTTGAGTGACCATGGGACACCAACATTGAGTGCCTGTGTGTGTGTCCGAGAGAGAGCGTGCAAGGATGAACGTGCATGTGTGTCTGATTGAGTTTGACAGCCTGCATGTTTTTGTGAGAGAAGGAACGGAAAGCGTGCTAGTGTGTGTGTGTGTGTGACTGACTGCATGCATGTGTGTGAGAGGAAGGGGAGATTGATAATCACTCTTTCAACAGGTAGAGCATCCGACCGCCAGAAGACAGAAGATCTAAATTGATAACATTTTTAAATTTGATTAAATCCTGCGACCTAAAGCCACCATAGCGATACACAATAATACCCATTGTAATGTTTTTTTTTCTTTAGCTCACTTCACCTTTTATCTGGTTAAAATGTGTTCACATATTTGTTTAGGAAACTTTGATCTAAAATATGATGACATATGGACACCAGACCTTTGATTTATGCTAACTTTTAATTATAGTTTTGTTTAGAATTATACTGCCATATAACATTACTTTTGATTTAAATCTTTTAAGCATAGCTGTTTAATTTTTTTTGTTAAACAGAACTGTCTGAACATTTTTTCCTCTTTAACGATCTATGAGGTTTTTTTTTCCAAATGATAAGTTCTGTTATAGTTAGTATAGTTAGTGCATAGGACCTTTTGACCTCCTTTTGCCAATTGTGAGGAGGTGTGTTTGTTTCTATGTGGATAGGAGCGGATGACCTGTGACATCTGTCCGTCTATTTTAGTACACTGCCCACTGGGGATAAGACACTTGAAAAGGCCACTCTGGCCTTGGCGGACAATCTCACAGGCCATCCTGTAGAATTTTAATGTACGCTTTTGCCATTCCCTATAAACATGTTTTATCCTTTAATTATTAGAACATTTTTTTTAGAATAATTATATTTGTTATTTATTTATTATAATAGGAGGGAAATGTTGTGGAATTGATTATTACAGTCATAATAATTAAGTGTTTATATAAACTATTGCCATCTTGACTCTAAATATTCGTAAGCTAATCAACAAATCCTGACCTTACCTTGATGGTGAAGGTTGTTTATGTTCTGAGATACTCAAACTCCGTACGGAAATGTATGTTTTGACTGAGATGGCTCCGGAGAACTGTGTCTGCAAGATAACTAACAACATATCTGGCAGAGGAGAATCTTGTACGTAGGCTGGAATGTTCGTGCGTAATTAGATTTTGCTATAACTTCTCTGTCTGACTGCCTCTCGGTGGTCATTTCACACAATCCCATTGTTGCATTGTTGTCTTGACCCATGTTTGCAAACATTAAAGATCTGTTCTATTTTTATATTTAAACATTGTGTCACCTCGTATTAATTGACTAATTTCTCATCTTTTAAAGGTTGATATTTCAATTCCATGACAAAAGTTTCCCCTACAAAAAGTTGATCCACTGTGATTAACCTCTGCCCACATTCGAAAGCCTTTATCTATCTTTCTGGGTGGAAACTCCGACATAACTGCTATTTTTAATGCCCTTGACAAAGAGTTCAAGATGCTTAATTGTTTTCTAATAACCATCCAAGTTTTCACTGTGAATTTTATCCATTCGTTGTTATTTTTAATTTCTTCCAACTAGCTGGGCTCATGAACGGCAGCGCTGCAAGGGGCATACTTGGGCACGAGTTCTGTTCTATACCCACCCAACCCGTTTCTATATCATTTGTTATCTATGCTGTTAGGGTCCTCAGCTGTGCTGCCCAGTAGTAGTATTTAATGTTGGGTAAGTTCAGGCCCCCTTTTTGTTTTGGTAATAGCAACGTTTTGAGTCTGGCTCTGGCTTTTTTGTTTTGCCAAACAAATCTTGATATCAATTTATCCAGATTACCAAATGCTGCCATGGGGACTTTCACCGGCAAAGAGTTAAATAGAAAAAGCAGTCTTGGCAGGATATTCATTCGCACCGTTTCAATTCTCCCAATTAGTGATAGGGGGAGAATTTCCCACTTAAGGACATCTGCCTTTATCTCCCTTATTAGCTTTCCATAATTGGCCTCATACATTTTTGAGGTGGAGGGAGTGATCACAACGCCTAAGTATCTAAACCCCTCCCTCGACCAATGAAATTTGACAGTCTTATCTAATCGTGATGGCCAAGTACCCGAAAGCATCATTGCTTCTGATTTTGAGTCATTTACTTTGTAGCCTGATATTAGTCCATATTCGCCCAGAACCTGAATCAGACGGGGAACTGAGGAGACAGGATGGCTCAAATACAACATGACGTCATCTGCAAATATTGAGATTTTATGTTCCACACCTCTACCGTCCTTTACACCCGTTATACGATTGTCCTGCCTTATAGTTTCAGCTAGTGGCTCTAAACAAATATCAAAGAGCAAGGGGCTAAGACTGTCACCTTGCCTAACTCCCCTTTTGATCTTGAAAAACTGAGAACAACATCCATTCACCCTCACTCTTGATTTTGGATCCAAATATAACACTTTGACCCAGTCGATAAACTTAGTGTGAAATCCCATTTTATTTAATGTATGGTTGAGATAAACCCAATCCACCCTGTCAAAGGCTTTTTGCGCATCTAGACTGAGTAACATAGATGGCTGTTGTTTTGTTTTAGCATGTGACATGATATTAAGGACACGTCTGATGTTGTTGGATCCCTGTCTACCTAGTATGAACCCCGTCAGATCTGGGTCTATCAGTTTTGTTATAACTTTTTGGATTCTTTTTGTTAGAATAGCACTAAGTATCTTTTGATCGTTACACAGAAGACTTATTGGCCTATATCCTTCACATTTAGTAGGACCCTTCCCTTCTTTATGAATGACAGAGATTATGGCGTCTGCCCATGACTTAGGGGGGTCTCCTTCCAATAGGGCATAGTTAAATACTTTTGCAAGAGTCGGGGTGACCTCTTCCTTAAAACATTTATAAAATTCTCCCGGGATCCCATCAGTCCCTGGGGACTTATTGTTCTTTAATTTTAGAATAACTTCATTTATTTCCTGTTCTGTTAAGGCCAGGACACACCGGCCAGATAATCGCCGTCGTAGTGTCGTAGGGGGTCGGGACACGAATCTGTTTGGTGTGTGCCGTGACGTCGGCCGACGTAGAGGTCGTCGGGCTTGTTTTGAGCAACATGTTCAATCGGCGGCCGACTGTCTTTCATTTGGAGCAATTTGATTGGTGGAGGGCTAGCGAATCAGTGAAGCCCGGAAGTGAGGCGGGTAGCACAAACAGCTAACAACAGCTAGCCATCGTTTTAATGTGTTTGTTCGTTTCGTTTTGAGAGTACTCACATGCATCAACCCTTGTTGACTGCTCGACACCATGCTCGACACTCTCTGCTAAAAATTGTGCTCCATAAATATAAATACGTATTTCTATCTGTTTATGCTCTAGAGAGCTGTCCCATCATTTCCGGCTTTCGTATTTTTTCGGGCCACAATACAGATTAGCGCCGCCTGCTGTTGTGGAGACATTGCGTCCCGCGCAAGCAACAGAGCGTACGGAAAGTCAGCAGTCAGTTTGGTGTGTTCTCTGGCCGTGACGGGAAGGCTGGAGCTTCCTGAAACGGCCGACTCCATTTTTTTGCGTAGTCGGAAGAAGTCGGACTGGTGTGTCCTGGCCTTTACATGTGATGACATACTTTCTGCTTCTTCTTTGGAGAGGGAGGGTAGATCTAACTTAGAGAAAAAATGTTTTATCTTGTCTTCCGTTTCTGTAATTTCAGGGGAGTCATATAAATTTTCATAAAAGGCTGCAAAGGCTGCTGCTATTTCGCTTGGCCGTGTAACTGTCTTTTTTATAGCTGGGTGAAAAACTTTAGAAACGACTCGACTTGCCTGCTCTTTACGTAACTGGAATGCAAGGAGGCGACTGGCTCTATTTCCATTCTCATAATATTTTTGTTTTGAAAATCGTAGGGCCCCCTCCGCTTTATATGTCAAGAGCTCCTCTAATTTGTGTCTTTTTTGTTTTAGTTCCGCCAAAAGATCATGTTTTTTATTATTATTTTTATGTTCTAGTTCTAATATTTTTATTTTACTTTCCAGATCTACTTATTCTTTTAGCCTGTTCTTTTTAATTCTACTGGATATTTCTATCATTTTTCCCCTTATTGTGGCTTTAGCACTATCCCATAGGACAGACTGTGAAACATCCCCGTTATCATTAATATTAAAGTACTCGTTTATACACTCTTTAATTTCCTTAGTCACATTCAGTAAGGAGATATTTGCTCTCCAGTATTTAAAGCATTTTTCTATTCCTAAATGTAGGGTAAGGATTAAAGGTGCGTGATCACTGATTGTTATTGAGTCTATCTTGCAATCTACTACTTGATAAATACATTGTTTAGGGACAAAGCACATGTCTATATGTGAATAGCTCCCGTGGACATTTGAGAAAAAAATAAAGTCCTTGCCCTTTGGATTTCTATTTCTCCAAGGGTCTACCAAACCCAGCTCTTCTATCATGTTGTTCAGTATTCTTGATTTTTTTTTGACTGGTTGCGTTCCATCGGCAGCCTATCGATCTTCCCATCTAGTACGCAGTTGAAGTCTCCCCCAACAATTATCATGCCTTTGGCATTGTTTGCAATTATGTTTGCAATATCACAAAAAAAGGAAGAATCATCTTCTGTTGGAGCATAAATATTCACAATTGATACTTCTTTATCACTTATTGTACCAATGACCACGACATATCTCCCTAAATTGTCTATAATCACTTTTTCTTCAGAAAAAACTACGCCTATGTTGAATAGAATTGCCACCCCTCTCCTTTTACCATAGGATGCACTGAATACCTGGCCTACCCACCCTCTTCCAAGTTTTTTGTGTTCAGTTTCCAACAAGTGGGTCTCCTGTAACATAGCTACTCCGCATCCAAGCTGCCTTAGTTGAGCAAGTATTTTTTTTCTCTTTATTGGGGGATTTAGCCCATGAACATTATAGCTTATTAGCTTCAGATTAGTCATTATCTAATATATTCTAGAGTTCGCTTTAAACAGCCGTCTTTGATTTTTTGTTGTTGTTTGGCCTGCGTATTTCCGTTACATCTCAGAAGAAATAAGAAGGTATGCGTTGCTGTGATATTGATTACTATATAAGAAAACATTTGAAAAAACATTTGAACTTAAACGAAAAAAGGATACTTCCAACCTAAGTAACCCAGCTGAGCCCCCTGTACCAAATTGAGTGCCAGCTCCTTGTGTGAAGGCTGATGTGACTAGCTCTCTCCTGGGTGAGCTCACAATTTGTGGATGCAACTATAGTGTTGCTCTAAGTCCCCTCAGGGAATACTAACAGTTACAAAAAGTGATTGATAATTATAACCCTCTACTCCGGGAGAACCCACTGGTAGATATAATCTTCAAATAAAAATAAAATAAAATACAAAACCAGCCTCAATATGTATTGTAATACATGGCATAACTTAGCTCCTTTAAACCATCACCCCATATATTATAGAATAATTCCTTGTCAAATCAGTAGTGACATAAACTTTCTGTTATCATTCAAACCTTTAGTTGTTTCACACCTGACTACAGTCCCTCTCTTGTGGTGCTGAGGAAAGCGCACAGATCCTCTTCTGTTAGTCCGTGCTGCCCCTTACTGGCTCCTTTGTTAATAGTTGACCAACGTTCTTCTAGCAGCTCCTTGTTGAGCTTTTCTCTGACATCGGCTCTGACGGCGATCCCCACAGGCCCGGTTCTAGAAAGTCAGACTTGGGTGGGCCTGTAGAAATTTTGGGTGGGCACACTGGGCAGGGAGACCGAAGATGCGAGTGCGCGCAGAGCGCGCGAGCCGAAATTTTTTGCCCTTGTAAGATATCTGCGTCTGCTTTTTGGCACATTTTTTTTTTTTTTTTTTCCAACATTGTATTTATTGATTTTTAACATTTTGCACATACAAAGTCTTACACATTAATCAGCAGATTTGTACCCTATATTAGCACCAAGGTGTAGGACATTACAAAAAAAACATATATGAAAAAAAAACATATATATATATATATATATATATATATATATATATATCACAAGTACAACAGGATTTAAATAACGAAAATAAAAATAACGTGAGACCCCTCAATTCAGGCGTCTAACAAACAAAACCAAAAGTATATAACAGACAAACAATAAGTCCTGTAGAATTTCTAATGTTGCAGTCGGGGAATACAAGTAAAATCACATTACAATCTAGTATTCATCATATAGTCACGTGAGCGTTGCAGAGGGCAATTTATTCATCCCCAGGTTCTTCTATCATATGTGCTATATCTCTCCTCTCCAGAAAACTTATAAACGGACCCCATATGTTATTAAAGAGTGACTCCTTGGCCTTAATAATGTATGTAATTTTTTCTAAGGGCAGAGTTGTAGATAACTCAGTAATCCATTTATTTAAACTGGGCATGCCCACTTTTTTCCATGACAGAGCAATTATTCTTTTAGCCAACAATATACCAATTTCTAAAAATATGCGGTGTCCTTTCCTAATATTGTACTTTTCTGGATATAAACCGAGTAAGAAAAGTTTGGCATCTAAAGGTATTTGTATTGGAATAATATCCTGGATACACCTCCTCACAGCCTCCCAAAACTTATTAACTTCTTCACATTGCCAAAGACAATGAAAAAGAGTACCCTTTTCCTTCTCACACTTGATACATATATCTGGAACGTCACTGTTGAATTTATTGAGTTTTTCTGGGGTGATGTAAGTTCTCATGAGCCAATTGTACTGCAGTAATTTAAGACGAGTGTTAATTGTTTGTGATTGTGCTTTGGTACATGCTCTCTCCCACTCCACAATGGTTATGTTGTCATGTAGGTCTTCCCTCCAAGCCTCCAGCCTCTTTACCGATGACTCTGAGGACTCGGCTACTAGAAGGTTATAGAATTTGGAGATTATGCCCCGCCCCAAATTGTCCGTACACATTATCTTTTCTACTTTTGATAAGGGTGGGATAGACAATGATTGGCCCTGTTGTGATCGGATAAAATTCCGCAATTGTAAAAATTTAAAAAATTGATTACGGGGGATATTATAGTCAGCAGTTAGTTCTTCAAATGATTTCAGATATTTCGTGACTGGGTTAAATAAATCTCCAATTTTTTGGATTCCATTGTCAGCCCAGAATTTGAATCCTGCATCGGATTTACCTGGAGGGAAAAAATTGTTTCCCCAGATTGGACTGAAGAGTGAGAGAGAGACATGCTCCCCAAGATGTTTGTTAACTTGTTGTAACACAGTAATCATATTTTTAACCATGGGGTTCTTTATGATTTTTTTAAGCCTTTTAACATTATCTGAGTACAGGAAAAGGGGAAGAGGGAGGCCCAGCTGTTGGCTTTCCATCTCCCTCCAGAGAGGGGCTTCCTCTTCTGAAAAGTAAAACATCAGCGTTCTTAACTGAGTCGCCCAATAGTACCAGAGCGGATTGGGGCACTTAAGCCCCCCTCTATCATATGGCAAGTATAGCAGTGACAGTCGCAACCTGGAGCGTCTATTGTTCCAAATAAATCGGATGAAAAGTTTCTTTAGGTGAGAGAATAGATTACTCGGTGGTGGCTGTGGTACATTTTGAAACAAATACAGCAATTTTGGCATTACATTCATTTTAAGGATATTTATTTTCCCTATTAACGACATTGGTATAAATGACCATCTATCCATTGATTTCTGGACTTCGTGCATTAACGGACTGTAATTAACTTCTACAATATTCTCAAGATGGGGTACAATTTGAATGCCCAGGTATGTAAAACAATCAACAACTTTAAATTGAGCAGCTTCCTGAGGTGGGGATTTCCTTTCCAAGTGGTTTAACGGCATAATTGAAGTTTTGGATTTGTTTATCTTATAGCCTGAAATGTTTCCAAATGTCTTGATCAATTCTAACAGGACCGGAATAGATTTCCCCATATTTTTTAAGAAAACAATAATATCATCTGCATATAATGCAAGACGGTGCTCCTGCTCCCCTATTCTAATTCCAGAGATATGTTTATGAGTTCTCACTGCAATAGCCAATGGTTCGATTGCTATAATAAATAATAATGGGGAAAGAGGGTCCCCTTGTCTGCATCCTCGTTGTACTTTAAAAGGTTTTGAGATATTACTATTAGTCAGTACCTCTGCGTATGGATCAGTGTAGAGCAACTTAATCCATTTCCCAAAATTTCCTCCCAGGCCAAAGCGATCCAGAGTTTCGAAAAGGTAAAGCCACTCGACTCTGTCAAACGCTTTTTCAGCATCTATTGACAGAAAAGCAGTATCTTGCGCCCCCTTTTGGCTGTGGAGAATATTCAAAACCCTTCTGACATTGTGGAAGCCTTGTCTGCCACGAATAAAACCACACTGATCTTTCCCAATTATTGTCGGTATTATGTCTTCAACCCGTCTAGCTAAGATTTTACACAGCACTTTCAAATCGGCATTTAGAAGGCTGATTGGCCTCATATTCTCGCATTTATTATTTGGTTTACCAGCTTTTGGCAGTAAGGTAATCATAGCTCCTCTTAACGAGAATGGCAGGATTCCATTTGAAAATGATTCTTTAAACATTGCCAATAATGGAGCTTGCAGCCTATTTTTGAATTTTTTATATATTTCAATGGGTAAACCGTCTGGCCCTGGTGATTTACCTACTTTAATATTATCAATTGCTATGGACATTTCCTCTAAAGTTATGTCTTGTCCTAATTCAATCCTGTTATCTTCTGATGCCCTAGGAATATGAATTCCATCTAAGAAATTGTCCAATTTAAGTTTGTCATGTATAACCTCAGAACTATAAAGTTTCTCATAGTATTTCCTGAAGGAATTGTTTATTTCAGTTGGTTCTACTATGTCGTGTCCCTGGTCATTTTGAAGTATAGAAATTAGTCGTTCACTCTGTAGCTGTTTGATACGCCAAGCAAGCACCTTGCCGGATTTTTCCCCCTGATCATAGAATGTTTGTTTTAGGCGAAGCAGACTGGATACTGCTCTTGATGCAGAAATCTCGTTATATTTTGTTCTTAGCAGGAGTAGTCTTTGATGAGTTTCAGCAGAGCGTGATTGATAATATTCATCCTCCAGTACTTTAATTTCGGTTTCCAGCGTCTTTGTCTCCTGGTATGTCTTCCTAGCTTTGGAACTAGTTATTTGGATTATTTGGCCCCTGATGAAGGCCTTAAAGGCCTCCCACCTAATACTGGCTGAAGTTTCTGTTGTGTTTGTTTCAAAGTAGAATTTTATTTGTTCATCTAAGAAGGAGACAAAGCCAGGATCAGTTAACCATTTTTGCTTGAAACGCCATCTAGGGGGATCCCTCACCAATTGGAGATCTTGATATACTATGGAAGTTGGAGCGTGATCCGAGATTAGAATAGCGTCATAAGAGCAATCTTTAATTTTATATTTTAAGCTGGCTGATATCAGAAAAAAATCAATACGCGAATAAGATTTATGTGTGCTGGAGTAACATGAAAAGTTCAAGTCACTAGGATTTGTCTCTCTCCAGATATCTATCAAATTCATATCCTTCATGAAATGGTGTATTACCCCCCTACTTCGAAGATGAGATTGGTCACTTCCTGAGCTTCTATCTCTGACTGGATCCAGAGTACAGTTGAAATCTCCTGCTAAGATATACTTGCCGGAGAGATCAGACAAGGAAAGAAACAAGTTCTGAAAAAAATTTGGGTCATCAATATTTGGGGCATAAATATTTGCCAAGATTATTTTTTCCTTAAGAATATTACCCTGAATGATAAGATACCGACCCCCTTTGTCTTTAATAATCTTATTTACCTGTAAAGGAATAGACTGATGCACCAGGATAATAACTCCTCTTGCTTGGGAAGTAAAGTGAGCTGAATACACACTGCCTCTCCACCTTCGCCTTATCTTTAACTCATCACTTTGCATCAGATGCGTTTCTTGAAGGAACACTATATTAGACTGTATCAGTTTGATTCTATTCATCACCTGTTTAACTTTCTTGAGTTTTTGTAGTCCTCTGCAATTCCATGAAGTAATTTTAATTTTTAGCTCACTAGACATTTAACGAATTAAAATTATTCTCCCCGACGTTTGAAGCAACTACCATAAAGTAAAAACAAAACATGACAAATACAAACTTGGATGGAACAACCAATGAACATTGAGCAAACATACCCCTTAGCCCCTTCAGGTTACCTGACCTGAATACCCTCCCCCCTTAAATCGTATGACTTCCTGAAAGCTTATTACTGTTCTACCCAAAAGAGAAGAACAGAGTAGCTGTGCTATCAACCTTGTATCTTGAACCTTAACTCCTGTGCTACAATTTGAAAATAAAACTCTTTTCACTTGAATACTATAACAGAGCAGAGGGATGCATTATGCCTTTTTCCAGCAAATAAAACCACCTTAAAATAAGAGTGAGGAAAAAAAGGAAAAATTAAAAAAGGAAAAAAGGGAGATAAACTATCTCCTTTGCCTGTAGTGACTGCCCACTGGTCCAATAATGTTGTCACTCTTGCCTCTCACTGTATATAAAAAATATTTTAAAAAATAAATAAAATGGGGCAGAAAAACATACAATATGTATGTCCATTTGAAAACAAAAGGTTTTCTCTTTATGACCCGTTTTTCACTTGAATACTATACCATGGCAGAGGGATGCATTATGCCCTTTTCTCAGCAAATAAAACCACCATACAAAAAGAGTGAGGAAAAAGGGAAAAAATAAAAAAGGAAAAAGGGAGGAATACTATCTCCTTTGACTGTAGTGTCCACTGGTCCAATAATGTTGTCACTCTTGCCTCTCACTGTATATAAAAAATATTTTAAAAATAAATAAAAAAGGGGCAGAGATGTATACAATATATGTCCATTTGAAAACAAAGGGTTTCTCTGTATGACCCGTTTTCCCAAACAGACCTTCAAAACTGACGAGAGAGTTTAAAAGTAACTAAGCAAGTTAAACCAAACATTTCTAAAAAATAAAAATAAAGAAGTTCCAAACCGAGCTAGTTCTAAACAAGCCATATGTAATATCTGCAATCGCTCATTATTAAACCACGATACATGTTACCTTTAAATTGACGTCAGCGTTTGCAATGTATAGGTTTAGTCCTTTCAGTGCTCCTCTGACTTGATCCTTCTGATAAAGTCTTCTGCCTCGCTTGGGTTGTTAAAGATGTGAGATCGTCCCTTATGTGTAACAATAAGTCGAGCAGGTGGGATTATACCATACCGGAGTCCTAATGCTCGGAGCTGCCGCCTCGCCTCGTCAAACTCTTTTTGCTTCTTGTGCAGGCCTGCTGCCACGTCTTGGTAAAGCCTCACATGGTGGTTCTTGTAAAGGATTTGTCCTTTCGACTTGGCTGCTCTTACCACCGCTTCTTTATCTTTATAGCTCAAAAACTTCATTATGAGCGTTCGGGGTGCCGCGTTGGTGTCTGATCTCGGACCGATCCTGTGTGCCCTCTCCACCGTTGGTTTCGCACGTAGCTCCAGCACCTCCGGGATCCAGCTCTCCAGGAAAGTACATGCATCTTCGCCCTCTGCTCCCTCCGGTAGATTCACCAGCCTCAAGTTTGAGCGCCTAGATCTTGCTTCCAGGTCCAGTATTTTCTCTTCCAAGTCCTTATTTTTACCTTCTAGAGATTGCACTTTAGTTTGGAGCGTTGTTACGCTGTCTTCGGTGGTGGAGATCCTCGCCTCTGCCTGCGTCACTCGCTCTGTACAGTCCGAGACGTCCTGCCTCACGTTCTCAATAGCAGTGAATAAGCCGTCGAATCTGGTTGAAAACTCCGTTTTCATGTTGTCGATAGCTGCCAGTATGGTGTCGGTGTTAGCTCCCGACTCATCCGTTGCAGTCTGGTCTTGTGTTGTTGTGTCCTCATTTAGTGCTATGCTAGCTATTTCGTCCGTCTCATGGTCCGTCTCCATAGCTTTAGCGCGAGGAGTAGCCGTCGAGCTAGCGGGCGAGGTGAAGTTCGACATTTTCGTTTGATTATTTCGTTTTTGGCTTGCTTTTTTCTGTGCGCGAGGCATAACCGTAGCTTATCTGCATTAAAGTGACCAAGCAGCAGTTCTCAAATAGAGTTTTTTAAAAGGATTTAAACACTATGGTAGCGGAGCAGGAGAATACACGTCCACTCAGCAAGCCGCCATAACCGGAAGTCTTTTTGGCACATTTACTGTGAATTGTGTAGAACACAATATGCAAATAAACTTTGAGTGTTGCTGTGTGGGAAATTTGATTCTTGGATGTTTTTTTCCCAAAATGTTTATGAATAACATATAATATACATTATATACAACATAATGTATCTTTTTTTTTTAATCGCAGTATTAACTGTAGGCAGCCTGAGCTGATTGAAGAGAAAGCTTTGGGACTGGGCAACCTGGATGGTGGTAGTCCAGAGCTATATACTATACACACTATATAGATGTATAGTCTTTCCATTATTGCCTCCGATGTCCAGCTGGGTCAAAATAGTAGCCAGCCGAGGTCACGACCCTACTAGGGGGGTCCGAGGGTATGTCCCCGGGGAGATTTTTTTTTGCCTTTTTAAAGTGAAATGCATGAATCTGGTGCACTTTGAGAGGAAAATTAAGAGGCTAAATCTGAGGAATTTTGTGTGAACAAATAATTTGGAGACACTGGGTCGGATGAATTAGAAGCTATTAAAGAAAGACACATGGATTTTCCACAGAAATATAAATTTGAAATAAAATATTATGCAGGGTCCTCTGGGATGGGCTTGGTGCACTTTTTCTTTTACGGGACATATTTTTCTGTAATATAATGAATCAATTTAAATGCAGTGAGAGGAACGAAGCAGAAGAACTCTGTTGTCCAGTTATCTTTTTTTCCACAGACGAGGCTGAAATAGGCTATAGACTATAGTATTTTTATTTATTTAAACCTTTATTTTTCCAGATAAAACATTAAGAACAGTTTCTTATTTACAATATTGATCTGGTCCAAGAGGCCCCACTAGGAGTAAAGGTACAAATAACAAATACACAAGCACGACTCACCTAGACAAACATAAAACGGATATACAAATGCACAGCCTATGTACAGTAACAAAATAGAAAACACAAAAGCACTAAAAACTAGTCGGGACGGGCGTAGAGGTCTGGACAGGGTGTAATAAATAACAACACAAAAAATGAAACGAATGTATGCGTGCGTGCGAGCATGTGTATGCGAGCGGATGCTTGTGTCTGGGTGAGAGAAAAAAATAAAATAAAAAATTAAGATGAAGATGTGTCAATGATATATTGTGTGTGAAGGGTGTATGCAAGTGAGAAACAGTGGAATCAACAGGAGCAGGGTGGGTCTACTAAAACAATGTTAAGTTTCTGCTTGAAGGCAGACTGTGATGTAAACGCTGTAAGTTTGAGGGTGTCTTGAATGTGGTTCCAGTCAAAAGCTGCTGCAAAATGAAAGGAGTTTCGGCCGAAGGTAGTCCTGGTGAGTGGGTTAGTGAGTTTGATAAGCTCAGATGATCTTGTGCGGTAGGTGCTTCTGGAGTGATGGAGAAGGGAGGAAAGGTAAGACGGGGTCTTGCCCAGGAGTGTCTTATAAATAAACTGGAGCCAATGTCGGAGTCGGCGGGTTTGGAGGGAGGGCCAGTCCACCAGTTTGAAAAGTTCACAGTGGTGTGTATGAAAGGGAGCATTGGTGGCAAAGCGGATAGCAGAATGGTGAAGAACGTCCAGTTTGTGTAGCGCTGTTTTTGAAGCCATTTTATAGATTGTATCACCATAGTCAAGGATGGGCAGGATGGTCATTTTTACAAGTGTAAGTTTAGCAGAGCGTGTGAAGGATGCTTTGTTCCGGAAGAGAAAGGCCAATCTGGCTTTCACTTTAGTCTGGATATTGTTGATATGGACGGAGAATGAAAGGGAAGAGTCCAGCCAAAGCCCTAGATATTTGTAGGACTTGACAAACTCCAGTTCGGAGTTGTCAGCGCAAAGGATCTTCGGTGGGCTGGAAGTGATGTTTTTCCGATCGAAAAGAATGCATTTGGTCTTTTTATAGTTGAGCCGTAGATGGAGGTTGTGGAAAGAGTGCTCAATAGAAGTGAGACTGTCCTGAAGAGTGGAGGCTGCGGAGCAGAGAGAAGGGCCAGATGCGTACAGGATAGTGTCATCAGCATAAAGGTGGATCCTCGAGCTGCCTGCAGCCTTGGCCACATTGTTAATATAGATGGAAAAGAGCATAGGCCCCAAGATTGATCCCTGAGGCACCCCTTTAGAAATAACTAGTGGCTCCGACAGAATGTTCTCTGTCTTGACCTGTTGGATTCGGTTAGTCAGGTAGCTGGCAAACCAGTTGCAACAGGTGGGGGATAAACCAATGCTAGAGAGCCTACTCAAAAGGGTCATGTGATCAACTGAATCAAATGCCTTGGCTAGGTCTATAAAGCTGGCAATACAGACCTGCTTGTTGTCCAAGTCAGTAATGATGTCGTCAAGGACCTTAAGTGTGGCTGTGATGCATCCATGGCCAGAACGAAACCCAGATTGAAGATCAGACAAAATGTGATTTGTGGTAAGAAAAAAATCCAGTTGTTTGAGGACCAGCTTCTCTAGTACTTTAGCCAAGCATGGCAAGATGGAAATAGGCCGGTAGCAATTGGGGTCGGCGCTAGAGCCACCCTTAAAGAGGGGAAATATCAAAGCTGATTTCCAATCAGAAGGGAATGTGGAGAGATGAATGGACAGGTTGAATAACCTTGTGATTGGGTCAGCAATAAGATGAGCGGCTGCTTTGAGAAACTTTGGGTCCAACCCATCAAAGCCAGCAGACTTATTTGGGTCCAATCGGGAAAGTTCATCCCGAACCTCAGAAAATGAGAATGGTTTAAAGGAAAAGCTAGTGGTGATGGAGGGGGAGGGCAAAGTGAGTGGGGGTCAGCAGAAGTGAAAGCTAGAGTGGAGTTTACGAAGTATTGATTAAAGAGAGAAACCATGCGACACTTGTCGGTAATGACAACCTTATCAAAAACCATGGATGCAGGTAAGCTTGGAGAAGAGAGTTTGTTTTCCATGGACTTAACTGTGGTCCAAAACTTCCTCGCATCAGTACCACTCGTTGTCAGCTTCTCCTTAAAGTAAGAGATTTTGGCTGACCTGATGGCCTGAGTGGATTTGTTCCTGCATTGCCTGAAGGCAAGCCAATCAGCTGGAGACTTAGAGGTTCGAGCTTTTCGCCAAAGATAATTTTTTCGACGAACAAGTTCTGCCAAATCATGAGAAAACCAAGGGCTAAGGCGATTCTTAATCCGGTATCTTTTCAGTGGGGCGTGTTTATTAATAATAAGGCTGAAAGTGGTCTTAAAGTAAGACCAAGCATCCTCAATAGAGGTGAATAAGTTGAGTCTCTCCCAGTCTGCGGCAGCAGTGTCATTGAGAAAGGCCTGCATGTCAAGCTTCTTCACACAGCGCTTGGATACAATTACTGGGGGGCGTTTGACTGAAAAACCAGAGCGAACGCAAGCAATGGCACAATGGTCGGCCAAGCTATCGCTGAAAACCCCAGAACGGTAGCTAGAAGGATTATTTGTAAGAATAATGTCGATCAGTGTAGAGGATGAGGGAGATCTAGGGTTGTGTCGAGTGATTTCAGTTATGAGTTGAGTGAGGTTTAAAGCATCAAATTGTTGAGTAACAGTAGCAGGGGGGTTTAGCATATTCCAGTTCAAATCACCCATAAGGATGAATTCAGATGAGATAAATGGGACCAAAAGCTGACTGAGAGTTGTTAGTGTGTCAGCAGGGGCATCAGGTTTTCTGTAGCAAACAGCAACAGAGAGGGTGAAGCGTGAAGACAGTTGTAGCTTGAGCACCAATAATTCAAATTGCTTGGGAACAGACTTGTTCACAGTGCATTGGCAACTGAGGGCAGCCCCATTTTCAAATATTTTTAAATAAACTCAATACACACTGTGCATGCCATGGACTTGAACGTGACGTGATCAGTTAACCTCGGATTACCTCCCAGATGAACTGATTCAATTATTAAGCTATTAACTATCTACCAAAACATTGTATTACTTTTATTGTATGATAATTTACATTTACATAATATGATGTTGATATCAAACACACAAACTTAAAAAAAAAATTGAGGGGGGCCCCCCTGGGAGTCGGGACCCTAAGCAACCGCTCATTCGCTTATGCCTCGGGCCAGCGCTGCTGACCAGTGACCACTATCAGCGGGTGGGTAACTTGGAGGCAGGCTGTCCTGCCCAGTGCCCACCCAATAATACAATTAGAAGCAATGCATGGTAATGGTATATTCTTTAGTATTAATTAATTGGCTGAATTTTATTTGACATTTTCTTGGACAGCGAATGAACAGGTCCGTCCGATAGTGGGCCTGGACTTCCACCTAAAAAAAAAAAAAGATTTTTTTTTTTTTTTTTTTTTTGATTGGCTGTGCCCACATCTGGGTGGGCACGGCCCACCCTGGCCCCTGGCTAGCGCCGGCCCTGGATCCCCATCTTTTCCAAAGTAGGCGCTGCATCGGTCAGTGTCCTGAAAGCCTTGACTCCGCCGTCCAGAAAGATCTTGATCTGCGCTGGGAAGGGATACTTGGCTTTGATGTTTTTCTCCCGCAGTTGTTTTATCACGTGCCGCACCTCCTTGCGCTGTCTCTGTATTTCTGGAGAGTAGTCTTGGTCAAAATAGACTGTCTCCTGCATATGTTATCTGCCCTTGTTTCCAAGCTTGCTGCAACACCACATCTTTTGTGTATTAGTCCAAGAATCTGACTATGATAGATCGTGGCGGAGCTTGCGCTGCCCTCGGTTTCTCTGCCAGGGACCTATGTGCTCTCTCTATGCGGATATTTATGTCTTCTGGTAGTTTCAGTGAGTCTGCTAGGAACTCAGTCACGAACCTTATCATGTCGTTCTTTTCTTTTCCTTCCGCAACTCCGTAGATCCGCAGATTTTTCCAAGTCCAGGCATTTCTTTGTCAGCTTAGCCTCTCTGTGTAACAGGTACCATACGGCTCACTCATGGCGCATTCCTCTGTCTTCAGTTGAGCTTATTCTCACGGAAGATGACGTTGTTGTGAGTGATCTTCCAAGGATGACTGATGCATTTGTACTGTTGTTTGGGTTGATCTATGCATTGCATTTAGACTATCCAAAGAAGCTAATTCACACATTCACCTTTATTCAGAAGATACTGATGTGTCTCGATGACAACAAACCACTGAAACCGTGCCTACTGACTTTGACAAATGACTTGCTGAGAGAGTAAGCCAAGCATTAACATCCACATGTCTCTGTGAAGCATCCAGGTTCATGTTCGAATAGGTGGATCCATTTAGCAAATGCTTCGTTTTAATTGTTTGTATTGTTCCATTGACTACCTCAGCTCACAATTTGCACTGTTTTGTGATTGCTTATTTAAACAATCCCAGTGGGGGATCTTAATTTACTTTAGATTATTTTAGGGGAATTTTAGTCGTTATTTTTATTTGCACCTTTGAAAGCACTTTATTTTATTACAGTGGGGTGCAAATGTATTCAGCCCCCATAAGTCAATACTTAGAACCAACTATGGCTACAATTACAGCTGCAAGTCTTTTGGGGTATGTCTCTACCAGCTTTGCACATCTACAGACTGACATTTTTGCCCATTCTTCTTTGCAAAATAGCTCAAGCTTCAGATTCAGTGTCAGATTGGATGCAGAGCGTCCGACTCTGGAACGACTTGCATCCAATCTGATGCTGAATCTGAAGCTTGAGCTATTTTGCAAAGAAGAATGGGCAAACATGTCAGTCTCTAGATGTGCAAAGCTGGTAGAGACATACCCCAAAAGACTTGCAGCTGTAATTGTAGCAATAAGTGGTTCTACAAAGTATTGACTCAGGGGGGCTGAATACATTTGCACCACACTGTATATATTTAAATTTTATTTTGAATTGTTGAATTTGTTGTTTGCTTATAAAGGACTAACTTACAAATACAGTGCAAGTATTTCAGAAAGTTTGTCCAATTGTAAGGACATTACTGTTTATCTCTAAATAAAACAACTTCAATTGTAACAATGGAGTTGTTTTGAAATTTGTGTGTAAGTATTTTATTTACTTAATATGTTACTTAAAATAAATATTACCACTACTCAAACATTTTTGGGTAATCAGTTACGACAAACATTTTAAGTTGACTAATTGTAATTCTTGTGAGTGGATTTCCGTTGGTGTTTGAGTTTAGCACACTTTTATCTTTTGAGTAGATTTCTCCCAGGATTATAAATTGTTCTCAATAACTGTTCATCATGACTATAATTAAATAAATTTAATTAAGTTTGCATTAATTAAACATATTGGAAATATAAATAAAATATTTAAATGATGTGGAATTTAAATTATGTTTATAAATAAATGCATTAAGTTCAGTATACATATTTTATTTACTTAATATGTTACTTAAAATAAATATTACCACTACTCAAACATTTTTGGGTAATCAGTTACGACAAACATTTTGAGTACTCTGAACTTGTTCGGTTTTACAGTGTGTGTTCTCCACGGCATCGGGGAGCTGAACACGGTCTCTCCTTTCTCCAGAACATTTTCAGGAATATAACTATCATCTGCTTTGAAATAATTGGACAAAGTTACGTTTATAAAAAGGGGAGATGACGCCTGTTACTCTCAGTTAGTAATGAGTAGACTCCAGGGGCCTCATTTATAAAGCTTTGCGTGGGATTCACGTGGAAGCTGGCATACGGAAGAAATGTAGGATGTACGTGCGAACAAAAATATTCGGATTTATAAAACAGTGCGCACTCACGTCCTACGCCTGTTTCCCTTTATAAATCACAATCGACTCTAAATGTGGCGCAGCCTTTGCGGGCTTCACGTACCGCCCATATTTACCCATACATAGTCATCGACACGCCCGAATTAATATCATTTACTGAGTGCATGAAGGCGGTAGTGGCAATCGCCGACTGAAAGGGAAATGGAAAAATAGACTCCACACGGTGTGGATCACTGCGGCCACGCCGAAGTACCCGTTGGAGAAGTGGCGAACAGGGAAAATATAGTTTGGTGGCAGTGTGAGCGTAAAGGCGTCAGAGTGCAGCCTGTGGCGATCTCTGTGAACACTGTGGCTGAAATAAAAAGAAGTGATCTGACATAAAAGTGGACGCAAACAAGTGCATATCCTCACACAGCAGTGTTTGTGCCACGAGCGGGGGGCACTGAGACCCCCCATGAGATACAGATTCAGAGAATTCATCCCGGGGCAGTGACGGGCGGCGGAGGGTTAATAATAAACTTCACAGTCCCTTTCAAAACACAATTGCGACGTGCTTAAACACAAAGAAAAACACATAGATAAAACGGACTAAAAGCCGTGAAAAAAAAATCACAGTGGCCTATGTGATGTACAGTAGGCTTATCATTAGTGTATGAAAAGGTGCACTCCTGTCTGCCTGACTGAGGCATTGAGAACAGCGTCAGTGTAAAAGTAATAGGCTGTATTCCACCTCAATATTATCAGAATTAATTCCACAACATGCAGATAGGTTATTCTTTAATAACTGCAGAGCTTATTCAAACGTTGCTGTTTTGTTTTTATTTGTACTCATATATCTCCGTTTGTAGGCTATTTAAGATCCTAATTAGGGCCCGAGCACCGACCGGTGCGAAGCCCTATTGAAACCGCCAGGATTTTTATTCTTTATTATTATTTGTAGTCTTTTTTGGCACTTTTCACCCCCTTCCCGTCATGCATAACTTGAAAAACTTTGCGTACCCATCAGACCTGCAAAAAATTGCAATTCAAAAACGGCGCCCCCTATGGCCAAAAACAGTTTTTCAGGAAATGCATGCTCAAAAATTGGGCTAGAAGCCTGAAATGTTAGGACAACATGTAATGGCCCAAGGCGCACATAAATGCAATTGTATGTCATTGGCCAAAATCAACAGGAAGTCGGCCATGTTGGATTACGTGCCTAAAACCGCCACTTTACATCTTTTTGCATTTCGACGAACTAGTCCTAGAGTTTTCATGCCAGGGACGTCAAACCACTTCTCAAATACAAAAGACCCTTGCCCGATGTTAAATTGCGGAAAGATTTCAAAATTCTCCCAGAACCAGTGATCTATTGGGGGTCAAAGTTCGCGTAAATACGCACCTCATGAAACTTTAATTCATCATAACTCAGGCTGTTATACCTAGCTGCACCAAATTTCAAACCCAAATATATCTTTGCAGGCCCCACAAAAAAGCCTCTTGAAGCCCTGCCCCAAAATCAACAGGAAGTCTTTAAATGGGAAATATGTGAATTTATGACTCCAAACTCATCAAAATGTTCAAAAATTAATAACTCCTAGCAGGAACATATTTAGAAAAACGACCACTGTAGGGACACTCATATATCATGGAATATACACCACAAAATTTTTTGTTTGATTCCGAATAACTATGACGAGATGGGAGCCGATATTCGCCAAAATGGCGCCAAATGTCAGAACTCCACATTACTCTGCAGGATTGCAGAGCAAAGTGGACTCATAACAACTTTTTGTGCAAAAAAAAATATGATAGGGTACGTCCTCCGACATGGAAGATGATATACCCGAAAGCTTGTTTTATCCGGAATAACCGTCTTGCAGAACGGGCGCCACATTCGCCAAAAAACATCAAAAATGAACCTGATGAACCCTTTGAATGATCATAACTCAGGCTGTGTTACACTTAGATGCACCAAATTTTATACAGCAATGTAAAATCCCAGTACGAACAAAAAAGCCTCTTGACGCCCCGCCCCAAAATCAACAGGAAGCCTTTTTTTTAAGTATTCGCCAAAAAAACAGGAAGTTGCCCTAACTCCACCATACTCTGTCGCATCTTTTCCAAATTTTTTATGGTTAATGAGACCCAAGGCCTGAGGAGTCCCACACGCTAATATTCATGTAAAGTGAGAGCGCCACCTGCTGGGCAAAGTAAATATCGCATGTGTGATTCCCTCAAGCTACAAGCTTGGATCAAATCAAACTCAAAGCAGCTTAGGGAGGTCTAGATGGCAGTATTACATTATATTAAGTAGGAAGAGAGTGCCACCTGCTGGACAATGTAAATACTGCATTTTGAATATACACATCCTACAAACTTGGATCAAATCAAATTCAAAGCAGCTCAGGGAGGTCTAGATGGCAGTATTACATTACATTAAGTAGGAAGAGAGTGCCACCTGCTGGACAATGTAAATACTGCATGTTGAATATACACATCCTACAAACTTGGATCAAATCAAACTCAAAGCAGCTCAGGGAGGTCTAGAGACAGCCACCATGATAACACTGGAAGCTGGTTCTATCGGCTCCGTGGCCTTCGTAGTTTCTCAACGTTATCGCCACGAAACAGGAAGTCGCTGTAATTTCGCTCTGCACTGTTCCATGTGCTCCAAACTTCACCCGCCTGGTAAGATCCCAGGCCTGAGGACTTCCTCGCATCCGTATCAAGCGCGTCGCGGCAACTTCCACACTTCTGGTGACAGGTATTACTGTGCCGCGTGCTGCGAAGAGGAGGAGACTGCGGCGCGTTCTCTCACGCGGTCGCCCGGAGCGCGAGCCGCCAGGACGGCGTCCAGCACGGAGGTGCGAGGGCCCGGTCATCACTGCTCGCAGTTTTAATTCGTTTTGTTTTTGTTGGTATCACTCCATGGAAAAATCCGTGGAGGCATTTGTTCATTAGTTGTAAGAATATGGCTTCATCCGTTTTGCAAAGGAACTCTCAATATATGATAGACCTACATGGCTTATGATAGGCCTATCTGGATTAATACTACACAAACACATTCGTTCTCGCACTTCATACATGTGCCGACGGAGTCGCCGTTTCTCCTTTCTCCACTTTCTGTGCGTACGCACGGGTCAGAGTTTGCGTGGAGGACCGCACTCTTCCCGTCAAGTTTGGTTTTTATAAATCCCAATATTTGCTTAGAAATTGGCGTGCGCCCTCTTCTGGGCGTACGCAAGCTTTATAAATGAGGCCCCAGGTGATTATGCAAGGTGCTCTCCGCTTGGAAAGAAAAGTAAAGAAGAAGCAAGGCTTACTTCAGGCACATTCGCTCCGAGCCAACAACAGTTAAGAAGCCTTCAATAGGGAATATGGGGATGAGATTAAAAAACCGACCGGTGTAACGTTCCGTTAATGAGGAATTACTCGCGGTAATTATTCACGGACACGGAGTGAGCATTACGCGATTGGATATACAACTACTAAGTCTACTGCTTTGGTGAGTTATTTATATGTATTTTATATTATTTGCAGCCCTTCTTATTTTAAATGGTGACTTAGGCTATTTTTTTTTGTTACAACTACAGCCCATGCTTTTTTTCTTTTATTTCCCCCACCGCAGACCTACTCGATCGGTTTAAATTGTGGCCCGTCTATTTAATTACTTTCAGTGAGGAAAAGGTGTTTTAAACTTGTGGAAAAAAAAATCTTTAGTACCATATGGCAACTGTGATGTTTGACAATAAGCATTGAGCGCTTTATTGCAGTGAACCGTTATTCTGCAGACAGATGCGTTGCGTTCTAAAAATAGAAAAAAGTTTAACGAGGAATTGATTGATCCTCGAGGAATGCAAGCTATCACTCAAGTAGCGAAAACACTACTCGTGCCCATCCCTACTTGTGAGTCAATTGCTCTAGCTCTGTAATTAATTGGGAAAAAGTTACAATCAACAATTACGCAAAGGTTTTCCATCCTTTGTTTTAACGAAGCGGTTTAATAGGAAAAATAATGAGTAGTCCATAGTGTTCTAGTTCTGGTCAAAATTATCTTATTTATTACAAATATGAGTATTCAAATACAGAGTCATACAAGTACTCTCGATTCTTCAGTGAATTTGTCTGCAGCAAAGGAACCAAGAACAAGGTGGCTCCACAGTCTAAACAGGCTTCACCTCCCCTAATAAAATAATATACAGTAGAATTATTTCTGCATTAGAGCGGCTCATCTCACATACTATAGTTCCCTTTTAGAAGTTGAGCAATGAACTTGTATGGAGTCAAAAAAAAGAGACTACTGCTGACAACTTTTTAAATCCTGAGCCATCACTTGAATTGTATTACATTGAGCAGAGGAATCAACATCTCTGAAAAAAGGAACGTGTACCAAACATTAAATTGACTTTCTCTTTCACGGTCGGCTCTGATGACTGCATGTGTGTACACTGCAGAGTGTTGGTTAGGAAAAAGAAAGAAGCCACTTAAGACAAGCCCACCACGGAGGCAAGACTTCTCAAGAACCTTCAGGTATGGCATCCAGACAGCTCTGCCGTGGGGGGTTCATGGCTCAGGTTTGTACGAGGAGGGTGGATTTGTCCCAAGGGAGGTCTGCTCAGGGCTTGAGACTCCGGCTGTGGAGAGGGACTGGCTGCCGCTGCTGGCTCTTTCTGCACAAGCTCAGGCTCATCTTGGCCAGCCTGGGGGGGGTGGACCAGGACCCGGTCGATGATACCAAAGTCCTGCGCCTCCATGGGGCTCATGTAGCGATCCCTTTCCATCACACCATCTGAAAGGCAAAAAAAGGAGAAGAGAAATGAGCATCTATTTTTGACGCTTCAGTTTCAACTCAGCACTGCTGTAGCTGATGCCACTATCTACTTGCTTCCTCTGCAGCTTGCTCTCTTATTTCGTTTAAATATGAAGCAGCGTCTAAGTGAATGCACCCTGGAGAAGAGAAAAAATTTAAGAAAAACTGTTCTGTTTTCTCATCTCAAAAATCAATCCATACCAGCCATTCAGAAGCTCGCAGCTCCGCTGAAAAATTAATATAAGGGAAAGGTTGCTCTATTCAAACAAATCTCTTTTATAAAAGTTGATGCTTTGTGTGTGGGTCAGAGTCATGGTGTAAGGAGGAGCCGCGAACACTCAGCATGTTCCGTTTGACATAACACTATATTTAATATCAAAATTTTAAATCAATAGGCTTATAGCTCTACTAATGGAGCACAGAGCAGATGGTTGGTAAGCAAATATGATCAGCTGATGTGTGCAGTGCATGACCCTAGAATATGTCAGTTTTCTGAGGGCTGTAAATAGGCCAATCTATGTGGCTAAATAGCATGCTGCTAATATTGATGATTGATTGTGTGAAGTGTCTAAGGATGAATGCTAACATTATCAGGGGCCATATTCACAAAACATTTTATCTTAGCGCTAAGAGTACTCCTAAGGAGCACTAAAAGTTCTTAGTAAGGAGTAATTTCTTAAAACCTATTCACAAAGCTGATAAGACCAACTTTTACTAAGGAATGGGAGGGACTCCTAAACTAAGACTAGAGGGCGGTGTTGACCCTGTTGCTATGGATGATGTCATGTGCATACCTTCTATGCCCACAGTGATTGGCTGAGAGGGAATGAGAGCTAAGAGTGAATTTATGATAGAAACACTGGGGGAGATATCCATATTGTATCGCTGTATTAAAGTAAAGAGTTTTTATATACAATTAATGACAAGTGACACTGATTTAACATGAAACAAGATATGTGGAACGGAGGAGATGGAGGCGCCACATATAGGCCTACTCTAGTAACAAATTAAACCCAAACGTGACACCAACAGTAACTTTCAGTGCATTGTAAACCCAAAGCAACTGCAGGAAAAGGAACTTAAAGCCACTACGAATAGCATGGTCCGTTGGCGGCCCCTTTGGACAAAAGCGTTAGTATTTTTACGACACCCGCTGTCGCAAAGCTGTTTTCTAGCTCGTGCCAAGCGTGCGAGTGTCAACTGAGAAGGGCGCCACGCAATATACAGGTGAAACTCGAAAAATTAGAATATCGTGCAAAAGTTCATTTATTTCAGTAATTCAACCTAAATGGTGAAACTAATATATTATATAGACTCATTACATTCAAAGTGAGATATTGCAAGCCTTTATTTGTTATAATTGTGATTATTATGGCTTACAGTTTATGAAAACCCCAAATTCAAAATCTCAGAAAATTAGAATATTACATAAAATCAATAAAAAAAGGATTTTAAATACAGAAATGTCGGCCCTCTAGAAAGTATAATCATGCATATGTACTAAGTACTTGGTTTGGGCCCCTTTTGCACAAATTATTGCCTAAATGCGGTGTCGCATGGATGCTATCAGTCTGTGGCACTCCTGAAGTGTTATGGAAGACCAGGTTGCTTTGATAGTGGCCTTCAGCTCGTCTGTATTGTTGGGTCTGGTGTGTATCATCTTCCTCTTGACAATAGTCCATAGTTTCTCTATTGGGTTCAGGTCAGGAGAGTTGTCTGGCCAATCAACACAGTAATACCATGGTCAGTCAACCAGTTACTTGTGGTTTTGGCACTGTGGACAGGTGTCAAGTCTTGCTGGAAAAAGTAATTCAGCATCTCCATAAAGCTTGTCAACAGACAGAAGCATGAAGTGCTCTAAAATCTTCTGGTAGATGGCTGTGATGACTTTGGACTTGATAACACAGTGGACCAACACCATCAGATGACATGGTGCCTCAAATCATCACTGACTGTTGAAACTTGACAGTGGTCTTCAAGCCCCTTGGATTTTGTGCCCCTCCACTCTTCCTCTAGACTGTGGAACCTTGATTTCCAAATGAAACGCAACATTTAATTTGGATCAGTGATGATTTGAGGTATCATGTCATCTGCTGCTGTTGGTCCACTGTGTTATCAAGTCCAAAGTCACCACAGCCATCTACCAGAAGATTTTAGAGCACTTCATGCTTCTGTCTGTTGACAAGCTTTATGGAGATGACAATTTCCATTTCCAGCTACACTTGGCACCTGCCACGGTACCATAAACCACTGGTAACTGGTTGACTGACCATGGTATTACTCTGCATGAATGGCCAGACAACTCTCCTGACGAACTCCATAGAGAAACTATGGACTATTGTCAAGAGGAAGATGATACACACCAGACCCAACAATACAGACGAGCTGAAGGCCACATCAAAGCAACCTGGGCTTCCATAACACCTCAGCAGTGCCACAAGCTGATAGCATCCATGCCATGCCGCATTTAGGCAATAATTCATGCAAAAGGGGCCCAAACCAAGTACTTAGTACATATGCATGATTATACTTTCTAGAGGGCCAACATTTCTGTATTTAAAATCCTTTTTTTATTGATTTTATGTAATATTCAAATTTTCTGAGATTTGAATTTGGGGTTTTTATAAACTGTAAGCCATAATAATCACAATTATAAAAAATAAAGGCTTCACATATCTCACTTTGCATGTAATGAGTCTGTATAAGATATTGTTTTCACCTATGAAGTTGAATTGTACTGAAATTAGGGTTGCCGCGGTAGTAGGTGTTACCGGTGTTACTCGGTGTTGAAGGCTCACACCGGTGGGAGCCTCAACACCGAGCAACACCGGATAGTCTAGGCATAGGCCTATGCCTATTAAAAAAAAATAGACATAAAAGCCAATTGGTTAAATTTTGCGTGACGGCGGCAGTTTATTCGGCTAAATAAAAAACTAGTATGTCTAAGGCTACTCTAACTTCTAAGTTATAATAAAGCTACTCAGAAAACAATGAAACTGAAAGTGTCTGCTCCGCTCCGTGCAGCGCAGAGCCGCGTCACAGCAGCGGAGTCTCCCGTAGAGAGTTTATAAGACGATGGCGGAGGAGTTGGCTTCAAAGCCCAAAGCAAACGCGCCTATTTGGCAATATTTTTGATGAAACCCCAATACTAGGGAACCTGAAAACGTAGGCTAAACTAGGTAGTCTGCAAACTGTTGAAGATTCAGCAACGGGAGGTAACCGGAGGTAACACACACACACTCACACACCCGCGCCTACACAGCGGCAGGCTGTCTGTGTGCTGCTGCTCCGTGTCGATGACAGCTTGCGGTGAAAAAATTATAAATTGTAAAGTGTGGGGGGGAGAGAACATGTTAAGTCCCCAGTGGAAATCACGCCGCAAATATAGGCCTATCCGTGGTAGCTTCACTTAAAACATTTGGAGCTGAAGCCCCGGTAAAATGACGTCGCGTCACCGACACACCTCAAAGTGCACGACAACAGTTATTGACAACACTGTAGAAAGTTCATATGGGTTGGTATGAGTCAAGGATCACACCGAGTTTAAACGAGTGAATTTAATCCAAGCATTCAATAAACTGCGCTCCGATCATGGCTCTGATAGCCTACAGACAGGTAAAAGTGAAGTAGCCCACCAGTCATTCTGATTCGATGAGGCAACACAGTACGGTGGCTCTGGTGGCTCATATTGAACAAATTGCATAATAATTTAACCAAATGATCTACAAACACTAAGCATTTGTTTCGTTCAAGAATAAATTGCGCGATCTAATGTTTAAGATCAAAGTAAGCGCCTACAGAGCCGACGGACCGTCTTCTCTTGAAATCTGCGGTGAAGCCTAATCATTTTTTTTTTTTTTTTTTTTTTTTTTAAAGACCCTGTCTGGTGGTGTTTACTCGGTAACACCGGTGTTGACGCACGTGTATTACTCGGTATGAAAATGTCCACACCGCGGCAACCCTAACTGAAATAAATGAACTTTTGCACAATATTCTAATTTTTCGAGTTTCACCTGTAGTGCATGTCCGTGTGTTGAAAGTGTGAGGGCACGGACTCTTTTCGGCTCCGTGAGAGTGGTTAGTGACACTGCATCAACTAATGCCAGTAAGTGCTACACACCCTGATTGCAATGAGTTGATGCAGCAGTGTCACCCAACTACTCTCTCTCTCACGGAGCTGAAAGATTACGTGTCCTCACAGAAAGCGAGAGACGGCAGTTAGTAGCCTATGGATCACAATGAGGTAATGTGTTTATGTTGTTGTAAATAATGACTATTTCAGATGAATAATGGTCATCTGATGATGGTGAAGCAAAGCACACTTGTGTTAGTACCATGGACGTTGGAAGTAGGGGTGCGGGGGGTGCGGCCGCACCCCCCCTCACCACCGCCTGCACCCCCTCTCCGCCCCCCTACACTTTGCCCTGTGTGCTCCCGCGATTGCTCTGTAAACAATCTCATAGCCTAAGTCCCTCTCTTTCCCATCTCCTGCTCCCTCACATCAACTTGACAGAGCATAACACTATAATATATATAGTTTATAGGCTATACAGTATACTATGTAGGCTAGATTACATATGCCCGTCGCATTTCTTCACCGTGCCCAGGACGAGATTACGGTTGTGCCCCGCCTTCCCATGCGCACTTCGGTAGGTGAGAGTGCTGAGGGGCGCGCACTAATGAGCATTAGGTTATCATTAAAAATCCAGTCTGCTAAGCGCCCTGCCACAGGGAGGAGAGAGAAAGAGAGAGAGAGACGCGCTGACAGGATGCAACGTTCACCTGCGCACCTGCTCCTCCAAGGTGTGTGCCGGTATCGTGCCAAGTTACCGCTGATAAGAATTGTGTCCCCGCCGGCCGGTGAGCGCGCATGCATCAAGTAAAGGCGAACATATTAACACTTCATAAGGTCGTAAAAAAGTCGGGTCGTCTTATATTCGGGGTCTAGTATTCGGCGTCCAGTAATGGACTGCCCGTTACCAGAGCGGTCATTCAGCTTCAGGGCCTGTGTCCAACTTGTGTTTATTTTATTTTTTCGGGTGGAACAGTCATTATGTTGCGAGTCAACGTATCAGAGGCAGGAATCGGCTGTGCGATGGACTTTTGCTGTGGCTTGCACTGCTGAGGAGAGATTGCCAACTGCGCTGTCCTTTTACGCACCAGCAGGGCCGCCGTAATGTTAAGATTTCATAATTTGCTTCAATGCCCTTATGATAATAAGAATGAGAGGCTTCATTAAAACGCTGTCCATGCGCTGTCTATGCGGTCGTTGTGATTGTAACTTTGTCGGCGGATATCGCGGAAGCTTTCCCCTCGACAACGTGACGTGCACAGCGCCGGGGCTCAAGAATACAAATGTAGGCTATGCAGAAAAGGAACAAATTGGTGAATAAAAATTCACCAGAATGCAGGAAATTAAGCATTTAATGCTCAAAAAATTCTGGGGGAGTACCCCCAGACCCCCACTGTCACAATTGTTGTCATAACCCAATGTTTAATCAAAACCTACATCGTTCAAATTCAGGATAAAAAAAAAAGGCTATAGGATACTTTGGAAAATTCATAAATGTTATTTGCTTTTATAGTTCGTTTTAATAGCTATTTTAGATATAAGTAGGCTATTTTATCATGGTTATAGATTGCTCATTTTACCAGTAGCCTACTGCTTTGTCTGATAGCGCTGCACCTCGGCCAATTTACAGCACCCCCCCTCAGAAAGTAGTTCCAACGTCCCTGGTTAGTACCAACCGCTCATTCATTTAGGAGTGAACACTGCAGTCTAGTTCACTCCCGCGAAATTGTATACACGTTGCTTGGCAACGCCCTCGTCCCGTCCGTAGCCTATATCACTCTCCCTTTTAGCTTTTCTTCATTGCATTTTCTTTTTTTTTCTTTCATGGTTCAGCCCCGTTATCAGTCATTATGACGACAAACAACTGTCTCAAACAAGGCTCCCGCTCCCCTTCCCTCACCTGGAGGGATAGGCTTCTCAAATCGCGTTGCTGCGCCACACTGAAATCTGCGACCAATACGGATGTGACCATAGAGCATGTACGCGCGAACCGAAAATCGGACTGGGTGTGCGACCAGACCAAAAGCAGTAATAAAAACTATATAAAAACGTCTTTCTTTGCACTGATGGTCTCGTTTGCTGTTAAAGGTAATTTATGATTATCAGAGGAAACATGAGGCATGTTTAAAATATATTTAAATGTTACTCGTAGCCGCTTAAATAAATATTTTTTTATATAAATATAATAAATATAAATGTGTCTATACTTTCTAAACATAGCTTTACTAAGGTCATTAAACCCTTACAGCTATTAAGGTACCTTTTGTAAAGCTCACTAGCATTAAATCTCTCCAAAATACCATCAAATGGTTGTCTGTGATTTACTCTTAGTGATTTAGGAGTCCTCTTGAGGACCCCTAGGAGTGAAACGCCCCTTATTTTTGAGAGTTACTCCTAAATCAGCACGTTAGGACCTATTCTTAGCCTTAAAATGTTTTGTGAATACGGCCCCTGGTTTAACGAAACCTAGCATTCACATTCCGAATAGCTCGCTGTCCTCCATGGTTACATTCCAGAATAAGGTAAATATAAAACAAATTAGTATTAAAGGTCACATATTATGCTAAATGCACTTTTTAAATGTGTTCTAACTAGGCTGTCAAGCGATTAAAAAAATTAATCTAATTAATTACAGGCTCTGTGATTAATTAATCGCATACTTATATGACACTGTTATGCCTGTTAAACAACTGTATAGGCTACCTCTCTCTCTCTCCTCTCTCTCTCTCCTCTCTCTCTCTCTCTCTCTCTCCTCTCTCTCTCTCTCTCTCTCTCTCTCTCTCTCTCCCTCTCTCTCTCTCTCTCTCTCTCTCTCTCTCTCTCTCTCTCTCTCTCTCTCTCTCTCTCTCTCTCTCTCTCTCTCTCTCTCTCTCTCTCTCTCTCTCTCTCTCTCTCTCTCTCTCTCCTCCTCTCTCTCTCTCTCTCTCTCCTCTCTCCTCCTCTCTCTCTCTCTCTGCCAGGTTACTACATTAAATAAATTTAGGAACTACTAGCGCTGGAAAAAAACACAAAAAAACAAGCAGGCTAAATGACTGTCAATCTCCCACAACAGACAGCGCTGCACTGCCACAGGTGCGGTGCACATAGCCTATGCCGACTCATTCACCGTCCTTCTCATAACCAAACATATTGACACTGACACACTGACTGACACACAACACACACACACACACACACACACACACACACACACACACACACACACACACACACACACACACACACACACACACACACACACACACACACACACACACACACACACAACACACACACACACACACACACACACACACACACACCACACACACACACACGCGACACGACACACACAGGAGGAAAAAAGACAGGTATATGCTTGGAAGAGTGAGAGGGGGCGGGTGTCGATCGCAGCTAGCAAACAAAAGTGAGACAGAGGAAGATTGAGAGGTACTGTTTTGAACCTATTGTTAATTAGGCACCCACTAAACCAATAATGCACAGACACTGTGGAGAATAACATAAGACGTATTCCTACCTTCATGTTTATTTGCCCGGAGCAACCCATAACACGTCCATAGAGCCATCTCTATGCTCTTTAATCCCGTGCGGGCCGTGTCAGCAAGATACAAGTGCAGCTCCGCTATCGTCTCACCTCTTTTGCACCGGGTCAAAGGGCAATATAGAAGTGCGATTAATCTGCGTTAATTTTTTAATCGCGTTAATTTTTCTGTGATTAATTAATCGAAATTAACGCGTTAATTTGACAGCCCTAGTTCTAACATATCCATGGGTCCACGGTGTGCCTAGAGACTGCCAAAATATAAAAAAAATAACAATCTCTCCTTTTCTCACTCTCCCCCTTTCTGAAACCCCACCCCTCCCCCCAATATACTCCAGTCAGAATTCTCGCCGACTATTACGTAATAGTTGGCACATCCCCATCAGTGTTCCCGCACGTTCACTCAGCAGCGGCGCTCCGCCGCTGCTGAGTGAACGTGCGCCGCTTCTATAAAAATCCTTCTCCTCCGCATTTTATATATTTTTTCTTGTACGTAGCTCCTTTTAGAAAATGGGCAGCGCGTAACGTAAATTGTGCAGCACGCGGCACATCATCACGCAGCCAACATCTAAGAAGAAGAATAACCTAACAGCGAGTGTGGCAGTTGTTGGCAGTAGTAGCCTACACGGTTGCAAAGTTACATTGATTCCAGCAGCGAGTGAAGCGGAAGAGCGAAGTGTAGCGGAGGAAATTGGTGAATGTAGCATACCGCGCTGATTTGCTTGTATCACTGGTTTCACTTCAGAGGTGTCGGCCAGAACACTATTTATGGCCAAAAACGTCAGATTATAAGCATGAGACTAGGAGAGGAGGAGTTGGGTTTATCCGCTCTTTATTTTCTTCTCTTTCACAGACACAGCAGCACACAGATCGCGGGAAAAGAACAAAAGGGTTTAACTCCGCTCCTGATGAGACGTTGAGAACAGCTGTTATTGCGACCCGCGAACCACAGCTGTTAAAACATGCATAAAACTTAGAACAGCAATCTTACTCACCCACGGGTGATTCCACAACTCAAACAAACATGTACAAACTGTAGAATGATCGCTATATGCACACTCGCACATCTGACCGAGCGAGAGGAGAAAGGAAACTACTAAAAAGACTCTCCAGCCGACTGACGTCACGGCCCTAACTGACAGCTACCCACACTAAACAAAACACAACTTAACACACTGTAAGAAGTATTAAACACTGTAACCTATAACTTTGGGGCCTTTTCTACACGAAGAAAGAAGGAAAAGAGGAGAGACTATGTGTGTTGTGTGTGTGTGTGTGTGTGTGTGTGTGTGTGTTGTGGTCGCTCTTTTTGGATCACTCATAGCCTTTACAGGAGCTTATGTCCAGTCAGGAGCTTGTAGCCTAGGTATTTTCGGGAACTGTTAGATCCGATGATGTTCTTTATTGCCATATAAAATCCTTTTCATCGCACATTTTAGTTAGGGATTTATGCTAATCGCCTGTAAGCATGTGGTCATTAGCATAAATGCAGGGAAAAAGCCTATCGACTTTTTAAAAGATTATGAATAGTTTCTATTATGTATAATTTATATTTATTTTAGAATTTTCTCATCACTTTTTGCCCACTACAGTGTGTAGTGTTTTGAAAGAAGTGTGTTGGAGAATTTCAAACACAGAGCAAAGCACTTATTGTGTTTGTAGGGTTGGTGCTTGTGTTTTGGGCATGGTCACCAAAGTTAGAGGTTGTGATGCTTTGGGCATAGCAACCACTTTTAGTGTTTAAGCATTAGGCAAAAATCTGTAAATAAATTGTGCAAATTATTTTTGCGTTGTGGCATTTTGTTTAAATATTATTTTCTATACAAAAATGTCAAAATCTGTAAGACACAAAAGGCAAAGTTACAACACCAATAATCCTATCTGCAGTAGTACACAGGACTGTGTGAATAGGATTTAAGTGCATATTCTCCTCTCAAAGTGCACCAGATTCATGGATTCTAATGTACAGGGTACAAAAAAAATTTGGCCGGGGGGCATGCCCCCGGACCCCCCTAGAGGGTTCAGGGACCACAGCACCGCTGCTGAAAAAAATCCTGCGGGAAACACTGCCCATATTTTCTTTATATGTCCATGCTTCCCCCCCCAGAAACGTCCACCGTGCAGTATGCCTCGTTTCCACCGAGTAGAGCGGGTCGGGTCGGAGCGGCTTAGAGCGGGTCAGCTCACTTTTAAGAATCTCGGTGTTGTTTCCACCGCCGACCCTACCCTTACTGGTAGGGCGGGGTTTAGGCTGGACTGCGATAGCCGCCGCCAGAATGTGGGTCAAACTATCGGGCTGTGGGAACAACTGTGGTCAAGCCAGCGGTCTCTTGTTTTTGCTTGGTCAAACCAGCCGCTTCTTTATTTATTCCCCCCGTGTTGTGAGCACAGAGACGGCTCGGTGCAAATGATAGAGACAGTGAGCGAACAGCACTGGCTGCGGCAGCTACGTGACATTGTAGCAGTGGGACACAGTGTAGCCAACTGATTCATTTAATGACGAGGAAAAACACCACACAATAAACAGTGCCGCGCTCACATTTTCGCCAAAACTCTCTTCACTCTAGCCGAGGTGACTACAAACGGCGGAAATGATTCAAACTAGCCGCTTCTTTATTTATTCCCCCCGTGTTGTTGTGAGCGTGTATTTTACTACTATCTATGGCGTAAACACACAGAGACCGCTCGGCGCAATCTCATAGAGACAGTGAGCGAACAAACAGTGCTGGCTGCGGCAGCTACGTGACACAGTGTAACCAACTGATTAATTTATTGACGAGGAACAACACCACACAATAAACAGAGCTGTGCTCACATTTTCGCCAAAACACAAGACTCTCTTCACTCTTGCCGAGATCTACACATGGCGGAAATGATTCTTTCGACCAATCAAATGACGGCAGTGTGTAGCTCCGCCTTCTCATGCATTTTCGGCCCGCTTTCAGGCGGCCAGTACCCCTACGGAGGAGTACTGAGATCGGGAGCGGCTCAGAGCGGTTAGGTGCGCTTAAACCGTACCCTACCCAACTTTTGGCAAATGAAAAGCCAAACTACCCGGACCGAACCACTCCGATCCGACCCGCTCTACTCGGTGGAAACGAGGCAGTAGTCTATGATAACCCCACCCCCCCATTTCTTATTGGTCCACGGCCCCGAGATCCGATGGAAAATTTTCCGAGCGACAGCCATGTTGCTTTCCCCGCTAAGCGACAAGATGCCCTTAGTACAGCCTGAATGTTACATACACCAACACAGAATGCTTTTGCTCATACTCCACTAATTTATCTTAACCACAGCAGTCTATTAATGCCTCGTTTTTAATAACACAACGGATAGGAAGCTACCTGTGCTTTTTTTTTTAAACGGTGAAACTAAAATAATAGTTTTTATTGGTAGTTTTGCCTGACTGGTGTATAGCTATTAGCTTTGGGACAAGCAACCAGCTTTTGCTCATAACACGCTGTTTATATTCCCCACAGCAGTCTGAAAATGACTCGTTTTTAACATGAAAAAGGATGGGAAGATATTCCTGTAGAAATCACACTTTGAAGCTACTGTTTTCACTGGTTTAAATCAGTCTGAGTCTTATTTTAAGCGTTAGCGCCCATGTAGCTTCGGTTGTAGCACCAAGTTTTGCTCCTAATACACTAACTTAGCTTTCCCCTTGCAGTCTAATAATGACTCTTTTTTAACATGACAAAGGATGGGAAGATATTCATGTAGAAATCAAACTTTGAAGCTACTGTTTTCACTGGTTTTAATCATGTCAGGTCATGTCAAATTGTTCAAAGTATGGCTTAACTCCGGGTTAACACTGTGTTCGCAGTCACGCAGTGTCTCTCTAGTATCGCGAGAGCACGGCAGAGACGGTGGGAGAGCCCCATGGACATATAAAGAAAGCCCGGCAGAGAGGTGGGAGGGGCCAGCCAGATCGCACAAATATAGGTCATCCTGAGACCAGAGGACAATCAGGGTATAGAGGCTTGCTACAATAAATGATCTGAACGGGTTTTTCAGCAAACATCTAAAAAAAATAAGACCATATAAAATTGACAGCAAAGTGCATAATATGTGAGCTTTAAGTATTCAGGCTACATTAAATTGGTTGCTGCCTGAATGTTTTGGGAGTCGTTTCTCCAATGCTTATTTCAGACTGTGTGGACTCACACGCCTGTGTGCGCTCAGGTGGTTGCTATGGCGATGCTGCAGCCGAGGCGCTCCAGTCGCCCTTCGTAGTGAAAAGGAAAGTGAAAATGAATGACTGGCGGCTGCCACTAACTTAAATGAAGCTTTTGGTGTGCGTGCAGTGTTACAAGTAGTCCTATTGCAAATTACAGGCTTTCTTTTCTGTTCTTTCACCACATAGTCCCAGAGTCACACACGGAAGACTCTACCAGTGAAGGCAGCGCAACAGGGCTAGGAAGCGCTATGTTTCGGTTTCTGTTTCAAAATAAAAGTAAAAATGTACTTGACGTTTAGCCGTTTTGCCAGTTAAGGACATTCCTTTTAGTTTCACCGATGGAATTACTACACAAGCAGGGCTGTAAACTAACTTTTTGGCTCACCTGCCAAGGGGACCGGTAGATGAAAGAATCTACCGGCCAAGTACATTTTTTACCGGCCAAATAATAAATTGCCTCTTTTTGTTGCATATATACATCTGTTTCAGTACTTTTCATTGAGATAACAGTATTATATAACAGTACATGCTTAGAAAAGAGGCCAAAGTAATATTTAGAAATACATTTTATATTCACCGGGAATAAATGTAACCCCTTCCTGGCGCTGGAAGTATAACAGGATCCTGAGTACTTAGCAGTTGAATGGTGAATTTGGCTAAATCTCCCGTTACCAGTAGACAATATTATTCACAGGCATATGTAACAAATAAATGATTTAGAAATAATAGCGCAGTGCCTCCACTGTGGAATTACTTAACTCACACTCTATGAGCTATAATGGTATTTCCCCAGAAAATATATAAAAGTAAATGTTCAGGACAATAAAGTAGGATGTTTAACAAAGCAGACTTTATTTACGAATGCTGTTTTCTTGTTCTTTGTTGTATTCTCTAATTACTTCTCTTTTCAATATGCACAACTTAACTGTTCATGCACAGTCTCAAAAACTCAATTGGTACCAATACACTAATAAAAACCTTTAAAGAAAATAATAACTGCAAATAAATGTACAGGCAAGAGCCCTTTAAACCTTTTCACATTAAAGGTAAATAGTAAACATACATTGTATGCCGTTACCCTTTAAACATGAAATATAGGCAACACTTGAATTCAAACACACTTCACAGTCAAATAAATGAAATGTTGTGGTTAACCAGCTCAACCTTTTTAAATGTTCACTAACTATACCAAGCGCTTGGGTTTTAATTAGTTGGGGCCCATAAGTTGGTGCACATGTGATGAATAATTCCTTATTTTGCGGCGACACTCTCTGTGTTGGAAACTTTACTCACATATCAGTGGTTGACACTAACGCTTGCCCGGGGCAACTGAAAATAATGTTTGGGCAAGTTGAGATTGCTTCTTGGTTGCCCGGACGGGCAAGTGGATTTTAGAGGGTTTGTCTGTAGTCTAGACTATGTATGCATGTGTTTTACAGTCTGCAAAACATTTTTTTTCCGCTAACTCACACAAAATAGATCGGCTATATTCGCAATTGAGCAATGGACCTGGTTCCGCTATATTCAAAACCCAGAAATCAATAACGTTTGAGCTTATCGATACCGCTATGGAGTCCAGTAGACTAGGTCACATTATATAATTTTAAATATCGAGTCGGGTCATCTTCATCTAATTAGGCCTACTTCAGCGTATTATTCCATCACTGGACCGCATCATGGACTGTAAAAGTGTTCTACCTTCGACTGTCTTGAAGAAACTCCTTCAACCCGCTCCGTCTCCAAAAAAAAAAAAAAAACTCTTGTCTGCTGAGCCGCTGCCGCTGCAGACGGGCTCTGTACCGTCTCATCATTCATTCAATGCAGCGGTGATCAACAAACGAGAGACTGTAGCAAGTCCCGCAGTTAAAAAATCGGATAGTTTTTAAATCCATATTAAAATCTGCAGGATAAGACCTAGTTAGCTAAAAAAAATCGCAAACGGTTCAAATGTGATGTGTTCAGGTCGGCTCAGTAAAATGATTATTAGGCAAAGGTCAATAAAATGACATCATGATGTGTTCAAATGTAACATCAAGAAAATAAGAAATTTTAGTTTTTCGCGGGAAGCTTGAATAATAGCCTACAGTTTGGGTAAAAAAAACTTGTTTTCCCAGCAATATAAACTAAATAGTAGGCCTAAATATGGAATTATGACCTGCTTAAAGTCCTATCCTGAGCTCTGCTCATCTTATAAGCAATTAAAGCAATAATACCAGTTCTCTTTAAACAAAATAATAGAAAGGTATCGATAAAGATTTGGATTGTGGAGTCTTTATAATGGTATCAATATGAATAGAAATTAATGATCCCCCTCCCTACTTACAGTATAACTGGGCAATAGCTTTAACATGGTGGACTTTAATCATTTTATGGCACACGATCACTTTTTGGCACAATGTGACCGTTTTAAATAAGTAAAATTTTTCTGAGGAAGCTAAAATACAGCTTGACTCTGAGCTAGACTGAGTTTTCTGAGCCCCTGGGCAAGGTGCATGGCAAAAAGAGGCCCTTTCACGATGCTGCAGCAGGACCAAGCGATTGGTGTAGTGTGTGATGTCATGATATAGGCTTATATGAATTGTTGTTTGTTTTATGTGGTCAGGATGAGACTAGTAAGCAGTGTTTGCATTTAAGAGATAAGAGATCGCTAAAATGTATAATTCAATTAGCCTATACTGTATATTCATTGTTTAACAGTTTTTTTTTTTTTTTTTTTGGGGCAAGTGAACACAACATTCGGGCAAGTGAAACATTACCTGTACTTGCCCTATGGGCAAGTGCATTTGAAACCTTAGTGTCAACCCCTGCATATCCACCAGCTCGGCCGAAATCAACGAGCTGGGATGACGTCGGAAAAATGGCGGTCAAGATGACAAGCTGGCAGCGTCAGCGCCGCTACGGCGGTGAAACGATGGCAGGCGAGATGAAACAGAAAACCCCTCTCGGCAACTGGTCCGACGGTGAAACGATGGCAAGCAAGATGAAACTGCTCAGCTCACGGTGAAAGGACAGCAGGTGAGGTATTATACGCCGCCACATTGCTGCGCTCGAACTGCTTTTGCTGCGCCAAAACTTTTAAAGAGCGGCGTTCTTATACATTCTATGGCGGTGGCGCGCACGTTACGTTTCTTCGGGGGAACATATTTTCTACAGCGGTGACGTCGGGGGAGCTACTTCAGTGTGACACACAACAAATCACCAGTTTAGCTTGACGTTTGCTACCGTCATAATTTATCAGTTTACAGCTACTACAATGTTTTGTTCTATCATGCATAATTTATTGCAAGAGCACGACCATCGGGACAAACTTTTACCCGCCCCAGTGGCATGTATCCCTCCAAAATTAAGTCGCCACGGGAATATTTTGGTCGCATTTGGCGAGTGGCGACCGCTAGTTTACAGCCCTGTACACAAGTAGCTTCCTAATCTTTGTCTTGCTATAAACGCGGCATTATTAGACTGCTGTGGGTAAGATACATTAGTGGATTATGAGCAAAATGCTTCTGTGTTGGTTTATGCAACACTCTGCATGCCTTGCAGTAGGGCTGGGTGATTAATTGAATTTCAATTTCGGTTACAATTTTGGCTTCCCTCGATCATGAAAACAAGATAATCGTAATAAAACGGTTATTGTGCGGCACGCCGGGTCATGTGTAGTAAATGCAGCGCACCCTTCTGTCTCCACCTGCGCTCTGCCCCGCCCCCGCCCGAACACTGTCGCTTTCAGCGATTCCAGTGCAATTGTTTATTCAGCATAAAGTTAAAACGCTCGTCCAGGATGTTACACCGAAACACAAAAGCCTTGCGCGATTGAAGCAGCGTTTCACTCGGTGAAACATGGTGTGAGTGAGACACTGTGATGGCGGTGGGTAACGGTGTCATTCACTGTGAGAACTTGCCGGTGTGAGCCGCCGCGCAGAAAAGCTCTGTGGCTTTACGGGTAAAATGATAGTCGGGGATTCCTGCACGTTAACGTTGTTGAGGGGAAAGGCTTCCGCTTTCTGATTGCATTTCTCGAGCCTGAATATATTGTGCCATGTCGGCAAACTATCTGCGCGACAAGAGCAAATATACAGTGAGACGCACCCCCTCCGTTAGTTTCAGTCTACAGACGAAAAGTTACAACCAGCACCTAGGCATGGACTTCGTTTAAATAAAGCGTCTAATTTTTATGATCAGCGCTCTGATGCAAATTCTGAAGTCTGAACATTACGGTGTCAGCTGTGGTGTATTTTTTTTTACAGCAACTCAACGTGCACTGCAAAAAAAAAGAAGGCAATAAGTCGATCTTTTTGTAGATTCATAGCCTACCTCCTCTTATAAGTCGAAGTACAAATCAATGAATGGTTCACAATCACAACCATAGTAAAAAATTATTTTACTTTAGATTCGAAGGTTTTACTGATTATTTATTTTGTGTGGCTTTTTAGTTGTAGGCTATGTTTGAGGAGCACAATTGGGAGTTTTGTTTATGTAATGTTGAAATAATTGGCAGAATTGTCATTTTGGTGCATCCCTACCATGAATAATCGTCTTTAATAACCGTGATTACAATATCAATCAAAATAATCGTGATTTTTGCCATAATCGAGCAGCCCTACCTTGCAGTACTACGGGCATCTTGTCGCTTAGAGGGAAAAACAATATGGCAGATGAAGGAAATTTTTTCCAGAGGATATGGGGCGGTGGACCAATAAGAAATAGGGGGGGGGGAGTTTTTTATATATACTTTGGCAGTCTTTAGGCACACCGTGGACCCATATTTATGTTAATAAACAACGACTGCGAGCTACATGTATAGTTTGTGTGTTGTAGTGTTTCTAACATTAGTAGTTGTTGCAACAGCATGTGAAAAAACAACGAAGTTTGTTATGCCAAAAAGAACGCTAATCTTGCGATAAAAAATTAACGCCATTAAAATAGGTTTCCGTTAACGCGTGGAACTGACAGCACTAGTTTAAACCTTTAGAAGTTACATTCTAATGAAGTGAATGGATGGCTGGAATTAGTTTAAAGCCCCTTGCGCCTGAGGGTCTGATCAAGCATTGTTTTTTGACGTGCTGGGAGTGAGACTATGCAATAATACCACATACCCTATTGAGCCACCCTGTATTCACCACACGGATATTCCTTCACCACGACAGCCCTACCGTAGGATTGTTTTTTCTTTTTGGTACAATGTGCATTTTTCAATATTTTTATTCCACTGAATACTATCTCAAACTCTAACGGAAGATTGCACTGGTTGAAACAAGAATTCATTGGTTAGAAATGAACGTGGAAGGGGCGCCCTCAGCTCAGTTGGTAGGGCGTCCCCCCCAGCAGCAGACCCGGGTTTGATTCCCGCCCAGGGTCGTTCTCTGCATGTCACTCCCCTCTCTGCCCTATTTCACCTCTGTCTCTCTGCACTATCAATAAAGCATAAAAATGCCCCAAAAATATATCGAAAAAAAAATTAACGTGGAAGTGGCAAATCACAGGGGTCGGACAGTTTCCCCACAGACTTTTAAAAAAAAATCAAAACAGCTCTCTCCTTTATTGTTAAAAGTTTCCCTACCACCAACCATGTGTCAGGCAGTTATCTCTTTAATCCTTAAAACAGACAAGAATGCTATCGAGTGCAGCTCATTCCGTCCAATCTCCCGTCTTAATACTGATGCCAAAGTTCTTGCTAATGTAACCCTGTCAATATAAGGGCTACTAAAGCAATTATTGTAGGGCTATTGAAAGCTATACTCGTCTAAAACGCTGTATTGAAAGAACTCTTTTTGTTTTTAAATGTATGAAAAGGTTAACTTGATTTTCAATATACAGTATCTCACAAAAGTGAGTACACCCCTCACATTTCTTCAAATATTTCATTATATCTTTCCATGGGACAACACTGAATAAATGACACTTTGATACAATGCAAAGTAGTCAGTGTACAGCTTGTATAACAGTGTAAATTTACTGTCCCCTCAAAATTACTCGACACAGCCATTAATGTCTAAACTGCTGGCAACAAAAGTGAGTACACCCCTAAGTGAAAATGTTCAAATTGGGCCCAACGTGTCAATATTTTGTGTTGCCACCATTATTTTCCAGCACTGCCTTAACCCTCTTGGGCATGGAGATCACCAGAGCTTCACAGGTTGCCACTGGAATCCTCTTACAGCCATTCACAACAGCATCACGGAGCTGGTGGATATTAGAGACCTTGCGCTCCTCCACCTTCCATTTGAGGATGCCCCAAAGATGCTCAATAGGGTTTAGATCTGGAGACATGCTTGGCCAGTCCATAACCTTTACCCTGAGCTTCTTTAGCAAAGCAGTGGATGTCCTGGAGGTGTGTTTGGGGTCGTTATGTTGCAATACTGCCCTGCAGCCCAGTTTACGAAGGTTGAGTGCACGTGCTCAGCGTCATATCCAGAGGTTGGCTTTGGAAAATTGACGTACGAGTGCTGCCAGCATTGCTGCAGGTCTTGAAGGGGTGGGGGGTCAGCCTGTCAGTGCTCAGACCATACGCCACACACTGCATCATACTGGTCTGCATGGCTGTTGTCCCAGAAGGAAGCCTGTTCTAAAGATGATGCACAAGAAACCCCACAAAAAGTTTGCTGAAGACAAGCAGACTACGGACATGGATGACTGTTACCATGTCTTGTGGTCTGATGAGACCAAGATAAACGTATTTGGTTCAGACGGTGTTAAGTGTATGGGGCGACAACCAGGTGAGGAGTACACAGAAAAGTGTGTCTTGCCTATAGTCAAGCATGGTGGTTGGAGTGTCATGGTCTGGGGCTAAATGAGTGCTGCCAGCACTGGGGAACTACAGTTAATTGAATGCTAACATGTACTGTGAAATACTGAAGCAGAGCATGATCCCCTCCTTTCGGGAACTGGGCCGCAGGGCAGTACTGCAACATGATAACGACCCCAAACACACCTCCAAGACGACCACTGCCTTGCTACAGAAGCTGAGGGTAAAGGTGATGGACTGGCCAAACATGTCTCCAAACCCAAATCCTATTGAGCATCTTTGAGGCTTCTTAAAACGGGAGATGGAGGAGCGCAAGGTCTCTAATATCCAACAGCTCCGTGATGTTGTCATGAATGGGTGTAAGAGGATTCCAGTGGCAACCTGTGAAGCTTTGGTGATCTCCATGCCCAAGAGGGTTAAGGCAGTGCTGGAAAATAACGGTGGCAACACAAAATATTGACATTTTGGGCCTAATTTGGACATTTTCGCTTAGGGGTGTACTCACTTTTGTTGCCAGCACGTTAGACATTAATGGCTGTGTGTGGAGTTAGTTTGAGGATACAGTACATTTACACTGTTATATAAGCTGTACACTGACTACTTTACATTATATCAAAGTGTAATTTCTTCAGTGTTGTCCCATGAAAAGATATAATGAAATATTTGAAGAAATGTGAGGGGTGTACTCACTTTTGTGAGATACTGTAAGTGCCTTTTATTTTAAAACTCTTGAGTGTGAACTCTGAAAAGCGCGAGTAGTTGTTTACATGAGAGTTCCGCGAGTTGCGCACAGAGAGATGAGACGGAGAGAAACACACATGTTCATGCTCCGAGCCAGAACAAGCAACTGTTTTGCTAACCGAATTCTATCAGAATACCCTCAAACTAACTAACTTTCAGAGCGACGCTCTTCTTTTGGGATAGACGTGAATTTACCTAATTTCTTTTGGTGAGTTTAACTGTGTCTGAATCATAAATGTGTGAAGCTAAACCTAAATCTATTCAGAACCTACAAAGCTCTTTTAACACCCTGCAGGACTGTCTAGTGGACCTCAGGCTTGTTCTTAATACAGACAAAACCAAATACAGGTGAAACTCGAAAAATTAGAATATCGTGCAAAAGTTCATTTATTTCAGTAATTCAACTTTATAGGTGAAAATAATATATTATATAGACTCATTACATTCAAAGTGAGACATTTCAAGCCTTTATTTGTTATAATTGTGATTATTATGGCTTACAGTTTATGAAAACCCCAAATTCAAAATCTCAGAAAATTAGAATATTACATAAAATCAATAAAAAAAGGATTTTAAATACAGAAATGTCGGCCCTCTAGAAAGTATAATCATGCATATGTACTAAGTACTTGGTTTGGGCCCCTTTTGCATGAATTATTGCCTAAATGCGGCGTGGCATGGATGCTATCAGCCTGTGGCACTGCTGAGGTGTTATGGAAGCCCAGGTTGCTTTGATGTGGCCTTCAGCTCGTCTGTATTGTTGGGTCTGGTGTGTATCATCTTCCTCTTGACAATAGTCCATAGTTTCTCTATGGAGTTCAGGTCAGGAGAGTTGTCTGGCCATTCATGCACAGTAATACCATGGTCAGTCAACCAGTTACAAGTGGTTTATGGTACCGTGGGCAGGTGCCAAGTCTAGCTGGAAATGGAAATTGTCATCTCCATAAAGCTTGTCAACAGACAGAAGCATGAAGTGCTCTAAAATCTTCTGGTAGATGGCTGTGGTGACTTTGGACTTGATAACACAGTGGACCAACAGCAGCAGATGACATGATACCTCAAATCATCACTGATCCAAATTAAATGTTGCGTTTCATTTGGAAATCAAGGTTCCACAGTCTAGAGGAAGAGTGGAGGGGCACAAAATCCAAGGGGCTTGAAGACCACTGTCAAGTTTCAACAGTCAGTGATGATTTGAGGCACCATGTCATCTGATGGTGTTGGTCCACTGTGTTATCAAGTCCAAAGTCACCACAGCTGTCTACCAGGATATTTTAGAGCACTTCATATTTCCTGTCTGTTGACAAGCTTTATGGAGATGCTGAATTACTTTTTCCAGCAATACTTGACACCTGTCCACAGTGCCAAAACCACAAGTAACTGGTTGACTGACCATGGTATTACTGTGTTGATTGGCCCGACAACTCTCCTGACCTGAACCCAATAGAGAAACTATGGACTATTGTCAAGAGGAAGATGATACACACCAGACCCAACAATACAGACGAGCTGAAGGCCACTATCAAAGCAACCTGGGCTTCCAAAACACCTCAGCAGTGCTACAGACTGATAGCATCCATGCCACACCGCATTTAGGAAATCATTTGTGCAAAAGGGGCTCAAACCAAGTACTTAGTACATATGCATGATTATACTTTCTAGAGGGCCGACATTTCTGTATTTAAAATCCTTTTTTTATTGATTTTATGTAATATTCTAATTTTCTGAGATTTTGAATTTGGGGTGTTTCATAAACTATAAGCCATAATAATCACAATTATAACAAATAAAGGCTTGAAATGTCTCACTTTGAATGTAATGAGTCTATATAATATATTAGTTTCACCATTTAGGTTGAATTACTGAAATAAATGAACTTTTGCACGATATTCTAATTTTTCGAGTTTCACCTGTATATGTGTTTCTCCAGAGCAAGAAATACACATTTGAATGATTTCAATAGTTTTACAAAGAATGGATTTTTAATTGAAAGAGTCACAGAATATAAATATCTTGGCATTTGGTTGGATGATAAACTCACTTTTAATTTTCATATAAAAAAATCTTGTTTGTCGACTACGACAAAATTGGCAATTTTTATACGAACAAAACCACCTTCACTTTATTTAGTACAGGGGTGTCCAAACTTTTTTCAAAGGGGGCCATATTTGAAAAATTAAAATACCTCGAGGGCCGAATGCCTCTCCTGTCATCTTTGGACCATAATAAAGTCACATAGCCTAAAAATTAAATGCATTTCATAATTTTTATTTAACGATATGCATAGCCTGCAACATACTTCAATTTGACAATAACAAATGCTAGAAGAAAAATACTCTCTTTCAGAACTTTTCAGAAATTTTGAGAAGACATGTATGATTTCATGACTACTACCATTTGACCATACCAAATTCACATTAACTGTATTACAACAATTGCAGTCAAATAAAAATATTGTCTTTTCTTCAATTTCATTAACTCAGAACAATAGGAAACTAACAACCATTTGACCATAAAAAATGCACATGCATAAAAATAAACATACAATAGGTCTTAACAATTTGCAGATCACGCCACACACGCAAGCAGTGAGAAATAGCCTGCCCAGGTTAATTTCAGAAGACATATTTCAAATGACTACTTTTTGACCATAACAAAGTAACATGAACTGTACAGTCAAACAACAATATCCTATTGTATTTCTTTAAAATGGCAGTGTAAGCCACTAGGTGAGAATAGGTTTCTACAAATGAATTAAATGTTTCTTTCAGATCTGTTGAATGACACAAATAGCAGGTAATGCATCCTGTGAACTTATGAAGTATATTTGTCCATGAAGCTTACATTTTTACCCACTCAGGAACTTCAATGTACCATTTTACATGACAAAGAAACAGGCAACTTACTAATACTAATGAGAGGGGTGATACTGAGATCTGGATTGCAGGACACGGGTCAGGTCTGGCTTGACAGCAGTGGTTGAGATGCGTAAAATGTCACGTGGAGCCGAAAAAGCTCAGCATTCGCTTTGCAAATGTTCGCATTTCTGGGAATCTGCCTTTTTCTAGCTGACGATAAAAGTCAGTAAGTGAGAGCTGCTGCTGTCGGCCGCGCAACTCATCGCACTGTAGTTCAATTAGCTCCAACTGCAGCTGATGTGGGGCAGTATCCGGGTCCGCGGAGAAGGGAGATGAGAACAGTGAAATATCCTTTTCCATGCCATAAAAGTCCCAAAGCGCCCGCTGAACTCTGCAGAGAGAGATGCGATGATAGCTGCATATCTCCCTGCTTGCACACCGATATTCCCCGATGGCAAACTGTCCATGACCTCGCGCAGCGCAGGGAAATGTGCGGTGCTGGGCTCCCTCTGTGACAGGTGTCTTTGGAAAAGTTGGAGCTTGCTTCCAAAGGCCTTGATGTGTGCAAACAGCTGGCTCACCACTGCGTCTTTCCCTTGTAGACTGATGTTGAGCACATTCAAATGCTATGTGATGTCTACTAAGAAAGCCAAATCTGCCAGCCAGACAGGATCCGACAGTTCTTGCATCGGTTTTCCCTTTTCAGCCAAAAATTGTCGAATTTCCCTTCTGAGAGAGAAAAAGCGCTGCAGCGCTGACCCGCGGCTGAGCCATCTCACGTCGGTGTGATATATAACGTCTCCATATTCTGCATCAATGTCGAGTAGGAACCGCTGAAATTGGCGGTGGTGCAGCGCCTTGGAGCGAATTAAGTTAATAGTCTTTACCACCGGTTGCATAACATGTTCAAATTTCACACATTTAGCGCAGAGGACCTGTTAGTGAATTATGCAGTGTAGTTTAACAGCGTTGCCTCCCTGTTCGCTGACTTTGTCACATATCAGTTTTGATAAGCCCCTGTGTTCCCCAGCCATAGCGGGTGCGCCATCGGTAACAATGCCGCTAACTTTACTCCACGGCAGTTTTAAGTCATCAACAGCTGAAGACAGAGTCAAATAAATCCACTCCTCTTGTCTGGCCTTTTAAACTTTGGAGGTCCAGCAGCTCTTCTGTAATGTTCATTTCATCATCCACTCCTCGCAAAAAAATAAGTAACTGGGCAGTGTCGGACGCGTCTGTGCTTTCATCACAGGCCAAAGAAAAAAAGTCAAAATTCACTCCCCTGTCACCCACTTGCTTTTTAACGTCCGCTGATACTTCTTCAATTCTCCGGGCCACGGTGTTGCGCACTAGACACATATTAGCAAACTCTTGCTGCTTATCGGGGCAAATGTTATCCACCATCGTCATGACACAGTCTTTGACAAACTCACCCTCTGTAAAAGGCTTCCCGTGTTTAGCAATTAGCATCGCCACTTCATAGCTAACTTTGGTGCTGTTTTCTATGAAGAGCCGCTGCTGGGAAGCTAAACCGGCTTCAAGCTGCTTTACTTTTTCTGCACGGTCGCTCCCTGTGAACTTGTCGTATGCATTAGCATGAGCCTATTTATTGTTTTAACTGTTAAGTTATCTTGAAAACAGCAGGCTATTGTAGGCCTACAAGCTTTATTTTTATATTTTAAATTGAGAAATAGGCTAGATGAAATATAATGGTCGGAATAGGGAATTTGCCTTATGTAGCACACATGTTGATAGGCTAATCATGATGTGTAGCCTATGTTAATTAATTTATTTTCAACAAGGCTATTTGCCTAAAAAAAATCAAAATCAGTAGGCTAGCTTCAAGGTTAGGTGATTCAGATTATTCCAGAAATGAGTACTAGACAGGACCTGTTTATATTAGATCTTAGTGTTTATTGTTTTTTATTGAAATCCACGTGTTTTTCTTCAATAGTTTACGTGGCTTGTGTCTCCAAATTATTACAGGAAATAGTTATAGGCAGGACATATGACAGTTGTTTACAGAGCACAAAATTAATCAGATTTCGCCTCTCAAAGTGCACCAGATAGATGCATTTAACTTTAAAAAGATAAAGTTTTCTTCTGCAGGGGCATGCCCCCAGACCCCCCTAGAAGGTCCATTCTCACCCAGCAGGATCTAAAAATCCTGTGAGAAACACCACATGTAATGTCTCATTAATCATCCATCCTGCTCTAGTAGTCAAACCTGACAATCTGGCCTAGAATATTGTCTTACATTGAAATTTAAATCTGCTAATCCAAGAAGGTGTTACACTAAGGTCCTCGCACGCCACTCGAAGGAGGTTCTGCCCTCTGTCATATCACCTGACCAAAAGGGCTTCCTTAAAAAAACGTTATTCTTTCTCTAACATAAGACGCCTTATGAATATTCTTTATAGCCCTTCTCCACCCGGTGCACTAGAAGTAGTGCTTTCATTAGATGCTGAAAAGGCTTTCGACCGGGTGGAGTGGGGCTATATTTTCAGCACATTGAAGAGGTTTGGATTTGGCCATAAGCTTATATCATGGATCAGACTTTTATATACGTCTCCTTTGGCGGCTGTGCAGTGATGTCACAATTGGGCAAACTGTAGGGTTAAACAGTGAGACCATAAAACACTCTCTGTCTTTTCTCAGGCTAGGATGAACCGATTTCTAAATTGTTTGCACATTTATACTACATAGGATCTCAGAGTTCAATACACCTTCATATTCCCACGGGTGAAGTAGGCCTTTACCTTGGGGTATGGGTTACACATAACCATAAAGATCTATATGTGGCTAACTATCAACAATCTGAAACAAGACTGAGTGTTGGCACCATCTACCTCGCTCTTTGGGTGGAAGAATTAATGCGGTAAAGATGAACGTAGGGCTGGGCGATAAATCGAATATATGCGATATAGCGCAAGATGTTCTCCACAGGATGTATAAAATGACCTTATCGCGACATCGAATACAAACTGGCACATAATGTGGTTCTTTTTGCCGCCGCCGGCGAACTCGCTGGTGTTCGCTTCTCCCGCTCTTTCCTGTGGCTCTCTGCCTCACAGCCTTGCATGCATTGGCAACTCACTCACTCCCCCCTCACATCCAGAGTCTCCTGGCCGCACCTGTGACGTAGTCTGCAGTGCGCGCTGTATGTGTGTTTACTTTTGCCTTTACCGCTATCTGAAAACTACGAGAGGGGGAGAAAAAAAGACGAGACGGCCTCTTATGACAGGCGAACGAACGGGGGAGGGGGGCGCGCATGAGGGCGATGGCGGCAGCCCTACACTGCCTGGTCCTTCTTTATAGGTCCATGCTTATGAGAGGAACACTACACCCGGGCTACACAGGCATAGGAGCGCCGGGGGGGGGGGGGGGGCGGATGATTACTCCGACCATATACAGTGGAGGAAAAAAGTATTTGATCCCTCACTGATTTTGTAAGTTTGCCCACTTACAATGAAATGAACGGTCTATAATTTTGATGCTAGGTTTATTTTTTACAGTGATAGACAGAATATCAAAAAGAAAATCCAGTCACATACAAAAAGATAGAAATTATTTTGGATTTCATTGAGTGAAATAAGTATTTGATCCCCTATCAAAACATTGCTTGGTAAGGGGCGCCCTTAGCTCAGTTGGTAGGGCGTCCCCCCATGGGCCTCGGCCAGCAGCAGACCCAGGTTCGATTCCAGCCCGCGGTCGTACTCTGCATGTCACTCCTCTCTCTGCCCCATTTCAACTCTCTCTCTACACTATCAATAAAGCATAAAAATGCAAAAATGCAAAAAAAAAAAAAAACATTGCACTTACCAACAAGGGTTTCTCCACCAAGTACCAAGCAGAGGTCAGACGTGTCTTGTAGTTGATGACCAGGTTTGCACACATCTCAGGAGGATATTTGGACCTCTTCTAATCTTTTAAGGTTTCGAGGCTGTCGCTTGAGCTTCAGCTCCCTCCACAGATCTATTGGATTAAGGTCCGGAGACTGGCTAGGCCACTCCATGACCTTAATGTTCTTCTTCTTAAGCCACTCCTTTGCTGCCTTTGCTGTATTTATAGGGTCATTGACGTGCTGGAAGACCCATCCACAACCCATTTTAATGGACCTGGCTGAGAGAAAGAGGTTGTCACCCAGTATTTCATGGTACATGGCCCCATCCATAGTTCCTTCGATGCAGAAGAGAAACACCCCTGGGGCGCTCCGGTGGCGTAGTGGATACAGCGCGTACCATATTGGCTCCGGCCTTTGTTGCAGTGGTCGCGGGTTCAAATCTGACCCGCTCTCTCTCTCTGTCTCCCCATTTCATCTCTGTACTATCTAATAAAGCTTGAAAATGCCGAGAAATAATCTTAAAAAAAAGAGAAGAGAAACACCCCCAAAGCATAATGCTTCAACCTCCATGCTTGACTGTGGGGATGGTGTTCTTGGGGGTCATAGTCAGAATTCCTCTTCCTCCAAGCATGGCGGGTCACTATGATACCAAAGAACTTGATTTTGTTCTAATCTGACCACATCACCTTCTCCCAAGCATTCTCTGAGTCGTTCAGGTGTTCATTGGCAAACTTCAGACGGTTCTGTACATGTCCCTTCTTGAGCAGGGGGACCTTACTGGCACTACAGGATTTCAATCCATTACGGCATAGTGTGTTACCAATGGTTTTCTTGGTGACTGTGGTCCCAGCTGCCTTGGGATCATAAACAAGCTCCTCCCATGTAGATCTGGGCTGATCCCTCACCTTTCTCATGATCATTGATACCCCACAAGGTGAGATCTTGCATGGAGCCCGAGACCGAGGGAGATTGATGGTCATTTTGTGTTTCTTTCATTTTCGAATAATCGCACCAACAGTTGTCTCCTTCTCACCCAGATTCTCGCCAATGGTCTTGTAGTCTATTCTGGCCTTGTGCAGGTCTACAATCTTGTCCCTGATATCCTTAGACAGCTCTTTGGTCTTGCCCATGATGGAGATGTTGGAGTTTGATTTATTGACTCTGTGGACAGGTGTCTTTTATACAGGAAACTAGTTGAGATTAAGAATATTTTTTTAAAGCACGAGGACTAATATGTGGAAGCCAGAATTCTTTATGGTTGGTAGGGGATCAAATACTTATTTCACTCAATGAAATGCAAAATATATATTTTTTTTTAATGTGATTTTCTGGATTTTCTTTTTGATATTCAATCTACGTTAAAATAAACACAGCTTTCGGTGAGGGATCAAATACTTATTTCCTCCACTGTATAGAAATATATCTATGACTCCGACTTCAAGTTGAGTTTTTTGTTCGGCGTCACATTTATTATGGGCAGCCTCTTATAAAAGGTCCATGGCGGCACTAAGGGAGGTGCACACCGTTTATTGTGAACAATCAACTAAAAGTCTATGAAAAGTAAATTTGCCTGTATTTTTTTATAAAATAAAACATATTATTATGGAGCAAAACCTGTTCTGCATGTAAAGTGATGCTGCTATCTTCAGGGGGCTAGTGGCGATAAACAATAAGTTAGTGGTTGTAATGAGTCATAATTAGTGTCCCCACTTTACAGATTAACAGAAGATGGAAAAACACAAAAATGTTTCCAAATAAAATAGTGCTGGATCCATTGTATGGGAGTGGTGAAGGATGTAGAATAAACAATAAAATGCGCAAAACTCTTTGCCATGTGCAAGTTTCAAATTGTTCCAATAGAAAGCATTAAAGAATATAAACAAGATGTTGTTTCATGTCATGCATCGTTAGTGCAGACACATTTTGCAGGGACTATTTAAATCTGTCTGAGACCCACTAGCCCTTTGACTGGGGGACATTGAACATTCAGAATCTGAAACAGAACAGTATTAGGGCGCACTAGGGCCTCTGTTCCGTGCCCAAGCTAATTTGCATACTAAAGTCTAGAACGTTTGGCTAGTGTGACCACGCCATCCGTATTCCAGCACGGAACACTTCCTTGGCCACGGCACACTTGGGAGAGGTGTGCCAGAGAGAACGGCACAGATGCTAATGAGATGACACACACACGCACGGATACGCAACCTGAGCTGGAGCCCGGGGCCAGTAAAATCATATGCAGGGCAAGTTGATTGGCCAGTCACTGGCCCGCCCAGGCCAGTAACGGCCAATCACAGTTCAGTATCTTTTTGTAGACTACATCATGGTTCATTGGAATGCGCGTTGAGAGTCGGAATGAAAGCAGTGTTTATCAATATAATAAACATCATATCAAATATATTTTTTAATGAAAGGCCAGTGGACAAACGGTGCGTGGGTGTTTTGACAGGCGGAGCAACAAGCGGGCGCACTCTCGCTCCGTTAGCAGAGCTGCCTACCGTCCGTGAGTTGTCAAATCAACCGACTCACTTTGCCCCCTTTTTTTCTTCCCATAGCAGAGGTTGAGGTGCAGAAAATACCTTCATCTCTTTTTTTTTTTTGTTTGAACATTATTTCAGCAGGTGAACTATTCATTAAACTGCCCAAATTCCAGAATAAAAACAATCATCAAACTTCTAGACATATACTTTCAGTTGTAGGCTTCAAATTCAAATATAAATATGTTTGCCTGGTTTTATATTATGTGTATGAGCAATATCAATATTTTATATCATTAACTAAAAGAAAAATAACCAAATCTAAAGGGAATATCCATACTGTAACAGTATGGATATTCCCTTTATATTTGGTTATTTTTCTAATACAGGCATTATAATTATTGACACTAAATTATGAAAAAAAAAAAAGTGTGTGCAGGGCCAGTGAAAATGTACAAGGGGCCAGTAAAACTCGGATCCACTGGCCCGGCGGGCCAGTAGGAAAAAAGAGTTATGTTGAACCCAGCATCACAGTAATTCATTAACTTTGTCCGTTTTATTCTCCCTTTTAATTTTTAACTAAACTAAGTTTTATGATATAACGATCTTTGATCTAAATCGATCTATTTAGCCCATTTTATTTCCTTCTTCTCTCTCTCTTTCCCTCATTTTTTAAATTTCTAACTTGGTTCAATGAATAATTACTTTGGACTAGGAAACAGCGCTTTAGTGATCTACAAGTGATCAACGCACAAAAACAAAAAATGTTTTCATCAAATCTTCTAGTTATAAACAGTTTGTATGAACAAAACAGGCGAAGTGTTTGCAGATCTAATATTTAAAGATTGATATTGTCTTGACATTACACAGCCCGCTGCCTGCTAATAGAGAGACGTGGTTCACATTCAGAGCTTTGAAATAAATTAAAACGAGAAGGGCTGACGGTGACTCTGGGTGCAGAAAATTCCAGCGGAGTGGAGAGAGACCGAGGGTCACGGAGCCATGCATAAATGCAGTCGGTCTTTCTACTCTCCGCCACGGCAGCGGAGATGAACAGCTGATCGGTGCCACTCTAGTTAAGGCAGAACATGCTGCATCAATTTAACACTTAATAAGTTAAGAATTTTTTCCCCAAGTAATAACAAGACTATTCAGGAAGTTTTTAAACATTTCATGCCAAAATACACCGTGCCTCGTATACATTGCCTGGTACCGTTGTAAGCCATTCAGAAAAATCTTTATTGGACAGCCATGTCATTAAATTGACACTTTCCCATGATGCGGTCCGACTGCTACTGCTACCTGAACGAGCGCAGTCACAATTAAGACTTTTTTAAGGATCTGCGGGAACCCTGTTATTGTGAAACATTACTTTTCTTTTGTCTTAGCAATATTGTAGCTCAATTATCACTGTCAGTGGACACATTCATTTTTCAACTCCCATGGTTGTTCTCTGCATGTCATTCCCCTCTATAACCCATTTAGTATCTGTCTCTCTAACCTGTTTACTAAAGCATAAAAATGCAAAAAAAAATAAAAAATACCCTGATGTTGCAACAAAATAGTGTATTGTTACAAGTTTTCACAAAACACTTCTGCCATCTCTCTAAAAGTTTGACATTATAATCCATGATTGGATTGCAAATAAAGAGCTGTGAAAACATACCAATGGTTGTCAGTGGCTGCCCCGTGTGTTTAGCGTAGATTCTATTGATCTGACTCTTCAGCTTTAGGATCTCCTCGGCTTGGATGGCGATGTCTGTTGCCTGACCCTGGACACACAGCACCATTGTTTCAGTGAAATTATAATCTGATTTCAGATCAGTATTAAAAAAGACCTGTAGACACCACCTTACCCTGGCGCCTCCAGAAGGCTGGTGAACCATGATGCGAGCGTTAGGCAGTGAATACCTCATGCCCGACGTTCCTGCTGCCAGGAGTAAGCTTCCCATACTGGCTGCCTGGCCAACACACCAAGTTGAGATGGGATTAAGAATGTACTGCATGGTGTCATAAATGGCTAGGCCTGCGGTAACCACACCACCTGGTAGGGGAGGGGGGGGGGGGGGAATGACAAATTGATATAACAAAATGGCAATTTAAACACAAAAACAGAACGCAGAAAATTGAATGGCAAATTGATAATTAAGATTTACATTCGTGCCTTTTTTCTTCTTTTCAAATTAAAGATGTGAAATCCAGTGGTGGACAGTAACAGAGTAAAGTAACAAGTTTCCTAGATATTCAGTGTAGTCAAAATAATCATACTCAAAACATTTATGTAAGTATCTTTTTTGGGGAAACTTATGACTTTCACTCCACTTCATTTCATTTCATAGACAAGAATTGAACTTTTGACTCCACTACATTTCTAGGAAGCATGTCGTTACTCTCAGGCCAAGCATAGCTTTAGGTCAGCTATTCATTTTTATTTTCTCAAATACAATTGGCCACATGCAACTTTCGAATGTCGAAGTTTTGTGCGAATGTCATTTTATAATTGAATAATTTGAGTGAAATGTGACACTTATAATATTTCTAAATTTGATCCTGTTTTCTGGTTGGAACCCGAGTCCTAAATTAATTTACACTTTGTACTTTTGAATACTTAAAGAGGACCTATTATACTACTTTTCTGGTCTTAATTTCTTGTTAAAAACTGCTATAGAGCAACCTGACACGAATCACATCACAAAAAACTATGTAGATTTTCGGGAAGCTCTTTCTCTTATTTTGGCGATCCAGCAGGCCCTGTAAACACTTTGCTTCTGCCATCTCCGCCCCCTCCCCCCCTTCCTGCAAACCCAACTCCGTTGTGATTGGTTACCTTGCGAAGGGAAGTCGTGATACTAAATGTCTGCAAAGATTCAGCCCGGGCAGGACGCAAACTCGGGTCTATTGCTTCGTAAACAAAATCTTTACCGACAGAGCTAAACGAGCATGGTGAAATGTTGTCACCCCCTGCTATATATAGCAACCTGGGAGCTTGCCTGACCATATATGGCAAAAATCTCTGGTGACACACTTTTACCGGAAATTTGAACAAGATCGGCTCGACTGGCTCCCATAGTTTTTAGTGCTCTGCACAGCCACCCCAGGCGGTCAGCAGGGAATACGTCGAAATGCATGTACGTAATTACTTGATACTTTAGTATGGTTAAACATGACTATACATCATTATAACAACGTTTATAGGTCATAAAAGTCGAAAAGTATCATAGGTCCTCTTTAAGTATTTTTAAAAGCAAATACTGTTACATTAACTTCGGTAAACATTTGACTGGGAAACTTTCATGTCGAGTAATATAAAATTAGGGCTGGCCCGAATGCCATTTTTCAGGCTTCGGGTATTCGTTGGTTTTTCCGAGCGAATATTCGGATATTCGTTCCAGAAAAACACACCATCAAACCAACATTAATAATGCCAATCAAACCGAGTGTGTGAGCCGAGACACCAAGCTGCGTAGTTTGTTGATGCTTTAATAACTTTCTAACGGTAGTAAAGTTGGAGTTCCTTACTTTTTCCCCGTGGAGGCAACAGCTGTTAATTAGTTCCAAATCAGCTGTCCTCTGCGCCATCGTAACCCATACAGGAGCTTATCAATTCATCCAGGAACGTGCATCTTTTCTGCAATTTATAAATCCATACAAAGATCCAATATTGATAGTCTTTTTTGTCCATATTATATCCATTATTGACCGCCTATGATGCAAGCAAGTCACGGTTGATGATGGCTGATGTAAACAAACAGCTGAGCTACGCTAACGTTAGCATTACGCCAAGCATAAGCATTACATTTCCTTCCGAAATCGCGCTAATGTTATGGTAGCCTATAGAGTTATTAGGAACACAATCTATTCTTCCTCCATCTCTCTCTCCCTCCTGCGCTTGGTGCCGCTTTTAGTTTGCCTCACTCTTGTAACATCACGTAGCCTACTACATCACCGGTTGCGCAAAGGGCAGCGGCCAACTAAGGTCAAAGTTCAAATAATTCGATAATATATTTTAAATGAACGTCTGGTAAATGGACTTATATAGCGCTTTATCTCCATTATTCACAGACCCAAAGCGCTTTACATTGTTTTTGTACACATTCACCCAGTCACACACACATTCATACACCGATAGCAGCAGCTACCACGCAGGGTAGGCTTAGCACTAGGGTGCTAAGTTAACTACGCTAACTATCGGGAGCAATTCGGGGTTCAGTGTCTTGCCCAGGGACACTTCGACATGTGGCGGGGAGACGGGGGATCGAACCTCCGACCCTGCACACCAGAGGCGAACTCCCTACCACTTCGCCACTGCCGCCCCGTCTAATTTGTATTTTACAATTGTATTATTACTTGTGTATCCAAATATTGTTTGCTGACAAAATATACTGCAGTTTGAGCTACCTTTGCAAAAGAAAATGTAAAAAAATGTTTTTTGAAAAAAAAAAAAAAAAAAAAAAACGAATATCCCGAATACTGAATTGAGCTCCAAATACTAATTTAACAAACGAATACTCGGATATTCGAATAATTCGGGCCAGCTCTAGTAATATTTGAGTTGAATACTTTGTCCACCACTGGAAACATCTGTCTTCAAAAGCCACGGTTCGTGACAACCAATCAAAAAAAGGGGGACCTAACCCTACACGTCTCCGAGATAATTCAGAAATTGTCAGATATAAATTTAAATACAAAACAAAATAGATTGTTTTAGAATAAAAAGAATAAAAGGGGCATTGAAAAATACAAGACTTCCACCAGGAAGAAAAAAGGTGCTACAAAATATGGTATGGAAGGCTGACAAGACAATATCTAGAAAAATGACATGTTCCAAGATACATTGCTTTTCTATTTTCATTCGTTCGTTTAAGTTCTGGCAAAAGTTTTTGCTAGTCTCATTTCCAGGATGTTTCCGCTTGAGAAATGTCCAGGCCGTGACTGCTGGTCTCACCAGGACTGTTGATGTACATGTGGATGGGTTTGTTGTTGCTCTCTGACTGAAGGAAGAGCAGCTGAGCAATGACCAGACTGGCTACAGAGTCATCAATCTGACAAGAGGACAGAGAAAGGGCAAGAGTAGAAAAACACTCTGAAAACATGTTCATATAAATAAAAAATAAATAGTTCTGTTGCCCCTTGATGAATGTCAACATAAAGACAGCCACTTACAGGACCCATTACACAGATGATTCGCTCTCTCAAGAGGCGAGAATAGATGTCATATGCTCGCTCCCCTCTCCCCTGTGAAAAGAAAGAAAAAGGCAGAAACATTTTAACCTTTAAGAACATAAACAAAATAGTTTCATCTAGTGCTGGGTCTAAACTACAAGCCGCACTGTGCAAGCATATATGAATATTTATGGACTTAGCTTCCTGCCACTGCAGTCGCTTGTTTCTAAATTAAAACAGAAATCCAGTTGTGTTTCTTGTGATGGATTAGATGTCAGCACCACTTTTCTCATCTTTGCAAGTGGATTTTCACAGTGTTAAGGCGAAGACACACCGGGCTGATAATTGGGCGTCGGACATGGTCGGAGAGTCTAGAGGGGGCGGGGACACAAATCTGTTTGGTGTATTCAGTGACGTCGGCCGTCATAGTTGTTGTAGGCCTTCTTTTCAGCCGATTCAACATGTTCAATCGGTGTCGGCTAGGGCTGTACGGTATGGTCTAAAATGTACAGTCATGCCCGAAATTATTCATACCCCTGGCAAATTTTGGCTTAAGGTTACTTTTATTCAACCAGCAAGTTTTTTCTTGATTGTAAATGACACAGGCTTCTCCCAAAAGATAATAAGACGATGTACAAGAGTCATCATTGTGGATTTTTTATTTTTTTTTTAAATCTTAATTACATTTGAACAAAAAGTGGCATGTCCAAAATTATTCATACCCTTCTTAATAATCAATAGAAAAGCCTTTATTGGCTATTACAGGTATCAAACGCTTCCTATAATTGCTGTCCAGCTTTTTGCATGTCTCCAGTGGTATTTTTTTACCCATTCATCTTTAGCAATGAGCTCCAACTCTTTCAGGTTGGAGGGTCTCACTGCCATCACCCTGATCTTTAGCTCCCGCCACAGATTCTCAATTGGATTCAAGTCAGGACTGTAGCTGGGCCACTGTAAAACGATAATGTGTTTGTTCGCTAACCATTTCTTCACCACTTTTACTGTGCGTTTTGGGTTGTTGTCCAGCTGAAATGTCTACGAGTTCCCAAGGCCAAGTTTCTCTGCCAACTGCCTGATGTTGTTGTTGAGAATCTTGATGTATTGCTATTTTTTCATGCACAGTTTACTAGGATTAGGTTCCCTGGTCAGTTGGCTGAAAAACACCCCCCAAAGAATTAGGTTCCCACCACCATGTTTGACAGTGGAGATGGTGTTCTTACGGTGAAAGGCTTCTAGTGGAGACATGCAAAAAGCTGGTCAGCAATTATAGGAAACATTTGATTGCTGTAATAATCATAATAATAATAATACATTTTAATTATATAGCGCTTTTCTCTCACTCAGAGCGCTTTACATAACACAACAATAAACAAACAAAAATAACATGTAGAGTTGATGGGGCTTGGGTTGGTGGGTGATCTAGGGGTAGGCAGATGAGAAGAGATGGGTCTTGAGGTGGGACTGGAAGATGGTTAGGGACTCTGAGGGCCCACTCACACTAGTGCCGTTGGCCTGTTCCGTGCTGCAGGAAGATTCAGCACGATTCCCCCCCTCCCCCCCGCAGGCCCGTGCTCACACTGCTCGTGGCCTGGGCACATTTGCACCTTGCCTACGTCACCGTGCGCGTTTAGGATTTGGAGCGTATAGTCTACTTGTAGGCTATACGACTGTTTGTGAATATTTTCATCCGGCCAAATTTGAATCATATATTCCACTTCCACATTAGAGCAACGAGAATCCTTAAGCTATAGTTTTTTTTAAAAATGTAGCCTTGACGTAATAGGTCGCGGTGGACAGTCTCATATTTGTGCAGCGCGCTGTTTATTATTAATATAACGGCCCGTCATCAGACCATACGTACCGGATGGTTCTATACACATCGATCGCTCTATCAAGTAATCCAAGTCAGAACTTTTTGTATGGGCAGAGATTGTTATTTTAAGTGTCTTTATAAAGTAGCTACTGTTTCCTTATCACCGGGCCGCAGAGTCCCGCTGTGTGTTGTGTTGGGTTCGTCTCAACCGCCATGCGTACAGGCATTATTATGACAGCTGCGGGAGGAAAAAGAAAAAAATCATCTGACGAACGTGAGTAAACACGAAAACCTTTTTTCTTTGCTTTCTGCGCTCACCTATTTAGCTCTCTCCCTCTTTTATTAGCCCACACCTAGGCCTACACACACGTTAATTCTCACACATTTTATGTAGCTACAAGTCCAAGTGGTGGGCAATTCTGGTGCCGACTAGTAAGGCAGCGGACGTTAACGGACTATGCATCCTTAATAAATTCACGTCAGGAACGTCGCCTGTGCGCTTGCTTGTGCGCGTGTCATCTCATTAGCATCTGTACTTTGGCCACGGCACACCTCTCCCAGGTGTGCCGTGGCCAAGGGGCTGTTCCGTGTTGGAATACGGTTGGCGTGGTCACACTAGGCCAAACGTTCTAGACTTTAGTATGCTAATGAGCTTTGGCACGGGGCCGCGGCCCTAGTGTGAGTGGCCCCTGAGTCACGGATATTTTGGGAGGGTGTTCCAGAGCCTGGGAGCTGCCCTAGAGAAGGCTCTGTGATGGAGGGCTTTTTAGGTGAGGACCAGGAGTTTGGGGAGCAAGTGGAGCTTTTTGAGGACTGGGGTGATGTGGTGCCACGAGTTGGTGTGAGTGGACGGGCAGCTGCATTCTGGACACGTTGGAGTCTGTTAATGGAGGTGGTGCTGATGCTGGCGAGGAGTGAATAGCAATAGTCGAGGCGGGAGGAGATGAAGGCATGGATGAGTCTTTCAGCAGCGTGGAGTGTGAAGGAGGATATAATCTTTGCAATGTTACAGAGGTGATAGAAGGAGGTTTTGACGGTATGGCAGATGTGGGGTTCAAGGGAGAGGGTGGGATTAAAAATTACGCCAAGATTGCGGGCCTGGGGGGAGGGGGAGACCGTGGTGCCGTCGATAGTGAGTGTGGGGGGGTTTGTGAGTTTGCTGAGGGTGCATTTGGAGCCGATGAGGAGTTCAGTTTTGTTGCTGTTGAGTTTTGAGTAATAGCCAATAAGGGCTTTTTCTATTGATTATTGAGAAGGGTATGAATAATTTTGGACAAGCCACTTTTTGTTCAAATGTAAATAAAAGCTGAAAAATATGATGACCCTTTCTAATTGTTTTATTATTTTCTGGGAGAAACTTGTGTCATTTACAATCAAGAAAAAACTTGCAGGTTGAAAAAAAGTAACTGTCAAAATTTGCCAGTGGTATGAATAATTTCGGGCATGACTGTATATCACGGTATAATTTGAAGCATAGACGGAAAAGGTATCATATCACGCCGTATATTAATTTATCTTTAAATAAATGCTTGTGAAGGGATAAAAGACTTGATATTACTGTAGGCCTATACTCTTGTATTAGTAGGACATCTATTGCTTGTAAAATAAATACAATTTATATTAACAAGTAGAGCACAGTAACACAACATTTAGTCAAAGTTTAGTAAAATAAACACCTAAAACGTATATTTTGGACCTTTTATCCATACTAGTATGAAAGAAGACATGTTATGGAAGCTAAATAGACACAAATCTCAAAATTGACCAGTGCTTAAAAAACAATGTTTTTGCCTGCCGTGTCTCGCCTTAAGTGGTGTTTTGGCCGACACCTCTGAAGTGAGACCAGTGATATTAGCAGATCAGCTCGATAATGGTAGGCTACATCCACCAGTTTCCTCCACTACAATTTATTTCTCCGTCTCTGCTCTGCCACGGCAGTGGAGCAGATATTAGTTTCACTTTTGTCAAACATGATTTAGGAAGCTATCGATAGAATCGGAGAATGTTCAGATTTTCATGTAGGCTAAACACGACTGGTGAGTACTGAATCCCCCGAATCCATTTTCTGGCGACGGTCGGTAGTTGGCCCGGTGTGTCTTCGCCTTTACAGAAACCAATGAAAGACTGGAAGGCTGTGAGTCAACCTAAGTATAGAAGTACTTTAAAATGTCCTTTAAATGTGGGGCGTCAGTTTATTTTGTCTCCTTGTTTGGTGCTGTAATCAAATTCCATATCTTACTTGTTTACAAACCAAATGTATACACTACAGTAAGTACAAAAGACAATCATATGTAAACAGTTTTTTGCAGTTACTTTGCATTCCATGCATTTTCCACACCACACACACACACACACCACACACACACACACACACACACACACACACACACACACACACACACACACACACACACACACACACACACACACACACACACACACACACACACACACACACACACACACACACACACACACACACACACACACACACACACACACACACACACACACACACACACACACACACACACACACACAGGAAAAAAATGACGTGGACCGAAAATTCTAATTGTCTCCGGTCAAAATGGCTGGTTGAAATAATTCCCTCTGCACACTATTGTTTTAAAACATGTTACAGTGATTTTCAACTATTTAATATTGAATAGATGCAAAACTATGTTTTATTAATTTAAAACAATAACTGTGTGTAGACTGAAGCGTATGCGTAAAAGGAAAGAAACAACATGACGCGCTCTCGTTCTGATTTAATGGACTGTTTACAAACTACAAACAGCGACATCAAGCGGGAAAATCAAAGCCTAAGCCTCCACGGCAAAACAAATGAAATATTATATATCAGAATTAGGGCCCAACCGATATTGATTTTTGGGTGCCGATGCCGATTATTTTCTGGGAAAAATTACGATAACGATTAAATTGGACGATGTTTTTTATTATTTTTATCCCATAAATATATATTGAAAAAATTTACTTTTTTGAACCCTTACATATATATAAATACTTGTTACTGTCAATAGGGGTACAGGAACTTTTTATTTATTGAAATATGCATTATCTAAAAAAAAAGTGTTACAAATATGTCTAAAGTGACATGACGCATTTTTAAACTCAGACATTAAGCATTTTATGTAACTGCACCCAACCCTCTGGAACTCCCTCCCTCCAAACATCAGCATCTCAGACTAAATAAACTCATTCAAAAGTCAACTCAAAACTCACCTCTTTAAGAAAGCATAATTACACCGGACTCCACTCCAAACCTTATCTTTAATTATTTTGTATTCTTTTTCTTTAAGTATGATTTTCTATATGTTTGATGTAAAGTGTCTTTGAATGACCTCCAATAAAGCACTATATAAATTCTATATAATAACTATAGTAATATCAACTACTATTAACAGTCAAGAGATGACCAATGACTCTGCTATTGGTGTCAGGGGGAACTGTCAAGTGTGAATTAATCCAATGTATTACAACACCCCTGCTGCTGCTGCTGCTGTTAATATGCTATAAGGCTACCTCCAGGGCAGCGATGCATCTCACTCAACATGATTGCTGAAGACAAAAAAAAAAGACAAAATCGGCGGCCATTTTGCCGATGCCGATTTTTCAGAGATGTGCTATAATCGGCCGGCCGATATATCGGTCGGGCCCTATTAAGAATGACTTCTTAATGTCAAGCAGCAGCCAGTCTAACGTAAGTTACAATAAAGATTTCTATGACTCCGAAGAGACGGCTGATGCCATGCGCATCCATTATTTCACCTACGAGCGCGTAAACCTTCAACAAAATATGCAGATACTGTCAAAATCGGTTCCAGGGAGTATATAGGGATTATTAACGTTTTTTTTATTTTTATTTATTTTTATTTTATGGTGTTTTTCTGGAACGGATATTCGAATATTCGCTCGGAAAAACCAACGAATATTCGAAGCCTGAAAAATGGCATTCGGGCCAGCCCTACTGTAAACACAGTTTGTCGCTACATCCACAAATGCAAGATAAGACTCTACCATGCAAAGTGAAAGCCATATATCAACAACATCTACAAATGCTGCAGACTTCTCTGGGCCTGGGCTCATCTGAGATGGACTGACGCAAAGTGGAACAGTGTGCTGTGGTCTGATGAGTCTACATTTCAAATAGTCTTTGTAAATCATGGACGTTGTATCCTCCAGGCTCCAGAGGAAAAGGACCATCCAGATTGTTACCAATACAAAGTTGAAAAGCCAGCGTCAATGATTTTATGGGGGTGGGTTAGTGCCCATGGCATAGGTAACTTGCACATCTATGAAGGCACCAGTAATGCTGAAAAGTACATACATGTTTATTATCTGGATGACATGCTGTCATCCAGATAATGTCTGGGACGTCCCTTCTTATTTAAGCAAGACATTTCGGAGCCACATTCTGCACGTCTTTATACAGCTTGGCTTCGTAGGAACAGAGTGCGGGTACTAGACTGGCCTGCCTGCAGTCCATACCCGTCTCTTGAAAAAATTTGGTGCATTATGAAGCACAACATATCACAATGGAGACCCAGGAATGTTAAGCATCTGCAGTTGTATTTAACCCTTAGGGCCCGTTATAATATTAGGCACACTTGTACCGCTAAGGTCCGTAAAATGGACATTTCATTGAGGTAGCTATAAAAAATATTATACATTATTTTTTTTCTACTTTTTTTTTGCCAATTCTTTTCCCCCACATCTGACCTAACTATTAATATAAAATATTCATGAATTTTAAAAGATGTTAACCCTTTAAATGCCAGGTTTTGGTCATGATGCCATCGTATTTTAGATGAAAAAAACTGAAAAACTGAAATATTTTCAATATACTACATGCAAACTAATTTTTTTTGTGTTGAATTATTAGGCCTGTGATGTGTCAATGATGAGCAGCAAAACTGATTTTCAGGCATTATTATTTTTTGTGCAGTGTCAAATACTCACACTCGTACCGCTAAGGTCCGTAAAATGGACATTTCCTTGAGGTAGCTATAAAAAATATTATACATTGTTTTTTTTCTACTTTTTTTTGCCAATTCTTTTCCCCCACATCTGCCCTAACTATTAATATAAAATATTCATGAATTTTAAAAGATGTTAACCCTTTAAATGCCAGGTTTTGGTCATGATGCCATCGTATTTTAGATGAAAAAAACTGAAAAACTGAAATATTTTCAATATACTACATGCAAACTAATTTTTTTTGTGTTGAATTATTAGGCCTGTGATGTGTCAATGATGAGCAGCAAAACTGATTTTCAGGCATTATTATTTTTTGTGCAGTGTCAAATACTCACACTCGTACCGCTAAGGTCCGTAAAATGGACATTTCCTTGAGGTAGCTATAAAAAATATTATACATCATTTTTTTTCTACTTTTTTTTGCCAATTCTTTTCCCCCACATCTGACCTAACTATTAATATAAAATATTCATGAATTTTAAAAGATGTTAACCCTTTAAATGCCAGGTTTTGGTCATGATGCCATCGTATTTTAGATGAAAAAAACTGAAAAACTGAAATATTTTCAATATACTACATGCAAACTAATTTTTTTTGTGTTGAATTATTAGGCCTGTGATGTGTCAATGATGAGCAGCAAAACTGATTTTCAGGCATTATTATTTTTTGTGCAGTGTCAAATACTCACACTCGTACCGCTAAGGTCCGTAAAATGGACATTTCCTTGAGGTAGCTATAAAAAATATTATACATTATTTTTTTTCTACTTTTTCTTTGCCAATTCTTTTCCCTCACATCTGCCCTAACTATTAATATAAAATATTCATGAATTTTAAAAGATGTTAACCCTTTAAATGCCAGGTTTTGGTCATGATGCCATCGTATTTTAGATGAAAAAAACTGAAAAACTGAAATATTTTCAATATACTACATGCAAACTAATTTTTTTTGTGTTGAATTATTAGGCCTGTGATGTGTCAATGATGAGCAGCAAAACTGATTTTCAGGCATTATTATTTTTTGTGCAGTGTCAAATACTCACACTCGTACCGCTAAGGTCCGTAAAATGGACATTTCATTGAGGTAGCTATAAAAAAATGTTATACAATCTTTTTTTCTACTTTTTTTTGCCAATTCTTTTCCCCTACATCTGCCCTAACTATTAATATAAAATAGTCATGAATTTTAAAAGATGTTAACCCTTTAATTGCCAGGTTTTGGTCATGATGACATCGTATTTGAGGAAAAAACTGAAAATGTTTATTATTTTCAATATACTACATGCAAACTAATTTTTTTTGTATTGAATTATTAGGCCTGGGATATGTCAATGCTGAGCAGCAACACAGATATTTAGGCATTATTATTTTTTGTACAGTGTAATAAACTGACACTCATACCGCTAAGGTACGTAAAATTGACTTTTGAAAAAGGTAGCTATAAAAAATATTATACATCGATATTTTTCCAACTTTTTTAGGCTTGAATTTTAAACCAACATCAGTACTAATCATAAATTGAATTTTTGTGTTAGGAAAAGAACCTCACCTGCAGTCCATGCACATTTTCCACTCTTTTTGTTATTATCCAGAAGTGAACAGTGAACGGGCCAAGAACAGTGTAACAGGGACATCATTGGCTAAATAAAGTTGTGTGTATGAGAGAGACTGTGTATGTGTGTGTGTGTGTGTGTGTGTGTGTGTGTGTGTGTGTGTGTGTGTGTGTGTGTGTGTGTGTGTGTGTGTGTGTGTGATGTGTGTGTGTGTATCCCATGACCTAGACATTATGAGCAAAAGGCTAGTGGTTTTCAAGTGGCACTGTTTTCATTCACTCTGTTCCATGTGTAGTTTTTCATGCAGAGGTTCAAAATCCCTCTAAAGATGACTTTGTATAAATGCACAGCACACAAACCTACCTGAGGTCCATACACACAAGCATGTGCAGTGCACTGCTTCAAATAAGTTAAAACATGGGCCATCTTCAATCACATCAAAGGTGCAGCCGTCAGAGACACATAACAAGTCGTTGAGCTGTTTATACAGCTGCCATTGAAACCAGAGTTTATACAAAGCAAACTGTGGAACTAGTTATTTCTTACCTGGCAATATGGAGGGAGCCTTTACACAAGAAGTACATAAAGCTTTGGAAACAGTGATGGAGTCTGATTCTGATAGCGAGTAATAGGAATCTGACACAGACAATGGTTGCGTTCCGAATCGCATACTTTCTACTATATAGTATGTAGAAAAAAGATTTAGGATGTCCCGATTCTTATGGCCAGATTTAGGATGGTTAGAAGTACCCGGATGTCCTACTTCATGCGGCCAAGATTGTTAGTGTTGAAAAGTGCATCCTATTTGGGCGATTCTGACCCACAATCCAGTGCGCACGTGAAGTGACGTAACATCGACGAAGCCTCCATATGAAAACAAACAGGGATGCGACGGATATAAAAGCAAGAGGCAAGATCAAGGCGCAATGTTATGATGAAATAAGAGAGTAAAGTATGTCCCAATAGTATGCCTACTGCATCCTAACTAGATTATTTTTATCGTCGGATGTAGTATGTAGAATAGAAAAAAGAAAGAGTATGCGATTCGGAACGCAACCACTGTGTCTGAAACCTCCATTAACACGTAACAGGTGGGTCCCTGTACCATTCCAGTGGCTGCAGGAGTATATCTCTGTGTATGGGTGTTGGTGGGGCCAACTGAATTCTCCACTACTGAAAGTCAGAGGAAACATCCCAGCTCTGGAGGAGGATTCAGAGTAAATGAAAACAGTGCCACTTGAAAACCACTAGCCTTTTGCTCATAATGTCATAGGTCATGGATACACACACACACACACACACACACACACACACACACACACATACACACGTGCACACACACACCACATACACACACACACACACTCCTCAGGGTTAAAGCTAAAAGGGAGAGGAAGGGGGGATTGTGACAGTGCTATCTAGTGGAAATAGCCTGTTTTTCTCCATATGCCAAATATGGTCATAATGACGTAACATGGTGGAGAGTAGTAAAAATGATCAATTCCAAGGTAGAAGCCCAGATTGACACCCAGATATAAAAAAATGCATGAATTATGCTTTAATGGCAGTGAGTTGAAAAAATGGTGTTTGAATGGGAGTTAATGGACGTTTTATGGACCTTAGCAGTCTGAATGTAACTCTTGTTTGTATACAGTGTATTTTAGCCTTACTGTAGGAGCTGAGCTGGAAATAACATTATCATATAAAAATACACTTCCTTACCAGTTTTCATGCCATATGCATGAACACAGCCAAAATTATCCAAAAAAAGAAAAATGAAATGTCCGTAAAATGGACCAACGGGCCCTAAGGGTTAAAGCAAGAATAGTGTAGCGGGTACAGGTGGTTCAGATTAATTCTGCTATTAGAAATTAATCTGATGATTAATAATACTTTAATAGTTTATTAAAGTTCAAAAGGGCACCACCATTCATCTTAAGAATGGAAAAATAATAGCAAATTGTCTCGTTTAATCAATGGTTTATTCTTAAATATTGATTACTTTAATGTTCAGTTAAAGGAATCAACATTAATAAATCCTAGTCTCAATGATCATTTCCATATAATAATGTAATCAAATAATTACTATTATAAATTTGGTAATATGATCTTAAACTCTGAAGGCTACAGAATCCTTCTACTTGTTGATTGTTGACACTCCAATAATATCCACACAAATAAATCACAAACACTTCTAGTTACAATATAAGAACATTTATTTTAAACACAATGAAACTTAAGGTAACATCCGTTTTATACGCATAAAGCAAATACACTTAATCAAAGAAAACGTCTAGAACATTGTTATTTATACAGCCATGAACCAATGTGTGTATGTGTGTGTTGTGTGTATATGTGTATGTGAGTGAGTAAGGGGGGTGTGTGTGGGTGTGTGGGTGTGTGGGTGTGTGTGTGTGTGTGTGACGCGAAGCAAGGAAAGGGACGGGGGGGGGAAGCTCCCACGTGACTTAGGACGACAGGCACCAGATGGCGATCGAAAGCAGGTTATTAATGCCACAAAATGGCTGCCGGCTAGGCTATTCTAATTCCACCCGGTAGGGGGAAGTAGCTACCACGGTTACTCAAAATGGCGTCTATTTCAGAACAAAAGGCCAAAGAAGAAGACTGGGGCGGGGATTTCGAAATCACTCGTTCCTTTAAACGGGATTCTACCAAAGATCTTAACACCAATTATGTCCAATAAAGACCACCATAAGGGTTATCTAACGTGTGTGTACGTGCGTGCAGGAGAGGAAGAGGAGGAAAGAACACGCTTGAGCGCAAAAGGGGGGAGAAAGAAAGATACAGCAGACTTAAAAACCACACTGCAGCGTTCAATGAATTGACTGGCTCTCCGAGGGGGAGAGGACAAAACGGAGATAGATCACAGCTTGTTCAAAAATAGCAAACACAGAATCGAAAATAAACAGTATTGTTCACACTTTAAAAAGTAATAATAAACTAAACATCTGCCCAGGTAATTATTATGCCAAAATCTCACTTGTGGGAAACTCCAGTTTCCGCTGCTCGTCGTCGTTATGGCGGGCAGCCAATCCTTTCCGGACTGGGAGTCACAAGACGGAGGCTCCGCGCCTGTGGCGGTCGCGGAGCTGGTGAGGTGATCTCTGCGGTCTTCAGATCGCAGGAAAAAGGCAAAGGGCTCGCTGATTCTGTGCGGAAGGTGGCGATCGGGGACACGTGATCGGCTTATGGTCCGCGGTCCAAGAGGCTGAGTTTCTAGGTAAACTCGCCGGCTTCTCGGGTGTAGTGGTTGCGGTCGGGGACAACTCGACCGGCTTACGTCCTTGGTCCAAAGGCAGGTTTCTCGGTAAACCCGCCTGTTTCCTAGTTCTTCTGGTCGTTCCAAAGGAACAGTTTTAACTCACACTGTTGTTTTAGGTATCACCGCGGCCGCAGGAGATAGTCTTCGCAAAACACGTGGTGGTTAGTTGTGGGCTGAAGAAGGCCCTTGTAGTAGGTCTGTACAGACTTGTTGTTTCTATATGGGTCAGCATAGAGCCGCCGCCAGAAAGGAAGTTTGGGTGCCGCGCGGGCGCTTTTGAAGTCCCGGCGTCATCCGGGGTCATCTGGGGTCATCTGGGGTGGGGCTTCAGGCTAGCGTTTGGGCACACCCACCTGAAAGGTTAGGGTGTACTGCATTGTTTTGGCCGCACGGTGGCGGCACAGGGTTGTCCATAGGTTTGACCCCCTACAATAGGAAACTCATTTTGCTTTCCAAATGTCATCAATTAATGTCCTCAGTTCCCTTATTCTTACTCATAGTTGTTAAGAAAGGGTGATTTAACACAGCGGTAAACATTCCCCTGTACCAACTTTTTTTTTAAACGTGTTGCAATTTAAAAATTGTATATTTGTGTATATTTTCAAAAAACAATAACATTTAATGTGCCGATGCATATTTTTCACTTACAAAGCAGAGGAAATAAAACAGAAGTTTTTGCCCAAAACTATGTGAAAAATGTCGACTCAACACCGATTTTCGACTTGTAGCCGACTGAAGTCTACTTTCAAAATTATTTATTATTATCATGATTTCTTTTATTTAAATTGGAAATGGAAGACGCAGCCGTGTGCGAGTTCATGTGTGTTTGTGAGCGCACTGCAGGAGCTTCACTTCTGCTATGTGTGTGTATGAAAAGGCTTCCGTTATCTGATTGCATTTATCGAGCCCAAAAAACAGTGCCATGTCGCCAAACTGACTGCGCGACCGGAGAATAAGTAAAGTGAAACAGCCACTTCCCTCCGTGAGATTATGTCTATAGCAAACCGATATACAATCAGTCACCACCGTCACATGGACAGCGTTTAAATAAAGCTTCTCATTATTTCTATCATTAGAGCTTTGGTGCAAATTCTGAACATTATGGTGGCCGCTGTCTGTGGTGCTTAAAGGAAACCTCCGATCGCAATGTTTAGCCCTGCCGCTGCAAAAATAGTCACAATGAATCGACTGATTTGTCGATGTATGCCTCTGACGCGTGTACACGCAAAATAATGAGTCGTTCATATAAAACAAACTGGCTCATATTATACAGTGCGGACAAAATTATTTACGTTTGCAAGTCAGAAAGCCATAATAAAAAAATAAAAAAGACAGTAGGCTACTGGCTTATAATGGTAGCCTGCTGCCTGCCGCGACTTACCAACTATAATAGCCTACTTTATCTAAAGTTTAGGTCTTTTCTCATATCAAATAAAAACTCTTTGAAAAAAGAAAAAAGGAATGCACTTATAACAGTCTCTCTTGCTCTCTCCCTCCTTTTCTGCTGAGTGATGGAATATCCTCCTAAATGAGCAATACTACTACTACTACTACAATATTACTAACTTTTATATCCAAATATAAAATTATTTGATGACATTATATTGCAGTACTAGCTTCTTGCAAAAAAAAATTTTGAAAAAAAAAAAAAAAAAAACGAAGCTCCGAATACTAATTTAAGCTCCGAATACTAATTTTCCAAACGAGTATTCGAATATTCGAATAATTCGGGCAAGCCCTAGTTTACAGACAATGGTTTTCTGGAGTGTTCCATGGCCTATGTAGTAATATCCTTTATAAAATCATGTCCTTTTTTAATCCAACTTTTTTGAAACGTGTTTATTTGTATATCAGTGATTCTTGAGAACCGGGACAAAAGGCTGGGAAAAAATGTAACTGCTGTTATCTTTAAAAATAAAAATATTTAAAATTGTAGATGTTATTAGGGATTAAGAATAGAATGTCTGGAGCACAATTATCCCCTTAAATTTTATTTTATTATTATTATGTCAAATTTATGACACTTGTTATCTTCTCATGACGTCAAAAACAGTGTGTCCACAGAGAAGGTTTCAATCTTTCATATGCAATAAAACCTATTAAAAATGTACTTCAATGATTAAAAAAGAGCTTTTTTCATCAAAGGCAACACTAAATAATCTCTCATATCAATAGAAAATGTTTTTTTTACAACACATTCATGTTTTATAAGGTTTCTAAGTGGGGGGACACTTTGTCACCACCGTCAGACATTTCATTAAAATGTAATAAAATCAGGCAACATGAGGGGCAGCTGTCTCCGTGAACTACCTATTGTCACAAGCTATCTGTGCAGGGTACATTAGAGTCAGACAGGCTCGGATTAGTGATGTAGTTTTAGAATATTTTACATTAAAAATCTTGAAAGTCCTGCGTCACAACCATGATACGTCAACACCGATTTACAATTTCTGAACAAGTTATATGAAATGTTTCGATAATTTTATTTTCCTGAAGTAGTTCATACTAGCACCTATCATCAACAGAAAAACCAAACTGCTACTATTTGTTCTGTTTAAGAAACGTTAAATATGTCAACACCGTCAGATATCAAAAACATGTATATTCATATACATTTTGAAAATATTTTGTTGTGGCTCTATCAGTTTTGGTGAATATTTGTGATCACTATACATCTCATGGGTCTAGCATAAAATGAGGGAACATTTATTTGTGCTTTTTGGTGTCTGACGGAGTCGACACAAAATAAGGAATGGCAAAAAACCCCATGTTAAAAAGGAGAAGCAAGGTAAAAAGCCCATTTTGATAAAAAGGACAAAAGCTGGAAGGTTGTGTCAAACCTTAGCTCAGTAGCTTAGTATATGTTGGATACATACCTGTAATTTAATTTGCCTAAATTAGTATTAAGTGCCTTGCAAAAGTATTCATACCCCTCGGAATTTTCAACATTTAAAGGCATCATAGGAGATTATCTGCAATATGCACTTTTTAATATGTTGTGAAAAGTGCTTTTTACACCCCAACAGCAATAAATGACTTATGGGCAATGAAAAAGAAACGAAAAACCCCCAAATTCTGTACCTTCTATAAACCTGTTAAAATGCTGACCAATCGGAGACGATGGACCCGTATCTAAAGAACCAATCACAATCCTGCGCGTTCTCTCCCCTCTGTGTACGAGCCTGAGCGCGTTCACGGAGGGCAGAGAAAGCGTTCGTGCCATATCGTAGTAGGCTACCTGGCAGTGGACTAGACTTAGTGGAAGTAGCATAACAAGCTTACACAATGGAACCTACACAGAAGTTACCAGAGGTGTGGACTCGAATCACATGACTTGACAAAATGTAAAGAGACTTGCAACTTGACTTGGACTTTAACATCAATGACTCGTGACTTGACAGTTGGACTTGAGCCTTTTGACTTGACAAGACTTGCTACTTTCCCCAAAACCCAAAGATTAAAAAGTAGGCTATATTTTTAAGTAGGCTACTGCTCTGTATCTTTCATCATGTAGCCTAGTGTAGCGGAGGAAACTGGTGGATGTCGCCTACCGGTACCGCGCTGATCTGCTTATCACTGGTTTCACTTCAGAGGTGTCGGCCAGAACACCACTTAAGGCCAAAAACATCAGACTATAAGCATGAGAAGAGGAGTATGGTTTTTCCGCTCTTTATTTCCCTTCTTTCACAGGCACAGCAGCATAGATCGCAGGAAAAGAGACACAGGCTTACATTCCGCTCGTGAGGAGACGTTAGAACAGCTGTTGCGACCTGCGAATCGCGGCCGTCAATAACATCCATAAACTGTAACTTTACTTATAACAGCGATCGGGACTGCATGTACTTACTCACACACGGGTGATTCACATAAACACGTTTCAACTGTGTCGACTACTGCGACTACTGCGCGCTCACACACCTGACCGAGAGAGAGAAGAAAAGGAAACTTACTAAACAGACCCTCCGGCCGACTGACGTCACGGCCACTAACTGACAGCTATACTGTCATCCACACTGAACAAAACACATCTTAACACTCTATAAGAAATAACAACACTGTAACCTATCAACTTCGGGGCCTTTTCTGCATGTAGCCTATGTGTGAGTGTTTGTGTGTGTGAGTTAAATGTTAACAATCACTGGTAAACAGTGCAATTGGGAAGAAGTGCAGCCAGCAGCGCTCGTGCACGGCTGTGTGTCGAGGGGTGGGGGAGGGAGTCCCGAGGGGAGAGGGAGGAGTTTAAACGGAACTCCGAGGACAAGCTAATTTCAAATCATGCTAGCTCTCTCAGATCGTACTGTATAGCTTTAATCATGTTATAACCACACACGTACATTTATTTTATTGGGATTTTATGTGATAGACCAACACAAAGTAGCGCATAATTGTGAAGTGGAATGAAAATGAAAAAACGTGGTTTTACATTTTTTTATAAACAAAAGTATTCAGCCCCTGAGTCAATGCTTTGTAGAACCACCTATGGCTGCAATTACAACTGCAAATCTATTTGGGGTATGTCTCTACCAGCTTTGCCAATTACAGACTGACATTTTTGCCCATTCTTCTTTAAAAAATAGCTTGAGCTTCAGATTTAGCATCAGATTGGATGGAGAGCGTATGTGACGCAGTCTTTTTCCTGAGATTCCAATTGTATTGAGGTCTGGACTTTGACTGGATCATTCTAACACATGACTATGCTTTGATTTAAACGATTCCATAGTAGATCTGGCTGTATTTTTAGGCTAGTTGTCCCTCTGGAAGGTGAACCTCCACCCCAGTCTCAAGTCTTTTGCAGACTCTAATAGGTTTTCTGTCCTGTATTCGGCTCCATCCATCTTTCCATCAACTCTGAGCAGCTTCCCTGTACCTGCTGAAGAAAAGCATCCCCATAGCATGATGCTCCCACCACAATGTTTCACAGTGAGGATGGTGTGTTCAGGGTGATGTGCAGTGTTAGTTTTCACCACACATTGCATTTTGCATTCAGGCCAAAAACTTCAAGTTTGGTCTCATCTGAATATGCTGTGTCCCCCGCATGGCTTGTAGCAAGGGTTGGAGGAATGTGCTCTGGTCAGATGAGACCAAAAAGGAAGTTTTTGGCCTTAACACAAAGTGCAATGTGTGGCGGAAAACTAACACTGCACATCACCCTGAACACACCATCCCTACTGTGAAACATGGTGGTGGCAGCATCATGCTGTTGGGGTCCTGTTCTTCAGCAGGGACAGGGAAGCTGTTCAGTGTTGATGGGAAGAAGGATGGAGCCAAATACAGGGCAGAAAAACCTGTTAGAGTCTTCAAAAGACTTGAGACTGGGGTGGAGGTTCACCTTCCAGAAGGTTAAATACCCTAAACATACAGCCAGATCTACTATGGAATGGTTCAAATCAAAGCATAGTCATGTGTTAGAATGGCCCAGTCAAAGTCCAGACCTCAATACAATTGAGAATATCTGGAAAGACTTAAATTGCTGTTGACAGACGCTCTCCATCCAATCTGATGCTGAATCTGAAACTTGAGTATTTTGCAAAGGAGAATGGGCAAAAATATCAATCTCTAGATGAGCAAAGCTGGCGGAGACATACCCCAATAGACTAGGGCTGCTCGATTATGGCAAAAATGATAATCACGATTATTTTGATTGATATTGTAATCACGGTTATTAAAGACGATTATTCATTGTAGGGATGCACCAAAATGAAAATTCAGCCAATTCTTTCAACATTACATAAACAAAATTGTGCTCCTCAAACATAGCCTACAACTAAAAAGCCACATAAAATAAATAATCAGTAAAAACTTCGAATCTAAGAGTAAAATTAATATTTTACTAGGGATGTGATTGTGAACAACTCATTGATGTGTAGCCTACTTAGACTTATAAGAGGAGGTAGGCTATGCAGGGTTCGTACAGCTTTTAAAGAGTAAAATTCAAGCACTTTTCCAGCACTTTCAAGATAAAATGTCAACTTTTTCAAGGAAGCCGAAGCTTTAAATATATAAAGTATATAAATAAATGCTTATGATTTCATACATTGCCTTATCTGTAAAATGGGAGTGTTCATAATATAATGTGTATGGACAATCACCAAATTGCAGTATGGCCCTAAGGAGACCTTTATCAGTTTAGTTCATATGCCAAAAATGACCATCTATCAGGTTAATAACAACATGACTATACTTGAGCAATATCTCATGAGATGGACCATATTGTCACTCTATATCAGTGCTGCTGTGATTCGGTCGAAAATGCCATAATGGTAATCAATAGGTCTTGATGTAGGAAATGGTTACTAATTAATAACTTATTTCACAGACAGACACACACACACACACACACACACACACACACACACACACACACACACACACACACACACACACACACACACACACACACACACACACACACACGTAAGAAACATGTAAGAATAACAAAGGGCAAATACAGCCTTTGCACTCCTTTTTTCCCCTGGCTGAATTATAAAAATATGTATAAAAGTATGCCTAGATATTATATATTTAAATACATTCTTGAGCTTGTGTATGACCAGACATTTTCAATATTGCTAGGTTGCCAGATTACAGTTTGTGTATGTTGGTGTGTTGCCAAAAAGTGATCCTCCCAAAACAGTCTTTCAGTCAAATAACAAAAGGTATTTAAGCCAATATACAATCATATGAAAAAGTTTGGGAACCCCTCTCAGCCGGCATTATAATTGACTCTGCTTTCACACAAAAAAGATAAAAGTGGTATGTCTTTAATTTACCAGGAACAGCTAAGTACTGGGATGTTTTCCAAACAAAGATTTTTTGAAAAGCAGTATTTAGTTTTATGAAATTAAATAAAATGTGAAAAACTGGCTGTGCAAAAATATGGGAACCCTTGTGGTCTTGCTGATTTTAATGCATGTAACAGCATGTAAAACTGAGGACTTTAAACACAAAATTGGTTGGATTATGTTGTTAAGCCTTGAACCTCATATAAAGGTCTGTTTAATCATGATACAAGGTATTTTAGGTGCCTAAATGCAAGTTCCACTTCTCTTTGACTCTCTGCAGAAGTGAGACAGAATGCGATCATCAAAACAGCTCCCAAAAGATCTTAAAAACAAAGATTATTCATTGTCATGGTTTAGGGGAAGGCTACAAGAAGCTTTCCCAAAGGTTTCAATTGTCAATTTCTACTGTAAGGAACGTTGTCAGGGAATGGAAGGACACAGGCACAGTTGCAGTTAAACCCAGGTCTAGCAGACCAAGAAAAGTACAAGAGCGGCATATGCGGAGGATTGTGAGAATGGTTGCACACAACCCACAGATCACCTCCAAAGACCTGCAAGAACATCTGGCTGCAGATTGTTTATCTGTACATGGTTCTACAATTCAGCGCAATTTGCACCAAAACATCTGTATGGCCGGGTGATGAGAAGGAAGCCCTTTCTGCGCCCACGCCACAGATACAGTTCCATGGAGTATGCAAAAGCTCATTTAGACAAGCCAGCTTCATATTGGAAGAAAATGCTTTGGACTGATGAGACAAAAATTAAGTTATTTGGTCTTTATAAAAAGCAGATGTTTTGGTGCAAATTGCGCTGAATTGTTGAACGATGTACAGATACACAATCTGCAGCCAGATGTTCTTGCAGGTCTTTGGAGGTGATCTGTGGGTTGTGTGCAACCATTCTCACAATCCTCCACCTATGCCGCTCCTGTTTTTTTCTTGGTCTGCCATACAAGGGTTTAACTGCCACTATGCCTGTGTCCTTCCATTTCCTGACAACGTTCCCTACAGTCGAAATTGACAATTGAAACCTTTGGGAAAGCTTCTTGTAGCCTTCCCCTAAACCATGACAATGAACAATCTTCGTTTTTCAGATCTTTTGGGAGCTGTTTTGATGATCCCATTCTGTCTCACTTCAGCAGAGAGTCAAAGAGAAGTGCAACTTACGTTTAGGCACTTAAAATACATTTTCTCATGATTAAACAGACATTTCTATGAGGTTCAAGGCTTAACAACATAATCCAACCAACTTTGTGTTTAAAGTCATCAGTTTTACATGCTGTTACAGGCATTAAAATCAACAAAACCACAAGGGTTCCTATATTTTTGCACAGCCAGTTTTTCACATTATATTTTATTTCATACAACCAAATACTGCTTTTCAAAAAATCTTTGTTTGGAAAACATCCCAGTACTTAGCTGTTCCTGGTAAATTAAAGACATACCACTTTTATCTTTTTTTTGTGAAAGCAGAGTCAATTATAATGCCGGCTGAGAGGGGTTCCCAAACTTTTTCATATGACTGTATGTCCATGATTTCAGAACGTAAATGGGACTAAGTGGGCTCTGGTCCAATAAAACATCAGTCCAAATGGCTACACAGCGTTAACATGCTGAGACTGTGGACTGAAATCTCTTTTTGGCAGCCACCGCAACGACTGACAGCAAAGACCGTTCTCGACTTCGACAACTTCACAAAATTAAAATGTTGGATCTTGGTTCTGTAACTTATCACTACAGTGTGACTAATGGATTAGGTTATACAACTTGTTATGGGAGCTGCATCGAGCTAACCCTGCTGAGGGTAACATCCCGTTACAATGAAGTAACCCCCGAGCTTACGTTATCTAGCTAACAACATGAATTTGGAGCAGGGCTCCAGACTAACCATTTTTACTAGGAGCACTGGCGCCTCTAACTCAGAATTTTTAGGGGCGCGAGCAGAAAATTTAGTGGCACACCTTAAACAGACCTGCAATGCGGCTATTCAAATGTTTCCCAATTTGAACTATATTAGGTCAACTGATATTGTATTGCCAGCATGTTTTAAAACACACTGACAACAGATGATAGGCCTCCAGTTAATTGTGTTTTTGATTTTGTATCACCATGTGAAATCCTTCAGACATTCCTTTAGGAAAAGGCATTTCTTTTACCCATTTTCACCACAACCCATTCTACATCGGATTTTTCCTCTATCCCTGCTTCCTGTAAGGAAAATCGTTATTGGCCCAAAAGTAACTAGAAACTAGATGAACTTATCAACTAATTTGCATAATATTACAAATTAACTAGGACGATTAACATATTTACACACTCACTTTACAAACTTTTTTGTTGCCATATATAATTATAAGGTTGTCTTTTTTATAGGAATGCAGTGGCCTATTGAAAGTGGACCTATGAAACAATTTACTAGTTTACAAACGTAACCTGGCAGCTGTTGTACAGAGCGGACACGGTGCTGTCTGTCTGCTGCAGGTGGCGGGGGGCTGCCCGAGTGAGTGCTGTCAGCAGTGGCGTTTTCTCCCGGAGGCCAAGGGAAGCCATGCTTCCCTGTTTTTTAGGCTGTAGTTGTCATCCAATAAAAACATTTATATTAACAGTTTCGGTAATCTTTGGTGCTGTGTTGCTGTCATTTCTTCCCCATTTCTCTCCTCTCGTTGAGCATTTCACAATGCGCGAAACAGCGCCCCTTTACATTTAGATTCTGAAGACGCGGCGAAACACGACACTGCACACTGTATGTCTGCGAGGAAGCCAGGCCGAGCTGGCTTCCCTTGGTAAAAAAAATAAAAAGAATTGACCAATCAGGTGAGGACACTGCCCTCCTGTGATTGGTCAGGAGGGTGTCACGAGGGTGCCAAGGGAAGCCACTCGGCCTTTGGCTTCACACCAATCAAATCAAAGCATCATTATCAACGTCACTGAAATTTAACAACAATAACAATAGCGGGAGATTAGCATGTTTGCATTGTTATCATATTAGCAAGAACAGTTATGGAGGGTGGAGATTCTGAGTATTTAGTAACAAATTATTTTACCAAACTGCCAATTGAGAAGCCATTAAAAATCAAATCTGACGGCAGGCCAATGCGTGTGGAGAGAAAGAAAGTTTATCGCACTTTCCGTGAGGAGAACTATGTCTGCACCGAGTGGCTAGCTGCTAGCGGCAAACTTCAGCTAATGGCCTTCCTCTACAAATAGTGAGTAAAATACACACCTTCTCCCGGCGCGGGTTAACTGTTCCCTTAACTGTCTGTGTAGCTATGTGTGTTGTGTTATTTTATTGCTAATTGTGCCTTGATTGCCTGGATTAAGTTGCATTGGTAGGCCTACTGTATATCCACTGAAGTTGTTCTGGGTTGTCTGGTAGGCTTTTGTGTTGTAATGAATATTTGGCCTAGTTCTTAAACGAAAAGGATGTATAGAAAGTATGTGTGTATGTCAAGCACCTACAACTGATTGTGTGAGTCGTGTCTCACGTGAACGTGAAACTTAAAATAGCCTATAAAACGTCCCCTACTTATATTGTGAATGAATTCGAATCTGCATTGGGCATTAAGCGGCTAGTTGTGCATTCCGGTCGGGGTGGGGGGTGCATTTATAATAAAATTTATAATTTAATAAGACGATATATGAGGTGTGTGAGTGAGAGAGTGAGTGAGTGAGTGAGTGAGAGAGAGAGAGAGAGCGCGCAAACGAGCGGTGTCGGACAGATTACAGGCGTGTGTAAGTCCTGGTAAAGTGACCAGGCGCTATAATAGCTCTTGTAGTTACATTAAATACAAGCTGCGACGTAGCCTACTCTTTTCTGTCCCCCACCTTCCAATAAACATGTAGATTAAATGTGTTGTCTCACTTGGCTTCCTCAAAAAAAATCCCCACGCCACGCCACTGGCTGTCAGGAGGAGAGTACAGCCATTGCTACTCGGCTCTGGTGAGCGCGGTTTTAAAAAAAAGTTGCGAGGTGTCTCTGGCATTTAACAGCCTTATCGCTATGGCGGAAAGTCGGCAAATATAGCGGGGAAAGTCAGCAGTTTGTAACATGTTAAAGACAGCGGGACACTGAGAGGAGAGAAGGTCACGTCATCCGGGGCGTTGATAGTGTCGCTGATCACTCGCGGACTGTCCACTGTCTCTCTCTCAAAGCACAATAGTAATTTAAAAACATTTTGTCTTTCGGTCGCGCGTGCCCCTAGTTGTGAAATGGCGCTCTCACGGTCTCAAAAATTTGGTCGCAGTCTGGAGCCCTGATTTGGAGCAATACGTTATTGAGAACTAGCAGGTCAGCTAATTGCTAACGGTGTTGAGCATCAATTTAGCATGCTATTTATTTGTATCAACAAGTCATTAACACATACAAACTCGGGATTTGGTGTAACTTACAAAGGAGAACATGAATGAACAGTCATCCAGAGTGACATTGTCTGATAAGTTTTACTGATTTACCTTTGGCATGACTTCTAAGTGCTGATTCCCCCATTGTGAACAGCTGGAGGTAGGCTACTTTTTGCAGACAGTGCAGTCGCATATGCCTGCCGGTTATTAGGGCCTCGTCATAACCAAATGGAAACGGATATTTGATATGGAAGTATCGGGAGCAATAGGTCCATGAGCAGCGACTCGTGGTTCTGGATAATTCCTGGAGCGATCGCCAGGTGTGGCGCGTGTCCCAGGAAAGAAAACACGGGGAGCAACTGCACTCGTGCATACGAGACGGCGGCTAAGAAAACATTGCGACAGATTTTTTTTTTTCATTTACAGAATAAAAAAAATTAAATATGAGTTGAATTACGACACTGGTCAATAAAGAGAAAATCCAGCATTTTCCAGCACAGTGTTCAGATTTCAAGCACATTTCAAACCTTGAAAACACTCGATTGAAAATCAAGCATTTTCCAGACTTTCAAGCATCTGTACGAACCCTGGCTATGAATCTACAAAAAGATCGACGTATTGCCTTCTTTTTTTTGCAGTGCACGTTGAGTTGCTGTAAAAAAAAAACTACACCACAGCTGAGCTGACACCGTAATGTTCAGACTTCAGAATTTGCGTCAGAGTGCTGTTCATAAAAATTAGACGCTTTATTTAAACGAAGTCCATGCTTAGGTGCTGGTTGTAACTTCTGTAGACTGAAACTAATGGAGGGGGTGCGGCTCACTGTATATTTTCTCTTGTCACGCAGATAGTTTGCCAACATGGCACTATATATTCAGGTTCGAGAAATGTAATCAGAAAGAGGAAGCCTTTCCCCTCAACAACGTTAACGTGCAGGAATCCCCGACTATCATTTTACCCGTAAAGCCACAGAGCTTTTCTGCGCGGCGGCTCACACCGGCAAGTTCTCACAGTGAATGACACCGTTACCCACCGCCATCACAGTGTCTCACTCATACCATGTTTCACCGAGTGAAACGCTGCTTCAATCGCGCAAGGCTTTTGTGTTTCGGTGTAACATCCTGGACGAGCGTTTTAACTTTATGCTGAATAAACAATTGCACTGGAATCGCTGAAAGCGACAGTGTTCGGGCGGGGGCGGAGCGCAGGTGGAGACAGAAGGGTGCGCTGCATTTACTACACATGACCCGGCGTGCCGCACAATAACCGTTTTATTACGATTCTCTTGTTTTCATGATCGAGGGAAGCCAAAATTGTAACCGAAATCGAAATTCAATTAATCGCCCAGCCCTACAATAGACTTGCAGCTATTATTGCAGCGATAGGTGGTTCTACAACGTATTGATTCAGGGGGGCTGAATACTTTTGCACGCCACACTTTTCAGTTTTTTATAAAAAAATAAATAAATTAAAACCATATTTCATTTTCATTCCACTTCACAATGATGCACCACTGTGTGTTGGTCTATCACATAAAATCCCAATAAAATAAATGTACGTGTGTGGTTTTAATGTGACAAAATGTGGAAAATTCCAAGGGGTATGAATACTTTTGCAAGCCACTGTATTTACAAAAAACGATTAAGTTGATCAGTTTTAACAAATATATTTTGATGTATTTGTACTAGGGGTGTGCATGTGTACACGTGTACACGTTTAACCGTTTGTAAATCATAACCGTTTAGGGAAAATCAATAAACGAAAACCGAAAAAAAATCTTAAAAATTTTAAATGTTCTTTTTTTCCTCAAAGTTTTTAAATATGTTCTGGAGACACGCATTTACTGATTTTACATCACTAATAAACTACTTGGGGATGATAAAAGCTAGTCGGCCCAATCTGTCTGTCCCTCGGCGTGTGTGTGTGACTGTGTGTATAATCGCAAACACACACACACACGGGGAGTCGCCGTGCCGGTGCTCGACTCACAGCCACGGACGAGTGATGAAAGATAACCTAAAGACTAAAGTTACCCGGTTGAAGTGAATTACGCGCGTAAGTAGCCCGAACTTTATAACACCTGTTCACCCTCATAAATGTGGACATGTAGAAAGCGATAGGCTATATTTATCAGGAAATTAATGAAGGGCGATAATGACGGCCAACACATGTAAGGCGAACGCGTATGTGTGTGTGCCCGCGCGGCTACAAGACGGTGGGCGCACGAGGACAATGACGTCACGGTTAACCGTGTACACGAAAAAAATTCCGTCGTGTACACGGTTAGAAATTTTTGTAAACGTTCACACCCCTAATTTGTACTGTTATTTATTGAATACACGTCGAAAACGATTAAGAAATTATCACATTGTTTTATTCACCTTTTACATAACGTCCCAACTTTTTTGGAATTGGGGTTGTAATATAAAATGATATATCATTTCATAGGAAATTATATATAATTAAATGTTTTTATTATCTCCCTCCCCTCTTCTCTTTTCAGTGGCTATCACTACCCTGCCCTTCTTCTTTTGGTTTCAAGCAATCATCAAAAATATGTTAAAAGACTAATCTACCAGCCCAGGATATATTAAAAAGCCTGTTGAAATATGGAGACACTAAAGGATGTTCAAAAAGAGTGTCAGTTTTAGCTTTTAATGGTTTCTGTGTTTGCATTTCCAGTCACAGTTTTTCAGGAATATATATATTTGAGGCAAACCTGAACAAGGTCTACTTAGTGAGTATGATGTCTAACTCATGTATAGTGCAGAGTTGAGACACAGCTCAGCGGCCTTGCTTACCGTCTGCTCCACAACTATGGGTATGAGTGGAGTTCTCCATGCAGGACTGTGGTGCACAGACCTTGTGTGTTTCAGTGTCAAGCCTCCCAGGTGCAACACCCTCTGAAAGACACATGGGTAAAAAAAACAAGGTTTATATGTTTGTTCAGATATTGAAGTACTTGTTGTAGGCTACATTCTTGTTTGTGACATACCATATGTTTGTTTTTCCCCCATAAACACAAAATGAAAACTAATATAAGAGAATGTGTTCATGGACCAGTGACAATATGATGGGGAGTTTGTCATTGATGAACTGAGTCACCCACTTTTATATAAAAAGCCCACCAAGTTAGTTTTTCTTTTTGTTTGTTTATAAAACACCGTTTCAGCCAATTACCTTTGGATGTTCCTTCTACTCAGTTAAAATCCTCATATTGGTTTTTGTAATGCCAGGTCACATTCGCACTTGATTTCTGGCCATCAGTTAGCTACATAACACTACACAACTAAACTCAGCGACTAATGTGAGGTGACAAGGTGCAATAATTTACCGGGGTGAGATTGGTTTTTATATTCGACATTTGTCTATTTTCCGGGGTTGTAACTGAAATAGCGTCACGAAACCGCACCAATTTCCTCCAGAATGATATTATTATGTACAGAAGACTAAGACTGACATTTCACAGGCTTGATCAACTTACCAAAATCAGCGAGTCTCGCGAAAGATCCAAGAAACCGCGCCGAATATACTTTCTAGTGCCAGCAGCGGACTGCTTAGGGACCGTCGCAAAAGTACAACGTCTTTTTTTTCTATTCTTAATAACTCACTGGAAATTCATCCTATCAACACCAAACCACTTCTGTTGTGTTTATGAACTCACTTTGTAGTCCCAAAAAGATTAAAAAAGAGCCTTAAATATGGATGCAATGGCCCCTCATTTATCAACCGTGCGTAGACCAGAAAAATGGGTGTACGTACATTTCCACGCAAATCTCGGCATTTATCAATATGGACGTGAGCTCAAATCCCACGCCAGCTCTCAGCTCGTGTAAGCAAGTTTGTAAACAGCATGGACTCGCAGTGCAGGCTGTGCCAGGTAGCCGATGACTTTGTTGGACAATTATTAGAAGATAATACAAATGCAGTGTTTGCTCAGACCGAAATAAATATATTAATCACTTAAAATTGTGCAGCTTATGTAGTAGGAGAGCTGATTCAATAGTGCGCACACCGGCCACTTAGGAGCCCTGCATGGGACTGCGTAAGGGCAGTTGTCTCCTACTTGGAGCAGCTGGGGGGAGACTGAGGCACGAGGGCTGCATTCATTCAAAATGTTAGCCTAAGCAGCCTATTACATATGTAGTAGGCCTACACTGCTCTTTATGATAAAAAATACACGGCACAACATTCAGCTTAACATTTTATTTATTTGAAGCACTTTTTAGATGTTAGTTCCTCTTTTAATGTGTCATTGATCGCTTAAGCGAGCGATTTATTTCCACCGTTAACCGGCACATTTTTCCGATCTGCTCAGGGTTCAACATAACTTTTTTTTCCTACTGGCCCGCCGGGCCAGTGGATCCGAGTTTTACTGGCCCCTTGTATATTTTCACTGGCCCTGCACACACTTTTTAAATTCATAATTTAGTGTCAATAATTATAATACCTGTATTAGAAAATTAAAGAAAAATAACCAGATCTAAAGGGAATATCTATACTGTAACAGTATAGATATTCCCTTTAGATTTGGTTATTTTTCTTTTAGTTAATTATATGAAATGTTGATATTGCTCATACACATAATATAAAACCAGGCAAACATATTGAATTAGAAGCCTACAACTGAAAGTATGTTGAAAGAGTGGGCCAGTATTTTAAAGTCCAGTAGTTTGATGGTTGTTTTTATTCTTGAATTTGGGAGGTTTAATGAATAGTTCACCTGCAGAAGTCATGTTCAAACATTAAAAAAAATAAGAGATGAAGGTCTGATCATTCTTTGTGGTGTGGTAGGCTGTTTTTATTACTTTCTCTATATGCATTAGGGATGTGAATGTGTCGACCGAATGACCGGTTTTCCACTTGCTCAAGTTGACTTTAAAAATAGAATAGAAATCCGAAAATCAGTGGGTTATGCCGTTTTTTTAATGGGAGATTTCACCGTGTATGCGAGAGCGCGTTGCAGGAGTGTCACTTCTCCATGAAGTGTCAGCTTCACATAAGAGTCCGGTGTGGGCAGGGTTCGACATAACGTATAGCCCGATGGCCCGGGGCCAGTAAAATCATATGCAGGGCAAGTTGATTGGCCAGTCACTGTCCCGCCCGGGCCAGTGACTGGCCAATCACAGTTCAGTATCTTTTTGTAGACTATATCATGGTTCATTGAAATGCGCGTTGAGAGTCGGAATGAAAGCAGTGTTTATTTAAGACTCAATATAATAAACCTAATATAAAATATATTTTTTAATGAAAGGCCAGTGGACAAACGATGCGTGGGCGTTTTGACAGGCGAAGCATTGAGCAACAAGCGGGTGCACTCTCGCTCCGTTGGCAGAGCTGCCTACCGTCCGCCTGCGAGTCGACAAATCAATCGACTTGCTTTGCCCCCTTTCTTTCTTCCCACAGCAGAGGTTGAGGTGCAGAAAATGATAACTGCGCTTTTCCTTTATCTGCCGCCGTAATGTTACAATATTTGCATCCAAGCCCCAATGGTAATACAAATGAGAGGCGTTATTTAAACTAGGGCTGCAGCTATCGAATATTTTAGTAATCGATTATTCTTTGTTTTTTTGCATTTATATATTTTTATTGTCACAGGCAATTTATATCCTCCAAAGGGGGAATCGTTGCATACAATCGGTATATGTCTAAACATATCTACATGCATATACACCTATACAAATACACATACATATATATATATATACCCATACATACATATACACACATACATATATCCACACATGTCCACATACATACAGATCTTCCCAATGTATTATACAGATTCACACCGTAGTTGTTTCTGTAGAAGAAACAAAAGATATATTAAAAAAAAAAAAAAAAAGATTATAATAAATCAAATGTCAGTGCACAGTCAAGGCTCTGCAGACTGGCATGTAAACAGTAAACCCCTTAGTACACACACCTCATGGACAGGTATTGGGTCATAAAAAGACATTCTCTGATCCCAACCGAAAAAGAAAAACATCTAGAAAACAAACTTTCTCGGAATCATCGACTCAATCCCATGTTACCCAATGCGTGCATATCATTTCCTGCGACACTTTTTTTTTTTTTTTTTTCCCTTTCCCCTCCACCCCCCTCCCTTTCCCCTCCTCTTTAAACAATGAACACAATTAGCAATATACAAAAAAAAAAAAAAAATAAATAAAGAAATAAAAAGAAACAAAAAGAAAAACTCCAATGAAAAGAAAATAAGTAAAAGAAAAAATTACGTAAGTAATGTAAGTAATGTACACTTAAGTTATGACTAGATTTTATCCACTTGAATATATTTATCATTATTATAATCTTTTTTATTATTATCTATTTACCCATTTTTATTCTATTCGTTTATTTAAATTATATATATATATATATATTTTTTTTTTCCCTTTCTCCTTTCTTTTCTGTGGAAAATGCTAGGTCACTGTCTATTGTTAATGTAAAGTAATCGATTATTCTACCGATTATTCCATCGATTAATCGAGTAATCGGATAAAACATACATTGCTTAATTGAAAAGTAATTATAAATAAACATGAGAAAATAACACATGTCAATTAACCAACAACCAATGAACAACAAATTTGTTTCCTTTTTTTGAAAAATCAACATTTTTTATTTAAAAAAATGCATGGAGTAGCAAACCATATTTTCTACCAAAAGTGCCAATTTAGTTACTTTCCCATTGTTTATTAGTCTGTACTTGTACCATGAGAAATAACAATGTTGACAGATAAATTAAGTGAATTTATGTGCCATACATTCTTGGGTTTAAGCAAGCATTTACTTCACTTTCAGAACTACAAGTTTTTACCTTTGCAATTCAGGAACAACATAAGCTTGGAAACTTGGAACAAGCCCATGCATAGTTTCACACATTCTGGCTTTAAAAACAAATCCTGAGATGGGTTCTCTGCATAAATGTGTCCATCCGAGACTGTGATGGTTTACTGAAAAAAATATAAATAAAATAAAAATGACTATGGAACAATATGATAATAGAGTAGTTCATTCACATTAAAGGGTAACTGAACCCCCTGTTTGAGCTACTGCACGATTTTGAAAAATGCTTTCAGACCATGGATTCTGAATTCTGTTTTAGAACCATTGTTTTTAAACATTCCGACATCAGCTGGCCGACATTCGGGAGGGAGGGGGGCGCGCGGTGTCTGTGAAGGAGGGGGCTAGCTGCTAGCTGTCACTCAGGAAGATCTGAATGACATGACTTCCTTGAAAAATCGAGTGACACAAAGTCTAACGGCACTGTCGCTACACAGTGAGCTCATATGCCACACAGATGGGTCGTCTGAGGTGGAGGACTTTTCTTGTTCTAAATTGTTGGCGGGTGTCTATCGTAGTGTTAGGAGACAGAGTAGCGCAAGTGAGCGAGCGGCTGTGTGTGTGTGTGTGTGAGCGAGGAGAGCGAGCGGTAGCGTGTGTCAATAAAGTGAAGCAATGAACGAGTCCGGGTCTGTCTGTCTGTCTGTGTGTGTGACTGTGTGTGTGTGTGTCTGTGTGTGAGCGAGGAGAGCGAGCGGTAGCGTGTGTGTCAATAAAGTGAAGCAATGAACGAGTCCGGGTGTGTGTGTGCACAAGCGAGATAATGCAGACACACTGCCGGTAGAAGTGAGGGTGTTAACCCCTGAAATAACATCCTTGGAGGGACAGTATAACAGACAGTAGTATCGCAAGTCAAAAACATGCCGCGTCTGTCCGTTCTGTGGGTGACGTATGCGCCGGTTGTGTCACACTAAAAATGGTCCGTGCGGAAAACCGTGACCTCAGCTGTAAAATTAAATAAACGATGACTCGAGGCAAGAAAAAATCATCGATCATTTTTTGTAATCGAATTATTCGAATCAATCGATGAATCGTTTCAGCTCTAATTTAAACGCTGTGAATGAGTCTCCGGTGATTGTGTCGGTTGTAGAAAGAAACGAACGGAGGGACTCCGCTCACTGTAGTTTGGCACTGTGTTTTCAGGCTCGAGACATTCAATCAGATCGCGGAAGTCTTTGAAATCGCTAACGGGGAGAATATCCCCCGTTATTATTTTAGCCACAAACCACAGTTCATCTGCGCGGCGCCTCACTCGCTGGCGAGATCACACGGTGAAACGCTGCTGTGATCGGACGAAGGCATTGTGTGTTTCTAAGGTGATTTAACGTCATAGTCTTAGACGAGCGTTTAACTTATGCTGCATATTTTGCACTGCATTGTTTTTTTATCAATAGTTTGAAAAAATGGTCCCACACCGGACTCTTATGTGAAGCTGACACTTCATGGAGAAGTGACACTCCTGCAGCGCGCTCACGACTCCCATTAAAAAAACGGCATAACCCACTGATTTTCGGATTTCTATTCTATTTTTAAAGTCAACTTGAGCGCAAGTGGTAAACCGGTCATTCGGTCGACACATTCACATCCCTAATGCATATAGAGAAAGTAATAAAAACAGCCTACCACACCACAAAGAATGATCAGACCTTCATCTCTTATTTTTTTTTAATGTTTGAACATGACTTCTGCAGGTGAACTATTCATTAAACTGCCCAAATTCAAGAATAAAAACAACCATCAAACTACTGGACTTTAAAATACTGGCCCACTCTTTCAACATACTTTCAGTTGTAGGCTTCTAATTCAATGTTTTCCTGGTTTTATATTATGTGTATGAGCAATATCAACATGTCATATAATTAACTAAAAGAAAAATCTAAAGGGAATATCTATACTGTTACAGTATAGATATTCCCTTTTAGATCTGGTTATTTTTCTTTATTTTTCTAATACAGGTATTATAATTATTGACACTAAATTATGAAAAAAAAAAAGTGTGTGCAGGGCCAGTGAAAATATACAAGGGGCCAGTAAAACTCGGATCCACTGGCCCGGCGGGCCAGTAGGAAAAAAAAGTTATGTTGAACCCTGGTGGGACCATTTTTTCAAACTATTAATAAAAAACAATGCAGTGCAAAATATGCAGCATAAGTTAAACGCTCGTCTAAGACTATGACGTTAAATCACTAGAAACACACAATGCCTTCGTCCGATCACAGCAGCGTTTCACCGTGTGATCTCGCCAGCGAGTGAGTGAGCCGCCGCGCAGAAGAACTGTGGTTTGTGGCTAAAATAATAACCGGGGATATTCTCCCCGTTAGCAATTTCAATGGGAAAGACTTCCGCGATCTGATTGAATGTCTCGAGCCTGAAAACACAGTGCCAAACTGCGCGACTATAGGAACTGTACAGTGAGCGGAGTCCCTCCGTTCGTTTCTGTCTACAACCGACACAATCACCGGAGACGCATTCACAGCGTTTAAATAACGCCTCTCATTTGTATTACCATTGGGGCTTGGATGCAAATACTGTAACATAAAGGCAGCAGATAAAGGAAAAGCGCAGTTATCATTTTCTGCACCTCAACCTCTGCTGTGGGAAGAAAGAAAGGGGGCAAAGCAAGTCGATTGATTTGTCGACTCGCAGGCGGACGGTAGGCAGCTCTGCCAACGGAGCGAGAGTGCACCCGCTTGTTGCTCCGCCTGTCAAAACGCCCACGCATCAGTTGTCCACTGGCCTTTCATTAAAAAATATATTTTATATTAGGTTTATTATATTGAGTCTTAAATAAACACTGCTTTCATTCCGACTCTCAACGCGTATTTCAATGAACCATGATATAGTCTACAAAAAGATACTGAACTGTGATTGGCCAGTCACTGGCCCGGGCGGGACAGTGACTGGCCAATCAACTTGCCCGGCATATGATTTTACTGGCCCCGGGCCATCGGGCTATACGTTATGTGGAACCCTGCTGCTATTGGAGCAGGACAGTGGGCGCTCTCACAGCTGATCGTTGCCGGGTCGGCTTGTGCAGCTGACGGCCGGGCTGACCAAGCGCATGCTGTCATACAGTAAAACGCAAAATGTGTTATTTTTAGTTTTTAAACTCCTTTTGAATAGTGCTATCTAAAAGGGCCAATACATTTTAATCATTAAAATCTCTACAGACGTGTATTTCTTTTATGGGGACCATTATCGGACAGTTGGTGCGTCTTTTTCTCCTCTACCACTTATATTATGCCCGCACCCCCAGCCCAGTTGGTTGCATTTCAGAACAGCAACACGCTTTTTTAGTGGCGATTTTTGAGTCAGACCACTTTTTCTTCGTCTATGTAAAGAAATGGCGACATATAATTGTATATGCTGTTTTATAGAATTTGAGCGATAGCCTTCTGATGTAAACCTCAAATGCAAAATCCTCAGCTGGACATCTTTTGTTGTCAACACCAACGCTGTTAACCGCAGCAGTTATTTCCTTCCTAACTGCTGCCTTCTGTTGTTCTTTGATGTCGCTTGTAATGCTCCGAAATGAAACTCTTTTTTTTCTACTTTCGCTGTTATTCTTTCAATTTCTACTTCAGAAAAGTTCCTCTTCTGTGCCGTAATGTGCATATCCATGTCATAAAACCTCTGGACGAGGCCTGTAAACTGAGAAAATATAGGGGCGTGATACGATTGTTTTCAGCCGCCGCATTTATCAATAATGGCCTGGCGTACGCTGAGATTGGCGAGATACGACTGTTTGATAAATACCACGCGGTACCTGGCGTAGGGAGGTATTTGCGCCAGAATCTGCACCAGTTTCCACGCAAGTTTGATAAATGAGGGCCAATATGTGCATTGACTACTTTCGCCCTTTAAAAAAAAAAAATTAAGGTTTTTCTTTAAAACAAAGGGTTGTGGGAACTACAAAGTGAGTCCATAAACACAACAGAAGTGGTTTGGTGTTGATAGGATGAATTTCCAGTAAGTTATTAAGAATAGAAAAAAAAGACGTTGCACTTTTGCGACGGTCCCTAAGCAGTCCGCTGTCGTATGGCACTAGAAAGTATATTCGGCGCGGTTTCTTTGATCTTTCGCGAGACTCGCTGATTTTGGTGAGTTGATCAAGCCTGTGAAATGTCAGTTTTAGTCTTCTGTACATAATAATACCATTCTGGAGGAAATTGGTGCGGTTTTCCGGACGCTATTACAGTTACAACTCCGGAAAATAGACGAATGTCGAATATAAAACCAATTTCACCGCGCCCATTACTTTTTTAATTAACGTTTATTGTCTTTAGTTGGGAGGGCGCAGCAGTAGCCTACATTCTGTGTCTTTGTAGCAGCAAGTCGAAAGCACCGATAGTGTGGAGCGGACAGGTTTAGAGGTGATGCCTTGAAGCAACGTTAACGTTACACAAGCTACCAGCTAGCACGCTGGCACGCTTTTATAAAATAGCAGTAAGCATCGTCTTCTTATCAAACTAAATTTACTGTATGACACACACTGACCGGACGTTTACTCAAAAGCGTTGGTTGTACTCACTCTCAGCAGCATTTTTGAAGTCTTTTTAGGTTTAACTGCCCCTCTGTGTGACCCCGTCTGCTTTGAGATTATTGACGATATTACAACATCAGTTTGGTTTGTAGGTGCTTACCGCCACCTACCGTATCGGAGGAATAGGATCTTCTTCTTTAGTATTGTATTTTGGCGGTTGCAACTTAAAGATGCATTGCCGCCATCTACTGATATGGAGTGTGGAATAAATAACAACCTCCTTAAAAATATATATAAAAAAAATCCTTTAATAATTTTAAAATAATTAATAACCTAGATTTTTTCAAACAAATTAGTTACCCTAAGAAAATGAAATAAAATTTACTGAAACTTATTGGAATTATTTTGTAAAATGTCTATTAAAGCCACTACGAGTAACATTTAAATATCTTTAAAACAGCGTAATTTTTCCTCTGATAATCATAAATTACCTTTAACAGCAAACCAGTCCATCAATGCAAAGAAAGACGTTTTGATATAGTTTTTATTACTGTATTTGGTCTGGTCGCACACCCAGTCCGATTTTCGGCTTGCGCATGCAGGCTCTATGGTCACATATTCGTATTGGTCGCAGATTTCAGTGTAGCGCAGCAACGCGATTTGAGAAGCCTATCCCTCCAGGTGAGAGGAGCGGGAGCCTTGTTTGAGACAGTTATTTGTCGTCATAATGACTGATAACGGGGCTGAACCATCAAAGAAAAAAAGATAATTCAATGAAGAAAAGCTAAAAGGGAGAGTGATAGATGGGAGGGAGGAGGGCGTTGCCAAGCAACATGTAGGCCTACACAATTTCACGGGAGCGAAGTCCTGCAGACTTACTCCTAAATTAATGAGCGGTACTAAAACAAAGTTTACTTTGCTTCATAATCATCAGATGACCATTATTCATCTAAAATAGTCATTATTTACAACAACATAAACACGTTACCTCATCGTGATCCATACTGGCGTTTCTCGTTCTTACGCTTTCTGTGAGGACATGGAATCTTTCAGCTCTGTGAGAGTGGTAGGGCTATTCAATAGGTGGGCCCACGAAGGAATATTTACTGGCCCCCGCCTTGACTACCGACCGACCCCAAAAGAAATGGTGCACAATTAATGTACTAGCACGCGCGATGTGTGCTTTTGCATGGTCATAACTGCGCGAAAGGCACATGTGTCTCCAAGCGTTTCTCTATCAGCTGCTCTGTGTATGCAGCTTTGCGTGCGCGATTGTACCGCAGTGTAAGTGTATGGTCCATTATTTGTATTTAGTGTGTCTGCATAATATTGCACCAGTAGAACTTTGCTTTGTACTGTCTGCATGTTTGCACAAAAGTTGTACCTTCACATAGCAAACAAAATTGCACAACTGTAAATTCAGTGTCTGTAGTTTTTTTGTATTCAGATAAGCAGTTGTTGTATTTCTGTACTGTATATTGGCATCTTTGAGCAAAATACAGCCTCCCATGACCCTGGACAGTGACCCCTTGACAAACATTTTGGGGGGGAAACACTTTAAGGTGTTGCGCTTAGAGTAGCCTACATTTATTTCTATGTCTTTTGATAAGCTGTTGTACTCTTAGTAAAGCTAGGCCTACCTGTATTTTGATAAGCTGTTGCACTTAGAGTACATTTATTTCTATGTATTTTGATAAGCGTTCAAGGTTTGAAAACCTATTGTTTTTTCCTGAACTGATAAGATTGTTAAACACTTAAACAACAGGCAGCCTATGTTAATCAAATAGGGATTTTTTTTGATAAGCTGGTGAACTCTATTTGATAAAATAAAGACAATATATGCACTCCTATGTCGTTGTAGTGTTTTACAGTATATGTAGCTATTGATGTGATGCTCATCAATTTTAGACATTTTTTTCTGGCCCCTCATTTTGGATCATTTCCACCAACCGGCCCCCATTCAAAACTAATTGAATAGCCCTTAGTTGATGCAGTGTCACTAACCACTCTAAAGCTGGGAACACACCGCACTGGCCGCGCGGCGGGATTGCATATAAAGTCAATGTACTATCGCGTGGCCGCGCGTCCACCCAAGAATCGGCGTCCAGCGGCGGGCGCTTGCGCGGCACGTGGCCGCGCCTCATCGAAGCGCGTGAATCGAAGGCGCTGACATTTGCGGCGCGGCAGACGCAGAAAATGAAATTATTTATCTTTTTGGCGTCGCCGCGCCGCGATAGCCTATCAGCGTTGAGATTGCCCGGTGGTCTGCAAGACGAGGTGGGCGTGTGGAGTGAGGACATCGGGCTTCCAATACATTCTGCAAATATGTGTATTTTGCATCTGATAGCTTTTGGTTGTAGGCTACTTTAGCCAAGGTAGCGCCAGTTAGCATAGTGAAACTCACCCAGCTGTGTGCTGTTCCGGAGGATAATATGAACCCAAACTTGACGGCAGTGTCAGTGTGGAATTCCAATATAGTACAGCGAAGTACCGGTGTTGTCCTCCGTCAGACCCGGCGCACTTTCACTTTCAGGTAGGCTGATGTCTGCTTTTATTTTTGCAGCTGAGCACACACTGCTGTTGTTGTTGTGTTTGGTATGTTGCTGAATTGCTGTTAATGTGTGTGTATTTGCGATAGGGGTGCGTCTTCAAGCTGTTTTAATGCTATTTGTGACATGACTGCCGCTGGTTACACAGTGAACCTACATCTGTATTTTTTGGCACAGCTGGACCATGTTGTTGTTGTTGCACCATAAGTGTGACGGGTCTGATCTCGGCGTCGGCGTCAGGAATATATGGCCCAATATGATCAAGCGGCGAGCCTCTTGCGTTCACGCGGTCAACCGCCGCCTTCGGCGAGGCGGCGGCGGCTGCGATGAATATGGAGCGGCGAGCCAACTGGCCAACCGACGCAGGGGGCCAGTGCGGTGTGTTCCCAGCTTCACGGAGTCGAAAAGAGTCCGTGCCCTCACACTTTCAACACACGGACATGCACTATACTGCGTCCTAATATTTTGACACTCGCACCGCACGGCCTGCACGCGCTAGAAAACAGCTTTACAACAGCTGGCGTCGCAAAAATACTACCGCATTTGTCCAAAGGGGCCACCAACCGACAAAGTTACTCGTAGCCACTTTAAATCAAAACATACTTTATTTTCTTAATTTTTCCCTCATCTGCCTTCTGTCTTGCTCATACCTCTCACACTGCATTAGAACATGTTCGGTCTCTTCTTGACCCAGGGCTGTACAGTGCGACAGTTTTGATCGCATTTGCTACTGAAATTGATCACGTGCGATGATGGGTGCTCATTGGCACGAGTGCTAATGAGCAGATGCTGTCTGTTTGAGACACAAAGGAGTGCTGCACAACACTGCCTATAGGGCTCTACATTAAAACTCTCCAAATTCGGGTAAATGTAGTCTTAGGCAAGTAAGTTATTGAGTCCATCCTCCACTTTGGCTGGTGAAAGATGTGTGCTCGGGACCTGTGCTTGTGCGGCGATTCTAGCGTCTAATACACTTCACCAACGGTAATAACCGGAAGGAGACGGCATGCAGTAAAGTTAGCGTGTGTGCAAACAGAACATTTCCTGTGCGCCTTCACATTAAAAGCATGTTACTAGCCAAACGTGAGTTGACTTTTTTGAAGCCGGTAAGAACAGGAAGTTCGCGCTTCACAGCCCTGCAGTGCGCTAGCTTGAAAATCAACTGCTTCAGCTGCAGAGAGCAGTCAACAACAGTAGTCTATTTAAACAAAGTTTGAAATTGTCGTGATCAGCTGGCTGCTGTGCGTTCCTCCTCTTTCTGCCACTCCCACTCCTCCTGTCTGCCTCACCCCGGATTTCCACTGGCTGCGGGTGCGGTGTCCAACGGTTTTGCTCCGTGCGCTCACGTCCGGCAATACCCACCGGCTCCGTTTTCAAACCAGCACGGCCAGCTCCGCTGAACTGCTGGGGTCGCGAGACCGAGGAGTTCCCGCGGTAATAAAAGTGACGGGCGATCGCTCTTGATAATATGATTCTCCTATACATGGTATTTACACAACAACGAACGCACGGAAGGTTATTGTTCCCATCCGAACGAGTAAAATAACAGTGGACATGCTTGTATGTGTCTCTGTTTTGAGAATGTCACCTGCAGTGAACACCGAGTGTCTTATTTTGAAAATTAACCGGAGGTTTTATTGTTTTGTCGGCGCTTGTGTTCCTGTCTATCTCGATGTGTTCTGTGCTAAATTGATGCGGTGAGCTCAGGCATCCGGCAGAAATAGAAGCAGTGCGTATTTCACCGGAGAGCTGGAGCAGCAGCGGAGCAGAGAGACGGCGCAGCGGCCGTGGTGGAAACTCACCCACTGACTGCTCTTAATTGTATTTTTGTTTCTGCCGTGCTGGAGCGGAGAAGGACCGGAGACGCAGCCGGTGGAAATCGGCCTTTACACCTGGTCTGCATTATCAATCAACTCACCTACTTTACCTCTGGCTTCCCTGCTGTTGTCGCCACATCGTACTACTCCTCACTGTGGTAACTATGCGTGACTGGCTCCAGTTGAGATTACTACCTCGCTCTGTTTTTCTCGCCTCTTGCTGTTTTTCGCAATTCTCTAACACTGTGTTCCTCTGTCTGCAGTTACCCGGACCACGCTCTCCAGCATACCTACCTGCTTCTCCACCCCGGCTTCCCCACTCACCACCAGCTTCCCCACCTCACTAAATAAAACCCTTTTTTTATCTTAATCTGCCTCTGTCTGCTCTTGGGTCCAAATACGACTCGTAACAGAACGATCTGGCCAAGATGGACCCAGCGGACTTAGGCAAGATTCGTGGAGCTCTCGCCGCTCAAGGCACCCAGGTGGCGGAGCTCAGCCAAGCCCTCCGGGACACGATGGAGGCTTTCGAGAATCTCGCTACCCGTGTCACTCAGATGGGGCAGCAATTAGATCTACTGGTTCCCCTCACCGCAGCGCCTCTACTGCCTGCGGCACCTCAGCCTGCTTCTGCTCCCACTCCCCCGTCACACCTGCCACGAGCTTGTGAGCCTTTCATTCCTGCGCCTGAGCGCTACGCTGGGGACATGGGTACGTGCAGGGCCTTTTTGATCCAGTGTTCCTTAGTTTTTAGTCAGCAGCCCCTCACTTATCCTACTGAAAAAGCAAAGATCGCTTACATCATGGGGTCACTTAAGGGTAATGCACTAGCGTGGGCTTCAGCATTATGGGATAGTGATTCTCCAGCTAATGATAATTTTGACCTTTTTGTAGCGGAGATGAGGAAGGTTTTTGATCACCCAGTGGAGGGAGGGGACGCCGCCAAACGGCTTATTTCATTACGTCAGGGGTCCCGCAGTGTAGCTGAGTTCTCCGTCGAGTTCAGGACCTATGCAGCCAGGTCGGGCTGGAATGACAAGGCACTACGTGGGCTTTTCCTTTCCAGTCTCAGTGAATCAATCAAGGATGAGCTGGCTACTAGGGAGGAAGCTGGCACTCTCGATGAAATGATTTCCCTCTCTATCCGGCTGGATAATCGCCTACGTGAGCGGCGCAGGGAGAAGGCTGGCAGCTCCGGGCCCCCGACATTCGCTGCTTCCTGTTCCCCTCTCTTCCCTAAGACTCCCCTCTCCGCCCCCGTGACGCGTGCTGTCACTGAAGAGGAACCCATGCAGCTGGGCCGCACACGTCTCACCCAGGCAGAGCGGCTTCATCGAATTAAGACCGGAGTGTGTCTGTACTGTGCGCTGCCCGGGCATCTCATCTCCACCTGTCCGTCACTGCCGAAAGACAGGGCTCGGCAGTGAGGCTCGGGGCCCTGCTGAGCCACGCCCCCTCCGTCCCCGATTCTCACTGTTCTCGCTCACTGCTGGATGCCACTCTCCTTTCCCTCGGCCATTCCTTTCCTGTGTCAGCCCTGGTGGATTCTGGAGCGGATGAGAACTTCATTGATGCTGGCTTCGCGTCTCAGGTTGGCATTAAATTGGAACAATTACCCTCTCCCTTAAATGCTAACGCCTTAGACGGCCGTCACCTGGCCCTTATTACTCACCGTACTAAGCCCCTTGAGTTAATTGTTTCTGGTAATCACCACGAGATACTTCAGTTTTATGTCATCCTGTTTCCGCTCACTCCCCTGGTGCTGGGGCACCCCTGGCTCAAGCGACACAATCCCCGATTTGACTGGTCTTCTGGCAAGGTGGTGAGTTGGAGCACTTTTTGTCATTCCACCTGCTTACAATCTGCCCTGTCTCCGGCAGTGGGAGATGTTCCCTTGCCCAAGGAACCTCCCGACCTCTCCTTGGTTCCCCAAATCTATCATGACCTGGGAGAGGTATTTAGTAAGTGTCGTGCGCTGACCCTGCCTCCTCATCGCCCCTATGACTGTGCCATTGATCTCCTCCCCGGCGCCCCATTGCCCAGTAGTCGCCTTTATAACTTGTCCCATCCTGAGAGGGAGGCCATGGAGAAGTACATTAAGGATTCTCTTTCGGCTGGCCTCATGAGACCCTCCTCTTCTCCTGTGGGTGCAGGTTTCTTTTTTGTGGCCAAAAAGGACAAGTCACTTTGCCCATGCATTGATTTCAGGGGTCTTAATAACATTACAGTGTTACAAGTATGCTTTGCCCCTCATCAGTTCCGCATTCGAGCCACTGTAGGGCGCCACAGTCTTCTCCAAATTGGACCTACGTAATGCCTACCATCTGGTGCGCATCCGTGAAGGCGATGAGTGGAAGACGGCCTTTAACACCCCCCTCGGCCATTTTGAGTATCTCGTCATACCTTTCGGCCTAACTAATGCCCCTGCTGTGTTCCAGAACCTGGTTAACGACGTCTTCCGGGACTTTCTCAACTGCTCAGTTTTTGTCTATTTAGACGACATCCTGATTTTTTCCCGCAACCAGGAGGAACAACATTCAGCATGTCCAGCAAGTTCTTCAACGGCTGTTGGAGAACAAACTATATGTGAAGGCCGAGAAGTGTGAGTTCAGTGTCACCTCTGTATCCTTCCTGGGGTTCATCATTGAGAGCGGGCAAGTGAGGACCTGCCCCGAGAAGGTCATTGCAGTGACTGACTGGCCCATCCCCGGTTCCCGCAAGAAACTGCAGCAGTTTCTGGGGTTTGCCAATTTTTACCGGAGATTCATCCGGGATTACAGCAGGGTTGCAGCCCCTCTCACCCGTCTCACCTCTCCTGCCCGCCCATTTTCCTGGACGCTTGAGGCGGACGCTGTTCATTGTGGAGGTTGATGCATCTGACACTGGGGTGGGGGCGGTCCTGTCCCAGCGCTCTGCCACTGATGAGAAGATTCACCCCTGCGCCTTTTTCTCTCGCCGGCTGGTTCCTGCTGAGCGGAACTATGATGTGGGTAACAGAGAGCTGCTGGCTGTGAAACTGGCGTTGGAGAAATGGCGGCACTGGCTTGAGGGGTCAGAACAGCCGTTCGTGGTTTGGACCGACCACAAGAATTTGTCTTACATTCAGACGGCCAAGCGCCTAAATTCCCGTCAGGCCCGTGGGCCTTGTTTTTTGGACGTTTCAATTTCACCCTCACTTACCGTCCCGGGTCCCGTAATGTTAAGCCTGATGCCCTCTCTCATCAGTTTACCACTGTGAACACTCCGGCCCCCCCTGACACTATCCTCTCTCCTTCCTGCCTCAGGGTGGCTGCTGTCACCTGGGAGATAGAGTCCCTCGTCCGGGAGGCCCAAGCCATCGAACCGGACCCGGGAAACGGCCCTCCCAACCGCCTTTTTGTCCCCAGTTCGGTGCGCTCTCAAGTGCTGGTGTGGGTCCACACATCGCGCTTTGCCTGTCACCCTGGAGTGGGTCGCACCCTGTCACTCCTGAGGAGGCATTTTTGGTGGCCTACTATGGACGCTGACACCCGGGCATTCGTTCTTGCCTGCACGGTTTGTGCTCGGGCCAAGTCCTCCCATCAACCCTCTGCTGGCCTGCTTCGCCCCCTGCCTGTTCCTGGCCGGCCCTGGTCTCACATTGACCTTGACTTCGTGACTGGTCTTCCCCTCTCCAATGGCCACACAGTCATCCTCACCATCGTGGACAGGTTCTCTAAGGCAGTGCACTTCATTGCTCTCCCCAAGCTCCCCTCTGCCACCGAAACTGCCCAGCTGCTCGTTCTGCATGTGGTGCGCCTCCATGGGATTCCCACTGACCTCGTCTCGGACCGGAGTCCTCAGTTCATTTCCCAAGTGTGGAAGGCTTTCTGCCGGGCGCTGGGAGCCTTGGTCAGTCTGTCGTCGGGTTACCACCCTCAGACCAATGGGCAGGCTGAGAGGGCGAACCAGGACCTGGGAACCGCACTGCGCTGCGTGGCTGCGCGCAACCCCTCGTCTTGGAGCGACCATCTTGCGTGGATAGAGTACGCTCACAACTCTATGTCCTGTGCATGTCCCCTTTCGAGTGCTCTCTGGGTTGGACATCTCCGTTCCCTCTGTCCAGCACCATCTCCGCCGTTGCCGCAGGGTGTGGCAGGGGGCACGCACCGCACTGCTGCGTTCTAGGGAACAGAACAAGCGCATTGCGGATCGCCACCGGGTTTCCCCCCTGGCCTATCAAGTGGGGCAACAGGTGTGACTGTCCTCTAGAGACCTACCCCTTCAAACCAGCTCCAAGAAGCTCACCCCCCGCTTTGTTGGCCCATTCCCCATAGTGGCCATAATCAACCTCTCTGCTGTGAAGCTCAAGCTTCCCACTTCGATGCGCGTTCACCCCACATTCCATGTATCGAAGGTGAAGCCAGTCTCCACCAGTCCTCTCTCTCCCCCGGATGTTCCCCCCCCCCTCCTCCCCGTCTGATTGACGACCATCCTGCCTTTACGGCCTCTTTCTGCCACTCCCACTCCTCCTGTCTGCCTCACACCTGGTCTGCATTATCAATCAACTCACCTACTTTACCTCTGGCTTCCCTGCTGTCGTCGCCAGATCGTACTACTCCTCACCGTGGTAACTATGCGTGACTGGCTCCAGTTGAGATTACTACCTCGCTCTGTTTTTCTCGCCTCTTGCTGTTTTTTCGCAATTCTCTAACACTGTGGCTGTGTCTTGATTCAGGGGTTGCGGTCTACGAAGGCTGCATTTGAAGACCGATTGCGTCATAGCGGCGCGCAAAGGCTGTCCCATTTGCAAGGCTCCTTGCAAGGCTCCTCATATGCAGCCGAGAAATGCAGCCTTCGTTTCACGGTTTTGAAGGCTGCATCAGATGTATCCTTCGTGGCCCAACATATCCCATGATTCATTGCGTTTTTTTCAGAGATTGCATAAAATAAAATTAAAAATAACAAAACAGCAACGTGTTGCTCCATCTTCTTAACTTTTATCTTCCTTTCTTTTTTTCTTGTACTTTTTTTTCTTTTCGTCTGGTAGGCAACTTCTTTTTCTTTTTTCCTCTGTTGACAGGGCTGTCTCCGTTGGCAGCAATCAGGGTTGCTAGGCAGCACAGGAGCGGCGAGTCGTCACGCAAGGTAACGGCTTGTTACGTAAACCGGAAATGCTCGTAAACGGAGACCTGCGGAGACCGTCCCGTTTAACAAGGCTCGTTGGCCTTGGAATCGGCCTTAAAATCGGCCTTCATAGGCTATAGCCTTCATAGACCGCGAGACTGCGTCCTACCAAGGGTGCAATACCTGAATCAAGACACAGCCTGTGTTCCTCTGTCTGCAGTTACCCGGACCACGCTCTCCAGCATACCTGCCTTCTTCTCCACCCCGGCTTCCCCACTCACCACCAGCTTCCCCACCTCACTAAATAAAACTAGTGCTGTCAAACGATTAAAATATTTAATCGCGATTAATCGCATCAATGTCATAGTTAACTCGCGATTAATCGCGATTAATCACGATTAATCGCATTTTTATTACTTCTAGCCTGTCCCTTGATTTCTTTATGCTCTTATCACACCCATTCTGATTATGATATTAAAGAAGAAATACACTGAATTACAATGATGTCTACACCATTGTAATTCAGTGTAGCCTATTTCTTCTACAATATCACAACTTGCAATTCAGTGCAAATAACAATAGGCTATATAACCTCCCCCCCCCCCTGCACCCCACCCCTAGAACAGCATTCACAAACATATTGGAACTTATTTTTTTTATTTAAAAACCAAACCATAAAACAACATAGGGTATATAAAACAAATAAGTATTCAAGCTAAATTAAACTGGTTGTTGTTGTAGGCCTAAATGTTTTGGGAGTCTTTCATCCACGGCTTATTTCAGACTGTGTGGAGTGGACACACTGCCTGCGTGCAGGTGGTTGCCATGGTGCTGCTGCAGCCGAGGCTTCGTAGCGAAAATTAAAGTGAAAATGAATGACTGGCGGCTGCCACTAACATTCATGAAGGTTTTGGTGTGCGTGCAGGGTTATAAGTAGGACTTTTGCAAATTACAGGCTTTCTTTACTGTTCGTTTCCGCGAGGTCCCAGACTCACACACGGAAGACTAGTAAAGGTACGCGTAGCTGAGCTAGGAAGTGCTAGGTTCCGGTTTCTGCTTCAAAATAAAAGTCAGAATTGACTTGACGTTTCGCCGTTTTGCCAGTTAAATTATTTTATTGTGAAATTACGCTGTAGGACATGTTCCGTTTGAATTGACAGTAACTTACCTTTGAGCCATATGAATAGTTTGTAGTGTTTCAGTTGTTCTAACATTAATAGTTGATACAACAGCATGTGAAACAACAACCACAACATTTCCTAGGCCATGACGAGCGTTAATCGCGCGATAAAAAAATTGACGCCGTTAAAATGGGTTTGCGTTAACGCCGTTAATATCGCATTAAACTGACAGCACTAAATAAAACCCTTTTTTATCTTAATCTGCCTCTGTCTGCTCTTGGGTCCAAATACGAATCGTAACAGAAACTAGAAAATCCTGCAGAGATTTTGGAAGTACGGGCAGCCCTGCGCAGGCCGCCAAGCCCCGCTTCGGCTGCGCCCCGCCCGTCGGCCGGGCCAGAACGCTTCTACGAACGGCCGCCGCGGGCTTTCCTAACTCCAGTCCCGAGTTGTGGCCGTCCCTGATGCTGTGTATACAATTTGGTGATGATAGGTTGGAAATCCACAGAGTAAATGTCACTTCACTGTATTTCAGGTCATGTAAATTAGGGAAGAAAGAAAATCATGGCTGACCCCTATGGTCCAAGAGGCTTTATTGAGCTGTACATGTGTAAGAAATTTCAAGTCAATCAGAGTCAGGGGGCGAGGGGCGTGGCCTGTCAAACATTGCATTTTTGAATGATGGTTTTCGCATTTGTGGCGCCCCCTATGGGTTAATCTCGACAAGTTTAGAGCGCCATGCTACCACATGTCTTCTGCACATATCCTGCAAGTTTCATGATGATAGGACCTATGGTCAATTAGTTATGGCCAATTTGTTATTAAGCCCCGCCCTGCGTAAATGTTTTAGTCAATGGTGGCCATGTTTTTCAAGCTATCTTACTAATATTTTTCGGAGACGTGCGTCATAGTCCCCCGGGGTTTCGTGAGACATTTGGTGTTGATAGAGTAAAACTTGACACAGTTGTTGATTAATCCCTGTTTTTCAGTTTATGCTAATTAACCGAAAATATTTCCAGGTTGACTTTCATGGTCCAAGAGGCTTTTTTGTAGAGCACCCTAAAATACACCTGTGTGAGAAATTTCAAGTCAATCGGACTTACGGTGTGCGGGGCGCTCAAACTTTCTTCAGTCGGGGCTTAATAACACCGCCCCCTAGCGGAAATTCCAAAAACTGTCCAAGAGGCTATATTGTAGAGCACCATGAGCTGTACAAGTGCAATACATTTCAAGTCAATCAGAGTCAGGGGGCATTTGTGGTGCCCCCTATGGGTTAATCTCGATAAGTTTAGAGGGACATCCTACCACATGACTTCTGCACATACCCAGCAAGTTTGATGATGATAGGACCTATGGTTAAGGAGTTATGGCCAATTTGTTAATAAGCCCCGGCCCTGCGTAAATGTTTTGGGCAATGGCGGCGGAAAAAATAATCATGGCTGACCCTATTGTCCGAGAGGCTATATTGTAGAGCACCATGAGCTGTATGTGTAAGAAATTTCAAGTCAATCAGAGTCAGGGGGCATTTGTGGCGCCCCCTATGGGTTAATCTCGATAAGCTTTGAGGGACATGCTACCACATGACTTCTGCACATACCCAGCAAGTTTGATGATGATAGGACCTATGGTTAAGGAGTTATGGCCAATTTGTGGATAGGCCCCGCCCCTGCGTAAACTTTTTGGTCAATGGCGGCCATGTTTTTCAAGTTGTCCTACTAATCTTTTACGGGTATGTTTATTGTAGTCCCCCGGGGCTTATAAATTTTTGCATGTCTGCGTGTAACGGTGTGGGAGGAGTAGCAGCTAGAAATTTGCGGAAGAATAAGAAGTCAGAAGTCAGATAAAGTATGGTGGAGAGTAATAATTACGGGCCCTCAATTCATTGAGGGCCCGTACTTAATAACTGATAAGCCACTGAAGAAACTACTCCCAACACATTCACAACAACCTATTTAACTTATCCTAAATTGTACCAATATGTATACTTATTTATTTAATAGGCTATATTTTTTAAAGTTAGCTTTTAATTAACAGAAGGACATTTACCAAAAATGTTTATTATTATGAATATAATAATGATATGTATATACAAAAAATATATAGATATTAATTTTATGGGGAGAAATAATTCTGAATCAGCAAAAAATTGCAATTGGCAGGTTAGATTCTTTTGTCTAAATTACAATCAGTGCACCCCTATTAATTTTTCTACAATTATTACTGCACACACTAGGATATGACATTAATTGAGAATTTCAAATGAGACCAAGATGACAGGCTAAAAGGTATTTGCAGTACAACCCGAAGAGCCTTGTCGAAGTGAGAGAGCTCGAACATTAACAGAAAAGGGAAGGGAATTCCACAAAGAAAAGGTGAAAGAATTGTCACTTCGCTTTGAGAGCATTTAATGACTGCTGGAAGGTCCTGACTAAAATGGCTAAAAAATCTGTAATCAAACAAGACCCAAGTAATATCCTGCAAGAACACATTGAAGGTATTCAGAGAGAAGAATCTGAGCTTAACTGTGTTTATGATGAATACAGAAAGATTGACAGCCCAGCTCATAACATAAGACGCAAGTTGGACAAATGTGCATCAGTCACCAAGATCGTAATACAGAATGCACAGTCTCAAATACAAGGAACAGAGGAGGAGCTTATTTGGCCTGATACTAGCTCTGTATCTGCATCCTCAACCTCTAGTGTCTCATTTCCTGCCTCTAACCGTTCTAAAGCTAATTCCATTCGCTCTGGTGTATCTGCATCCAAAATACAAGAAGCTGCAGCTGAGTATGCACACACACGTGCTGTATTGAAGATTATGGTTGAGCAAGACAGCCAACAAGCAGAGCTGCAGAGACTTGAAGCTGAGGAGAAATGTATAGTTGCAGACCAAGAAGCAGCTGCAGCAACTCTCCGTCTTCAAAGAGAAAAGGAAGAAATTGAGCGCAAGATAGAGAGAGAAAAACAAGACGCTGCTCTTCTAAAGAGACTGTATGAAGAAAACACTGCAAGAAGAAAGTCAGTTGAACATTTGAAAAGAGAGCTTGAGCGTTTGGAAGAGCTAAAGAGGCTAAACGCAGCCAAAGCAAAGCTTCAAGTGTATGATGTAAGTGAGTTTTATCCAGCCCAAGACTTTGTTCCACAGAGCCAAGAGGCTGAACTGCCTACAGGTGTGCATGCTATCGAGCAGGTGAGTACTGCTGATCAGCATCCACCACCATTCAGAGACGCGACTCCAAGAAGTGTGCTCCCAAACGACATGGGAGACCTGGTGAAGGTTTTAGCTGAAGCTATATCAGCAAACAGGCTACCAATTCCTGAGCCGACAATCTTTAGTGGAGATCCACTCAAGTTCAATCATTGGAAATCATCGTTTCACACACTGATTGAGAAAAAGAACATCCCAACCGCAGAGAAAGTCTTCTTCTTTCAAAAGTATGTCGGAGGAGCTGCAAGAGAAGCTATAGAAGGTCATTTTCTGATTGGCTCAGAAGATTCATACCATGCAGCTTGGGACCTGCTCAATGAGAGATATGGCCAACCCTTCGTTATTGCCAAGGCTTTCCGAGACAAACTACATGCGTGGCCAAAAGTGGCTTCACGAGAAAGTGCTGATTTGAGGAAATTTGTTGACTTCTTACGCAGCTGTCAAAGTGCTATGGCTAACAATGACAGCCTTCATGTTCTTAACGATGGAATTGAGAATCAGAAACTTGCAGCCAAGCTACCTGACTGGCTAAGTCCTAGATGGAACCGAAGAGCCACACAATATCAACTTGAACATGGTAGGTTCCCAGACTTCAGTTATTTTGTGACGTTCCTTTCAATGGAGGCTAGCATTGCTTGCAACCCCATTACGTCTTTCCATGCATTACGGCAAAGTGAATCTGAAAAGCCAAAGTTCAAGAACCAGAACATGATGACCTCCAAGAACCAAACTGCAGATGCCAAGATCTTTACAACAAACACCAGTGAAAGGAAGATGGTCACATGTGTGTTTTGTAAGAAACCAGGGCACAGCCTACACAAGTGCTACAAGTTAAGTGAGAAGCCAGTTGCCGAACGCATCAAATTCATTCAGAGTGAAAGACTGTGCTTCGGCTGTTTGAGTCCTGGCCACCAATCCAAAAGTTGCAGTAACCGGATGGTCTGCGATACGTGCTCAAGGAAGGACCCCACGTGCCTGCACGAAGAATGTTCAAAAAGAGAACAAGAACTACAGAAAGAACAATCCAAGGAAAAGGTTCATGCCAAAGAAAGAACTCAACCACAAGACACCACTAAGGAAACAACATCTAACAGAGTTGTACACGATGGTAATAGTACACAGACGTCAGCTATAGTACCTGTCTACGTGTCAACACCAAGTGATCCGAACAATGAAGTTCTCGTTTACGCACTGTTAGATTCACAGAGTGACTCTTCATTCATTCTTGAAGAAGTGGCAGATGTGCTTGATACAAACACAGAACAAGTGAAGTTAAAGCTATCTACAATGTCGTCAAAGGGGACAGTTGTACACTGTAAAAGACTCAATAGCCTACAGTTAAGGGGCCTATTCTCCTCCAAGAAGATAACAGTGCCAACCGCTTACACACGCGACTTCATCCCTGCTAATCGCACGCACATCCCAGTGCCTGAGACTGCAAAGGCATGGCCTCACTTGGAGCATCTTGCAGAACACATCGCGCCTCAAAAGGAGTGCGAAATCGGTCTGTTGATTGGGTACAATTGCCCACAAGCACTCATGCCAAGAGAAGTCGTCTGTGGAGAGGAAAACCAGCCATTTGCCCAGAAGACAGATTTAGGTTGGAGCATAGTGAGTTACGGCGACCCAGGTGAACACTACGGTGATGCTATTGGAGTAAGTCATCGCATCATTGTAAAACAAGTTGTGCCTGAAGTGAAATCTATCGTCAAGCTTAAAGGAGAAGTCCACTTTGTTTGCAATACCGAGGTCAGTGAAATGGTCACCCCAGACGATGTGATTAAGGTGCTTGAGTCCGATTTCAGTGAAAGAGGCTGTGAAGAGACAACCTTCTCCCAGGAAGATCTCCAGTTCTTGGCAAAGCTGAAATATGGAATCAGGCAGAAGCAAGATGGTCATTTTGAAATGCCTTTGCCTTTCAAACAAGATCGACCAAGTCTACCAAATAATAAATCATGTGCTGTTCAACGCCTAGTGTCCTTGGAACGAAGGCTCAGAAGAGACGAGCAATACTGCACTGACTACGTGGGCTTTATGAAATATATCATTGCTCGTGGTGACGCAGAAAAGGTTCCAGAAGAAGAGCTTGACAATCAACCTGTCTGGTATATCCCCCACCACGGTGTATACCACCCCCAAAAGCCTGGGAAGATATGTGTGGTCTTTGATTGTTCTGCTAAATTCCAAGACACGTCACTGAATGACCACCTTCTCACCGGTCCAGAGCTCACGAACACATTGGTGGGAGTCCTTTGTAGGTTTCGCAAGGGCCCGATTGCCATCATGTGTGATGTGGAAAAAATGTTCCACCAGTTCCATGTAAGGCCTGAACACCAAGATTATCTCAGGTTCTTATGGTGGGAGAACGGTGATCTAGGGTGTCCGCCCTCAATTTTTCGGATGAAAGTTCACCTATTTGGGGCAGCCTCCTCACCTGGCTGTGCCAATTTTGGACTTAAGCATCTAGCAGCTCAAGGTCAGGATAAATTTAACCCCAGCACGGTTAAGTTCATCCAAAGGAATTTTTATGTTGACGATGGACTGGTGTGTGCGATGTCTGACGAGGAAGCAATCCAGCTAACTAAGGAAGCAAGAGAGCTTTGCAGATCAGACAACCTAAGACTACACAAGTTTGTCTCCAACAGCAAGGGGGTGCTGAAGTCAATACCGAAGGAAGAGTGCGCTGAAAGCGTCAAGGACATGGATATGGCCTTGGGAGAGCCGCTCATGGAAAGAGCTCTTGGCGTTCAATGGTGCGTATCCTCTGATGACTTTCAGTTCAGAGTGACGGTCAAGGAGAACCCAACACCAGAAGTGGGGTGCTTTCTACAGTAGCTTCCATCTAGATCCTTGGGGTTCGATATCACCTTTTATCCTCCGTGAAAGCAGATCTTACAACAACTATGTCGAACAAAGTAACTTGGATGAGCCACCCCCAGAAGAGTTAGAGCGCAGTGGGAAATATGGCTACAAGATCTTCAAAACTTGGCTATGTTAAAGATCAGAAGTCATATACCAGCATTGCTTCACAAATGTCAAGAGTATGAATTCACCACTTTCAGACGCCAGTTCACCGTTATTGGGGAATGTACTTACCTCAGAGCGTTGATCAGTGGAAATGTTCATTGTCGGCTTGTTATGGGAAAAGCAACGTGTTGCTCCTACCAAGGTAACCACAGTGCCACGCCTTGAGTTATCGGCAGCGTGTTGCGCCACGACAGTGGTTATGCCAGGAACGAGCTTGAAATGGAAGGTCTTCAGAACCACTTTGGACAGACTCAAAAGTTGTCCTGATATGTAAACAATGATCCCCAGAGCGTTTCATGTGTTGTGCCAACAGGTCAAAGAATCAAGTCATACTACAGATCCCAAACAATGGCACTTTGTTCCATCAGAAGCTAATCTGGGGATCTGCTTCAGAGAGGTCTGTCGGCGGATCAGTTGTTGAGTTCAAATTGAGTTACACTGGCCCAGATTTTTGTGAAAAGGAGTACCAAGAGGAGATGTTATGTGGGAGTAGTCATAGATGAGACCGGACTTCGAAAGGCCCAGGTGCCAACACCATAGGCGAAGGAAGAGAGGTCATTGTAGACCGCCTAACAAAGTTCTTGACCTAAAAGACTGTCAAGGTCTATTGCTGATCATGAAGCGCCATGCTAAGAAATCAAGGCAAAGAACATAAATATGGTAAATGGTAATGGACTTGTATAGCGCTTATATCTCGTATCACAGATTTCCAGAGCGCTTTACACATTGTTTTTTGTACACATTCACCACGGGTACACACACATTCATACCCGATAGCAGCAGCTACCAGCAGGGTAGGCTTTAGCACTACGGTGCTAAGCTAACTCAAGCTAACTATCGGAGCAATTTGGGGTCAGGTGTCTTCCCCAGGAGCACTTCGACAGTTGGCGGGGATGGAGGGGAAATGAACCTCCGACCCTGCACACCAGAGGCGAGCTCCCTACCCACTTCGCCACTGCGCCCGATAACATAAAGTAAGTGAGCCAAAGTATTGAAGAAAGACAGGAAGCAAGCTGTTTATCATCAAGTTGGTTCAATGGGGAAGCTTTCAGCAGTGAAATCAAAGGATTTAAAGCAAGGCAGGTAAGTAAAACACAAAGACAAAGTAAACAAGCTACACAAACTAAGTCCATTGTCGATGAGCATGGTGTCTCAGGTTAGGAGGACGATTGAGACAAGGTCCGTTCATTCACCACATGTCAACATCCTGCCATTGTGCCGAAGAAAATGTAAATGTGTCATCGTTGCTTATAAAGCACTACCATGAAAAGGTGCATCATCAAGGAAGAGGAATAACTGCCAATGAATTGCGATCCAATGGAATTTGGGTTATTGGTTGCAGCAGCGCAGTAGCCTCACACATTTACAAGTGCACCGCATGCAGAAAGTACAGAAGGAATACACAAGATCCTAAGATGGCTGATTTGCCAGAAGACAGGATGGAAGTTACTCCACCATTCACATATTGTGGCATAGACTGCTTTGGACCATTCTATGTGAAAGAAGCAAGGAAGGAACTGAAGAAGTATGGTCTTCTTTTTACCTGTATGTGTTCTAGAGCCATACATATTGAGATGCTTGATGACCTTACTACGGATGCATTTATCAATGCATTGCATGCATTCATCGCCTTACGCGGACATGTAAGACAGCTGAGATGTGATCAAGGCACAAACTTTGTAGGTGCAAAAGGAGAGTTCATGAAGGCTATGAAGGATTTGGATGAAGAACAGTTGAAGGAACATGGATGTGAGTTCATAATGAACTTCCCATAATCGAGCCACATGGGAGGTGTATGGGAGAGACAAATACGGACGATCAGAAGTGTATTAACTGCAATCCTTGACCAATCTGCTAAGAGACTGGACAGCGCTTCACTCAGAACTTTCTTCTATGAAGTGATGGCTATTATAAATAGCAGGCCTCTCACAACAGAGCACTTAAATGATCCAACAAGCCTCGAACCCCTCACGCCCAATCACATACTCATGATGAAGTCTCACATAATATTCCCGCCTCCTGGTGAGTTTGTGAGTCAGGATCTGTATCTGCGTAAAAGATGGCGCCAAGTTCAGTTTTTGGCAAACGAATTTTGGACAAGATGGAAGAAGGAGTATCTTCTTAATCTTCAGCAGAGACAAATATGGCAAAAGGACAAAAGAGATACGAAGGTTAACGACATTGTCATCCTTCAGGAGGACAGTTCTCCACGTAACCAATGGAGATTGGCAAGAGTGACAGAAGTGTATCCAAGCAATGATGGAAGGGTTCGAAAAGTGAAACTGTTGATCAGCGACTCTACCTTAAATAGTCAGGGAAGACGCACTTCTAAGGCTGTCTACCTAGATAGACCTGTACATAAGACCGTTCTACTGCTAGAAGCAGACTAAATGTCATGGTTTCTGTCAACGAAACTTTGTTTCAATATAGATATTATAACATTTTGATGAAGATACATTACAATACTGTCTTGCTGTAACCTCTGTCCCACTGAACTTCTGTTGTTGATGTGCTGTGATGAGGTGCTGTGGACGGCCTTGGAAAAGTCAGACAAACTCCCACCTTCTGTTCTCAGACATTGGATGCAAGTTTCTGGGAAAATCCTTATCAGTTTAATTAAAAATGTTTCTGCTTTCACCAGCAAAATAAAGGCTGGACACACAAACTTGGTGTTTGCGCACACACCATCTTCTCTTGCATATAATCTCTGTACACTGTTCATTCGATGTCTCATCATGTAAGCTACACTTGTGATACATGTTTGACCCTTGCATTTGCTGTTTGCAAGTAAATCACCTGCTTTCAAGAAGACCTGACTCAGTTTCAATTATTCAAACACTTTGGTTTTAATAATTCTAGTATCATTTGGTCCTTCGAGCCGGATCCAACATCTCCAGTCCTCTGAACAAGACGAGCCTGCACCGTGAACGGGGGAGTCCAAGATCTCTCGACGAAAGACCTCCAGTAAACAGAGCTACAAAAGAGGCTGTCTGCAGACTCGACTTGGACGGAGGAGGGGTGACGGAATCCAGAGCCTGAGCGAGTCGAGGCTTTCTTGAAATCAGGTGAATATATACAGCTGGTTTTGTTTTGTGTTGTTTTATGTTTTTTGTTATAGGCCTACTTGTGATGTATAGGTAAACTAGTGTATGAAGCAGTATTTCTCTTGGTTTTACCATAGGTGAGAATAACTTGTGATGTATGGGTTAACTAGTTTATGAAGCAGTATTTCTCTTGGTTGGGTCCATAGGGGAGAATAACTGATTGTAGTGTTTGAGAAAATACACTCACAACCAAATAAAAGTCTCACCGTGCACGTTCAGACAAGTATCACTTGTTTTGTGGAACCGTGAATTGGATGCAATTCCAGACTTGGTTTTATAGAAGCAAGTTGACTGTGAGCTCTGAAAGGTTTATGTTTTCAGACAAGTATCACTTGTTTTGTGGAACCGTGAATTGGATGCAATTCCAGACCTGGTTTTATAGAAGCAAGTTGACTGTGAGCTCTGAAAGGTTTATGTTTGTTTATTTGTTTTGTTTTGTTATGTTTGTCAATAGTCTACAACTGCAGAGTAGACTTATTAGTATTGTTTAGAATACATCACATAGGGTGTTCTAGTTTTAAATTGGTGAATTTTGTTAATCAATTGGAGGGAAAAGGGGTGTTCGTTCACCCTGGTTAAATTGATTACTGGGTAATTTGATATCTGATTTTACATTTTAGAAAAAAAAAATTAAATTACTTGTAAAATGGATAATAAAAAGATTGTTTGGAACTGATTGTTTATGGATGTTATTGTTTAAAGAAAAAGTATGTAGGGGAAGGGAGATATAAGATTGTTTTAGTAAAGTGTGCATACAATTGTTATGCTGTTATGATGGGTTATAAAATGCTCGTCTCCTAAAGATGACCAGAGTTCTGACTAAATTGCTAAACGCTTTAAAGTTTAGAGCTAAATATCTCGCCAATCCAAGCCCCATAGTGAACCTTAAAGATTAAAGGTGCAGTCAATCATTTGAAGTCCAGCATAACTTAAAAACAAGCGTCCTTTTGTGTTCTTTTTATGAAAATGTTCACTGAAAAGACTTGTTCAATGCTTTTGATTTGAATTACAAGTTAAAAGGGATTTTTATGCTGAAAAATGTGATCATAATGTGTTATGTGATGGATGAAATGCATGTTTGAAAAGGAAAAGGAGAGAGCACAAGAAAATGTGTGTGTGTGTGATTCAGTCCCATGCAGAAAAGGGAGGGCCTGACTGCCTGTGTGTGCTTGAATGCTACCCTGACACAGACAAAAAAATGTGAACTCAAGAATGAAATCAATCCTATCCAAAACGTTATATTGTTATGCGTCATTGTGACTTAGGAGCAAGCAAAATGGATGGGATGATATGTTAAAGACTGTTTACTGTTTTTGGCTAAAAAATATGTGCTAAAAACAATGTACATGGAGTGATGTGCCTACGGACCGGCAAGAGAGAGAATACAACCCTGGCAGAATTTTGAGCATTTGTTCTGAAAAACATGATACTGCTCAAATTTATTCTGTTTCAGGTGGAAGGAGCTGACATGCTTCAACTGTACAAATTGGACACTGAGGACCATCTGAATAGGTTATGGTAATATCCTACATAACCATTCCCCCAGTGACTGTGATATGAAGGACACTTTGCGTCGAGATGCAAAAAAGGGACTTGTTGACCATCAAGGAGATCTGAGTTCCTGTTCCCTGCCACCGCAAAGACTGTCCTCTCTGAAACTGTACATAGACGTTGTGCACCAGTACGTTTGACTGTAATGTTAAATATACTTGATATATCTACTGCTTGAATGAAATATATTACTAATTTTTCCCTTTCTGCTTAGGAGTGTTACATGTATGTTTCATTAAATGTTATAACAGGAGGGAAATGTCAACGAAACTTTGTTTCAATATAGATATTATAACATTTTGATGAAGATACATTACAATACTGTCTTGCTGTAACCTCTGTCCCACTGAACTTCTGTTGTTGATGTGCTGTGATGAGGTGCTGTGGACGGCCTTGGAAAAGTCAGACAAACTCCCACCTTCTGTTCTCAGACATTGGATGCAAGTTTCTGGGAAAATCCTTATCAGTTTAATTAAAAATGTTTCTGCTTTCACCAGCAAAATAAAGGCTGGACACACAAACTTGGTGTTTGCGCACACACCATCTTCTCTTGCATATAATCTCTGTACACTGTTCATTCGATGTCTCATCATGTAAGCTACACTTGTGATACATGTTTGACCCTTGCATTTGCTGTTTGCAAGTAAATCACCTGCTTTCAAGAAGACCTGACTCAGTTTCAATTATTCAAACACTTTGGTTTTAATAATTCTAGTATCAGTTTCTATTTGAGAAATACAGTATTTTGGTTGACTGTATGGTTGAAATTCATGTGTGGAATGTTTATATTGTGAAGTGAAATGACAGGTGTCATTTGGTGGGAGTTTAACTGCCATAAATATTATTTCTGTGATTATTTAATATTTTGTTACATTTATGTATTTAATTAGTTTTCATGAATATTGAGTTGTAATATTAGGTAGGAACTAAAGTTCAGTTTCCGTTGCACATGCACACTTTAAGGTGTTACAGCCAATGCACGTGAGCACAAACGTTTTCCCCGTGTGTCAATTTGAGAAGTCAATCGTAAGTTGAGCAGAGAAGTGATGAAGAACATTTTCCTTTTTGTATTTTGAACCGGGTATTTTGCAGAAGAAACCTCATTCCCTCACGGTTATGTGCAGCCAGCGAGGTATGTGTATACAGTGCATAACGTTTATTTTCGGAATATATTTGCGTTTACTTTTTACAGTGTATGTATGTGAACGTGTCTATGTTTATGTTGTCATACTGTTTAGTTCGACGGTGGATAATTGCTGTGGATATTGAAGTGGATGATTGTGGATATGATGACGGTGAGAGCAGCAATAAAACCATCAGTATCGAGAACCATGGTGTCGTTTATTTCCTGGAGGGAGTGATACCTGTGATACCCTGGGTGACGCATACACACCGCTGCTATGCAAGCTGTGTAGCTGATTGTACATGATTTTACTAAGTTTACTTTCTTTACTTTCTAACAGTCTCCCCCAATATCCAATTATTCTTTTTTTAACTGTAACACAGAGTGGGTACCGCCCAAGTTCCCCATATACCATATTACTGCAGGTTGTCATTTTAACCCACAGTTTGAAAACCACTGCAGTAGAGGGTTAATGACACAGTTCATATCTCCTCCCGCAATTAGCACATGGGAATTAAGGTTAGGAAGAGAAGACAATAAGTTTTTCATAAAGTAGAATCATCCCAATTAGGAGCATAGACAGATACGAGGATAACTGGTTTCTGGTACAATGTACCGGGAACAATCACATAGCGACCGTTAGAGTCTGTAAAATGCACATTTTTCTTAATAAGTATGGCCATGCCTCTCATTTTCAGGTTAAATTTAGAATTAAAGATTTGTCCTATCCAAGGTCCACACAATTTCTGGTGATCAATATTAATTAAATGTGTCTCTTGGAGAAACATTATTGTCAGCTTTAAGGTTTTGAATGTGTGAAATTATCTTGGCACGCTTCACTGTGGCATTAAATCCACCAACATTAAATGAGAGTATTCTTACCACCTGTCCACCACCCCTCAGTGAATGGGCTACGTCAGCCATAACACAAAGATCGATATGAAGTGTAACAAATCAGCACTGCAGTCTGTGAATGGTTCCAGAGCAAATGAGAAACAGAAAAGGTAAATAAATGCAACATTGAAAGACACAATGACACTGATGGGACATAGAACTAAAATAACAAAATAAATACACAAAAAAGGAAGTTGGCTGACTTACCCCAGGCATACCCATCCCCACCTTCCCAAACCCCAAAGCTTCCCTAACCCTTTAGTTATCATAACTCTTCGCCAATTGCATTGGCTCACACTATTCAACCTTTACTAACCTTCACTCTAATGCTTAGCTTCTATTTCCAAAACATGTAACAGTATCCCCATTATAATAGTCAAACGAACAATAGAACAAAGAAATATTCCAAAGAACTTCAATTGTGGTTATGAGTATGGTCAGTAGTATAATTAGCTATACAATGATTAATTATTCTCCATCCTCTTTAATGGCAACAGGCTTTGAGAAGGTGAGTGAACACTGATCATATAGTGCTTGCTTGTTGACAATTGAAAAAATTAAATAAGTAAATAGAAAATAGTAATAAAAACAAATAAAAAAAAATTCTCCTTCCCCTTTGTTTTTTCTCTTCCTTTGGTAAATGGTAAATGGACTTATATAGCGCTTTATACAGCAGTTGGTTCTGAGCGAGTGATTTGATTGGACGAGAGACCTTCTGAGCGTTCTGAAGGAGTGCTGATATGAGCGAACAACATCACTCGGACTTTTCACCAAACTGTAGACCAACTGTCAAAATCACTCCGCGGCTCACTGATGAGCCGGAGCATCACTTGTGTGTTATCTGTGTGTGTGTTACTCAGGTTGACTGTGGCGAGTCTCTCCTCTGTGAGAGGGCATCGCTGCCACACACAGACAGAGACAGTGTGCGGTAGTCGCTCACACTCACGTTACTGAAGACAGCAATAGTGTGTGTAGATAAACTGAATAATACGAGCGCAGCATAGCTTTAGCCTAGCCTAGCTTTCCCACCTCATTGTATAACGTTACTTCCCCGGGCCGAAATACACTCATAAACTCTGGGAAATGAAGCGTTTGGATTGGGCAGCGGACCTTATTACCAACTAGATTAAGATCCACCGTTCCGTTTCTTTGGTGATTTTTACGGGACATCGCCGTGGTTAATGTTACCAAAGTAAACACTGCAGGACGAGCTCACTCCGAGTCCCGTCAAGTTGTTGACACAAACTATTTGTGTTGGCGGAAGCAAATACATTCTCAAATGATTAAAGATAACATTTTAAAGTTAACCTGTGAATTTCAGTTGTAAAACTGCTGTATAAAAGCAATAGCACACTCGAGGTCGCAATGTTGTCGCTCTATATCAGCACTGCTGTGTTTCTCTTCGGCACTCGGCCTGCGGCCTCGTACCTACGACCGAATCACAGCAGTGCTGATATAGAGCGACAACATGCTCCCTCTCGTGTGCTATTGCTTAATTATCTCCGTTGTTCACAGACCCAAAGCGCTTTACATTGTTTTGTTCACATTCACCCATTCACACACACATTCATACACCAATAGCAGCAGCTACCACGCAGGGTAGGCTTAGCACTAGGGTGCTAAGTTAACTAAGCTAACTATCGGGAGCAATTCGGGGTTCAGTGTCTTGCACACTTCGACATGTGGCGGGGAGACGGGGGATCGAACCTCCGACCCTGCACACCAGAGGCGAACTCCCTACCACTTCGCCACTGCCGCCCCAAAATCCTTTCAAAATACCATAAAATAAATGGAGGTACGAGAGGTAATGGTAAAGTAGTATAAGTCCAAAAATCTAAAAAGTTAGATGCACAAACACATACACATAAAATACATAAGGAACAGAACTAAATAAAGCGGGAGGGGGGTTATTACAGCAATTTAGGACATAGGAGTAATAATAATATAAAAATAAATAAAAAGCGCAAGCCAAATTGGAATACAATTAAGGATAAACCGCAGAATTAGTAGATCAGTTTAGTCCACCTGGGAAATATCACGATAGTACAAATCCAGGGAGCGGATATCAGTGCAGAGGACATCAAACAGCAGTAGTGTCCCAATTACAGTAGGCTATATTCAGCCTTGACAGTCCAACATAAATGAAAACATTCCTTCGTTCACGGCACTCCCGATCGAGCCGCAGGCTGCTGCTGGAAGGCTGCGGCAAGGACCCAAGCTTCTTCGGGCGAGGAGAAGCCTCTCCTGGCCCCGTCTTTCAGCACAATCAGTACAGCCTTGCCGGGTAAAAGCAAAGATGGCTTAAAACCCAAGTTGTACATCTCAGCCATGACTTCACGATATCTGGTTCACTGCTCCAGGACTTCTGGTGTATAATCAGTACCGGTTTCCCGGTTTACCAAGTTAATTGCTCATTGGTGCGTATTCGAAGAGGTTTGGGATGGTTAAAGTTATTATTTTTGAAAAATGAGTGGGAGAGCAAAGCTAATGCGGCCACTACATTCTGATCCCCAACCGGCACCTTCTCCCCCCTATCTCTACGGAAACTCACATACCCTTTAATTGCAAAGTCTAATGACGGTTTAGGCGAGGTTTCCTGTATACATATAACTTCTGGTTTGTTCTTCAAATCTTTTATGAATTCTTTAAACCAGTGGTTTTCAAACTGTGGGGTGGAGTTATGGCGGGGGGGGGGGGGGGGGGGCGGATGAATATGTGAAAAAAAAATAATAATAATAATTGGTCTAGATAGTTAATAGCCTACTAATTGAATTAGATCATCTGCCCAACCCAGAGGACCCTGCATAATATTTTATTTTAAATTTATATTTTTATGGAAAATTCATGTGTCTTTCTTCAATAGCTTCTAATTCATCCGACCCAGTGTCTCCAAATAATTTGTTCACACAAAATTCCTCATATTTAGCCTCTTAATTTTCCTCTCAAAGCACACCAGATTCATGCATTTCACTTTAAAAAGGTAAAAAAAAATCTCCTGGGGGGGCATACCCCTGGATCCCCCTAGGAGGGTCGGGACCTCGGATGGCTACTATTTTCACCCAGCTGGACATTGGAGGCACTAGCGGAAAAAAAACTGGGTGTGTGAAGGACATTTAACAATAATAAATATATTTGGGCAAGTCTGTCTGCCTATCTTTCTCACTCCGCTGCACACTCAGTCACTACTATACATGCTTAAAGGAAGCAGGATTAAACCACTGGATTAAGATGTTCAAATGTATTTTAAAAAACAAAAGCAAAAACATACTTAGATAAAGATGTTAAAACGTTTTTAAAAAATTGTTCTCTCAAAACACACGGGGGGGGGGGGGGGCTCAGCTGAAATTTGTTCTCTGAGGGGGGCTCACTCTCTCACACTTTGAAAACCCCTGCTTTAAACTCCTGCCCATTAGCTATTTTGCACCTCACGTACCGTTGTAGGACAATCAAGTTGTCCTGTCACCCGAGCCTCACTGCCTAACCTAACCCTTTATGAAATGCAAACCTCTCTGTCCTGAGATTCACACAGACTGAGTAGTGTTGTTAATTTTTTTGCAGCAGAAGTTATCTCAGCTAATGTTTGTTATCTAATTTGATAATAAGGTGATTGTATGCAGAATGCTCGTGCCAGAAACTCATACATTGTTTTTGTACAGATAAATAAATAAATATTAGCAGGTTCTCAATAGTATTTCAATATAGGGGGGGCGCGAAAAAATTTCTGTCCCCTAGACAGAAAATAATTGAGACCCACTGCGTTACCCTGTGCTGTCCTCCGCAATTGCAGTATTTATCCTGCATATTGTTATCCTGGAAATCCAGACCCATATCTAGAACGATAGAGGGTCTGGCCCCGAACAATAGCCCTTTCCAACTCAAGGGGCGGCACCTACGTGTGCATTTCAAATGCCACTGCACACAATTGGATAGTACTACGACCAATCAGAGCAATGAACAAGGTAACATATTAAGCCCTGTTCGTTTAGCGAACAGCGGGTTAACTGTTAAATTAAACTTTTGTAGTGGTTGGTCGGCAAAACAGAACATTCATCTTACTTGTTAATGAAAGATTTGAGTGCCTTCTTCCAAATCGCTAAGTGTCGAGGCGAAAGCCGTCTCAAACTCGAATAACATACCCACAGCCATCTCGGTTTACTATCATGGCTTCTGCCGGCGCGCTGTCGTTATCCGGTTACGTCCGCCCCAGAGCCCCATACTACATAGGGCTCTTGCCTGCCCATATCAGAAAGGACGATTTGATTGGTAGCTCAGGATTTCTTGACATATTAAATGAGCTTCAATGGAGAGTGTCCAGACCAACAGGCGCAGCAAATAACATTTTTCCAGGCTAGCATATTTTCTCTGCACTCTTCAAATCTATGCTCTCCTCCACACTTTGGACATTTCTGTTTCCCCTTACATACGGCTGCAATATGCCCATACCTCTGGCATTTGTAACATCGGAGCACTGGAGGTACATGGCTTTACTGGAAAGCTCATGCATCCGATTCTCACTTTGTCTGGGATTGCAGCACCCTCAAACTCCAGGGGCCTCATTTATCAACCGTACTTACGCACAGATTTGTAAGGAGGGCGTAAGAACATTGCCACGCAAAGTATGGAATTTACCAAAATGTACTTAGACTTATGAATGTGTGTAAATGTAAGCACAGCTCTGTCCATGATTACGAACAGAATCTAGTGGTAGAATAGCGATATTACAAGCACAAAGCAAAGCATTTAAGGGTTTCAACGTCTGCATTAACACTAGAACCGCCAGCGTTCTCTTTAATAGGGTTATATTACTGCACGCGCGTCAAATCCACCCGTGCAGTAATATAAAGTCATACATTTGATACGTTTGTTTAATCATCATCTGTGTTTTGGACCTCTTGTTTTATAATCTAAGTTTCTTTAAGAACACTGTTCACGTTTCGTGGCGACTCAGTAATGAAACTGAAAATAGGGGAGACCGGGTACAGTTGTAACACGGGACGGTTGAATTCCTCCAATCACAAACAAGCTAGAGTGATGACACTCACTGTGCTCATGTTCCGTCAGTGTCCCTCCTTTCATTCAAAAGGAGAGCCACATCTGGTACTTCAAGAAGAAGTTATCGAAAAAAGCCTGTTTTTGAGGTAAAAAATCGACTTTTCTTCCAGACGTACTTTTTTGGATTCTGTCCTTATATCAAATGTCTATGAATCCAAACAAGTATTATTAGAATCGCTGTTTTGTAAGCTAAAAGTAAAAATGGCTAACAGGTGTCAAACTAGCATTCAAGCTGGCTCACATGAGATGAAAACATGGTTGGTGATAATGGGATCTTGTCCCAGTATCACCAACCATGTTTCATTTATATTTTAAAAACTAGCTAAGGTTAAGGATAGAGTTGCAGATATTGGTAGAATGTGTAAATAAAAAGTAAAATGTGTACTGTGTATTGCAAATTAAATGTAAAATGTCATAAAATCACATAAAAGTAATGATAATGAGTAAAAGTCAGTGGGTCTGGGTGGATGCAAGAGGAAGACTTTTTGGTTTTCCTCAAGCACTTCCAGACTCACACCAAGTCCTCTCTGGAGTCAAAAGTTCTTCTTATTCTAGACAACCATACCTCCCATCTGTCTGTGGCGGGGATACATTTTTGCAGGAGCCATGGCATCGTCCTCCTCTCATTTCCCCACACTGTTCCCATAAGCTGCAGCCCTTGGATCGCAGTGTCTATGGGCCACTCAAGAGGCTAGTGAACTGCTGTGACAGCTGGATGAAAGCTCATCCAGGAGTCACCATGACTGAATGAATGAATGATTTTATTTGACCATTTTGATATAAAAACATGAACAGCATTCTGTCACACATTAAAATACATAAAATAGCCAGGGATAGACACAAAAAAGCCCGAAGGCTTTTTTCCATTGTGGTCCCTGTACACAAAACATACACAAAATATACACATACATAAAAATCACACACACAACAATGACCCCCACTAAGGCAAGCCTAATTATGCCTAAGCCATTTTTTTATTGCCTTTTTAAAATTGCCCAAACTCCTGACCACCTTGAGTGCTCCCGGTAACCTGTTCCACAGTGCAGCACCCGTATAAAAAAAGGAACCCTTTCCCATGTTGGTCCTCACCCTTGGTGGTACAAAATCAGTGGTGCAACTTCTAGTGGCATGTGTGTGAACTTCACTTACACGATTAAAATAGTTTCTAAAATATTTGGGAACATCCCCATTTAAAATCTTATGTACCTTACACAGTTTAATCTGAGATACCCGATCAACAACTTTCAACCAACCCAACCTCTCAAAGTGGGAAGATTCCAGATGAGTTCTCATGGGGAGGTCAAAAATAAGCCTAACCAACTTATTCTGCGAGGTCTGAAGCCTATGTTTCAAATGCACCGTGACGCCACTGTACCATGAGCCACACGCATAGTCATAATAAGGCTGAATTAAAGGTGCAGTGTGTAATATGACATCATCAAGAAAGTTCTACAAAGTTATAGAATGCAACACTCCCTGGGTAACCCCAACCCTTTTGAATAATAACAGAAGCTACAGTGGCCTTCAAGGACAAGAACAATTCTAAATTTAAAACAATGCACCTGATGACATTCCAACTTTGACACTTTCAAGATGGCGGCACTAGGCCTTGGTCCAAAATATGCAGAAATATGGACGTATATGAGACCCTTTCTAAGGGAAAAAATAATAATCCAAAAAATTGTTTTCAGCTATTATGCACTAAATTAAATGTACTTATGGATATTATAATCACTTTCTACAAAATCTGCTAGGAAATAAAACCCAAGATTCTACACACTGCAGGTTTAAAGCTCCTGCTAAAATTAACATTGTTCTTTGATCCAGAAACTTTAAAATTCTGGCCAAAAAACGGATTCTGTGATTTATTTTGGCGATTGCCTTTTGAGCCTGACCTACACCAGATAAATTACAATCTAAAACACAGCCAAGGTAACTGACTGATTCCTTGGATGTAATTTCCGAATCTCCAGCTAAAACCTTAAAATCCGAGGCTTTTTTCAGTTTGATTTTTGATCCAAACAATATGGACTCAGTTTTCCCCATGTGAAGTGATAACTTGTTGTCAGACATCCACCTGCTAACAGTTACAAGTTCTGCAGAAAGTGTTCTTTCAATAACATTTTCATTTATGATTTGCCAGGAATTGTGAGGAGTTCCCTTCCCCGTGCTGCATCACCAGGAAATATTCAGGCAGGGTTTTTGCATGCACTGGAATTTGGCCTTTTAATAGGGATATCTTTAGTGAAAGTGACTTTGCACCATCCTCAGTCACAGACCGCCCACCACCAGCAGTGACACCAGAGGTTCCATCCTCCTCTTCAGCTCCATCACCCAATGTGGCAACGGTGGCATCCTCCGTGCCACATAGAGCAACATCCTCTGTCACACCATGTGTGGTGTCTGAGCCATCAACCTCTGCTATGGACACAACTTTTTCACCCGTGTCCATCCGTCCACACCCAAAAGCTGGCCCAAGAAAACAGACGACAAAGGGCAGAAAAAGAAGGGAAACCGCTGTCCTTACAGATACTCCTGTGAAAGAACAACTGGAGGCTGAGAAAGGAAGGTCTACAGCTAAAAGGAAAATTAATTTCGACAAAAAACAAAAGCCCAAACAGAAGAAGCAGAAAAAACAAGACTCATCTGAAGATGAAAATGAAAATGAATGTTGCATAGTGTGCTTCGAGAGCTACTCCAGGTCGAGGGAGGTCTGGCTCCAGTGCTGGTCCTGCAAAGCCTGGGCACACAAGGACTGCACAGATGGAAGGGATAATTACACGTGCCACAACTATGACTCTGACTAGGTTTTCCGAGCCCTCCTAACCCTCTCTCTCTTTTGTTGGGACTGTTTGAGTTAATTGTTAAACTTTTTAGTTCTGTTCTACTTTTTAGTTCTGTTCTACCCATTAAATAAATCATATACCTGTTTGAGGTAGTGAGTCTTGATCTCATGTTTGAGGATGTGTTCTGCTCATTAAATAAAGTTCTTGCATTGTAATTTGATGGCTGCTTTTTTGTCATGCAGTATGAAAAAAGGTAATGATTACTTAAAAACAAGAAATTAATAGTCACAATGATATGACTGATCAATAATATCTTTCATTTTGAGTATATGATTGATCCATTCTGAATATTTTAGACACGTTACAACTGTCCCTGACATGCGTTACGACAGTTGTAACAGTGGAGAGTCGGTATTATAATTCATTTTGCAACCTTTACACATTTCATAAAACCACTTAAATACATTGTTTCAGTAGCTAACAGATTGAAGTTTATAATATAACAAATTGGTTACTCTAGTTGAAATAGTTTTGGATTTATCGCAAAAATTGCAAAAAGTGTTACAACTGTACCTGGTCTCCCTCAGATATCGCCAATATATCGATGAAAACAGACGGTCAAAAAAACAGCGTCCAAATGAGCTAAAATCCTAAATGCAATAAATAGTTATATGGCACACTTATTTTTAGGTAAGCTCTAATTGATTATTCATTAAATGTGTCACACGTTTTGAAGCGGAGGATCCCTCCGATGCTCTCTGTGCGTCTCATCTGACAGCACTCAGCTGTGAGCTGGACGAGCCGCGGTGACTCGCCAGACTCGCCAATCACTCATTTCACTTAGTAACTCTAATGTTGTTAGGAACTTATCTTCATCTCTTATTTATTGAAAGAGTTTATGAATGACTGCACGTAAAGTTGTCAGATCGCGGACCCCAAACAATGCCGTTGCCTCACAACTTGCTCGAAAATATCACATTTTCCCATGCAGCGCAAGCTTTCTTTTGTTTTAATGCCTGCACTAAGTGAGCCAACAAAATATGTTTTGCTTTGATTCAACCTCGTTTACAAGGGTTTCCATTTATTTGTTGGAGAAGTTTCTTTTCGTTGCCCTCTTTGCCATTGTAGCGGAGAGGGATAAAACACATTCATATGGTTGATACAGGGATGTGTTGTGACCATATATGGTTAATTGGAGGCGTTTCTGAATGCAAATGGTCTGAGCGTGAACGAGCATGGTTCTTAAAGGTCCCATATTATGCTAAATGCACTTTTTAAATGTGTTCCAACATATCCATGCGTCCACGGTGTGCCTAGAGACTGCCAAAATATCAAAAAAAATAACAATCTCCCCTTTTCTGAAACCCCCACCCCTCCCCCCAAAAACACTCGAGTCAGAATTATCCCCTTTTCTGACCTCACAAACCGTAAAGCCAGAAGCTTCCACTGTGCAGCCCACACCCCTATTTCTTATTGGTCCACGGCCCTGACAGACAGAGGGCGAGGCGTATCTGGCTTCGCTTCCGGACAGGGGGCGGGGGGAGCTCAAAGATTGTATATTTACGAGGGGACCTGCAACTCTTTTTAAAAAATAGGCCATTGTGAGATTAGCTGAACATCAGCATAGTACAATAAATTATCTGAAAGTTTTTTTCAGCAAACAATTAAAGAAAAACGTATTAGGGACCACTAAGACCATATAATATGGTGTATAATAGAACCGAAAAGTGTATAATATGGGAGCTTTAAGAACATGTGGGATTTATCAAGATTGATGACTTTCTGGTGTGCGTACGATAGGCCAGAGCACGTTTGATAAATACAAATTTTTTTGTACTTAAGCACATACTAAATTTAATTCGTAAGAGTGAATTTAGAACCTTTTCTACGCACTGTTGATAAATGAGGCCCCCGGAGCACAGACAAACTCTCTTCCCTCCTCCCCTCCACTTTCCTCAACAGTCTCTTTGCTCCACTCACCACCAGACCCACAATACCACGTTTGAGTTTTTCCAGATCTTCATCAACAGGTATGCCTGTTATTACCTTTGTCACACTACTCTCACTAATTATCCTTCTTCCACTGACCATTTTCCGGTAGATACTTTTAATTGTTAAAGCCTAATTTTTCTGCTCCTTCGTTTTACATATTATTAAAAAGTTCCCCTCTCAAAATCTTCGCTGTTTCCACCTCCTGTATCCTCTCCTTTAGCTCCCTGGAAAACGTTATCGGGCTTAGACTTAGATGCTCATCTTCCTTTCTGAATTTCTAGATCTAGATCTAGACACTGGAGTCCAGTCAGCAAACTCCATTTCATTCTGCTCCTCCTCGTCCTATACTCTTACCTAGGTTGCCATTTAAACCAGTCACAAACCAGTTTATGCCAACCGCCAATCCAAAATCACTGCCAAATTCTACTCCCAAAAAAAAACTACTTAAAGTGAAACGAAGAATTGCTAGCGTGTCCTCTCAACCAGAAGTCCAGCGTCCCCTTTGAACAAATCAAGACTCAAGAACAGGATTTTTTTACCATAGCATTTATATAACCAACCAATTGAAGCAAATGCAGTGTGAATGCGGATAATGAGAAGCTGACCATAGATTGAATAGTTGAATTATTATGAATATGGTTAATAAAAACAATACTTTGACATCGTTTTCACCCCCTTAAACATACAAGTGCAGCAGGAAAGTTAAGCATGTGCCCAAGAAGAACTTGCTGAGAAAAAAGAAAAACCGTACAGCTTAATACAAGGGAAGCTACAAATTACAATTACAGTGAATCACAGAGTGTTATTAAACAGTGACGGAGACCTGCATGAGAGATCAACTGCAAGGAGGGACCAAAAAGAGAGCAGTATGTTGATATACAAAAACCACAACCTACACAACAGATAATAAAGCAAACGATTAACCCCATTCGGATTGAACTAACCCAACAATCACATTCATGCTACATTATAAAACACACATTGCATCACATAAGTGAGCAGCTGCTCTTAGACGAGGTGGTCCAGCGCAGCCAGCTCAGTTTATCTTCTGTGTAAGGTGGGTAGCGCAGGCTATTGAGTCTCTCCAAAGCCCAGCCGCGCAGCATGCAGGCCCGCTGGTGACTGAACGTCTCAAAGCTCCAGCGTCCATGGTAACTGCCCATACCACTGGCCCCTGGAAGTAGTGTTAAAAACCACACCACCAGTCAAAAAAAAGAATGCATACAAGGGCTAAGTGAAAAAAGTGTCTCATCATATTCCTGGCTTAAAGACAATCTTTTCAAAGCTGCTCTGAAGAGTTCTCTGACATGACTTTAGGTTTGAAGATTTTTCCTTACCACCCCAGCAGTAAAACAAGTGTTTCACTCAAAAATAAATAAATAAATAAATAAAATAAATGTGCCCACCCAATAAAAAAATTAAAAGAATAAAAAATATGTAGGGGAAAGTGGGGTGAGTTGTGCAACTTTTTACTCAAAAGTGATTTTAAAGTGAGGCCTTGACAGTTATGTCTCCAACTCAAATATGTACATATATTTCAGGATGTTGTGCATCCCTGGCAATAAAAACTTTGGATCTGGAATAAACTGTTTAAGAAATATAGCTTTTGGAAAAAAAGTTGTCTTGTCGCACAAATCACCCCACGTAGTCACAATGACAAAGTCACCATCATCATCTTTCTGGCCATCTGAACTCTCATCAGTGGTGTCGTTAAGTGGAATTGAGATGTCACTCTCTTCTGAGCTACTGTAGACAATCACTTTCTTTTGGTGACCAGCGTATACAGCCATGCCACTGGCACAACTCTCAGAAATGTACTTTGCACTAGTTGCTCCGTGCTTGTGGAACCAACTGCCACCTGACAAATGTGATTCCCCCTACATTTCTGCCTTTAAATCAAGGCTCAAAACCCATATGTACACCCTGGTGTTTCCTCCCCATTAACTATCTTACCTCTGCACTACTATCTGTGTTTATGTGGATGTATGGGCTTTACGTCTTTTATTTTGGTTATTGTTATTTTACCTTCATTGTTTACCTACTGAATGCACTATGTACAGCATTTTGGACCGTGCAAACTGTCATAAATGTGCTTTTATAAATACATTTTACTTACTTACTTACTTATAACTCACCCAGGCCCTTGCGCACAAATCACCCCATCCCCAGAATTTTGGATAATAGGCATGATGCAGCAATTTAGGGTTGACATTGTGCTAACTATATAGACTCAAAGTGTAGCATACCAAAGCACTAAAACATGTGTCAAATGTTTTCAAACGTGTCTATATTTGTTCAGACACAATAATCAAAAAACCTTGATCATGGAAATTTTACTTTGAAAGGCAAAACAGAGGTGCTTATATCTTATTCCTTGTGTCTCCCTTCTTTACAGGATGAGTCAAATGGATGGCTCTTCTTAAATATGTGGTCACATTTCCAATTTCTTCCACGGTTTTCTAGAAACAAGGGGTTTTGCAACTTCCAAAATGCACAACTCACCCCGCCTTCCCCTATATATTTTTTTTTAGGTGGAAGTCCAGATCCACTATCGGACGGACCTGTTCATTCGCTGTCCAAGAAAATGTTAGACAATTAATTAATACTACAGGACAGCCTGCCTCCAAGTTACCCACCCGCTTATAGTGGTCACTGGTCAGCAGAGCCGGCCCGAGGCATAAGCGGAATGAGCGGTTGCTTAGGGTCCCGACTGCCAGGGGGCCCCCCCAATTTTTTTTTTTTTTTTTTTTTTTAGTTTGTGTGTTTGATATCAACATCATATTATGTAAATGTAAATTATCATACAATAAAAGGAATACAATATTTTAGTAGATCATTAATAGCTTAATAATTGAATCAGTTCATTTGGGAGGTAATCTGAGGTTAACTGATCACGTCACGTTCAAGTCCATGGCATGCACAGTGTGTATTGAGTTTATTTAAAAATATTTGAAAATGGGGCTGCCCTCAGTTGCCCATGCACTGTGTATAGTCAATAGCCTATTTCAGCCTCGTCAGTGGAAAAAAAGATAACTGGACAACAGAGTTCTAATGCTTCGTTCCTCTCACTGCATTTAAATGAATTCATTATCTTACAGAAAAATATGTCCCGTAAAAGAAAAAGAGCACCAAGCCCATCCCAGAGGACCCTGCTTAATATTTTATTTCAAATTTATATTTCTATGGATATATATTTCAATAGCTTCTAATTCATCCGACCCAGTGTCTTCAAATTATTTGTTCACCCAAAATTCCTCAGATTTAGCCTCCTCCTCTCAAAGTGCACCAGATTCATGCATTTCACTTTAAAAAGGTAAAAAAAATCGGGCATACCCCCGGACCCCCCTAGCAGGGTTGTGACCTCGGCTGGCTACTATTTTCACCCAGCTGGACATCGGAGGCAATAGTGGAAAGACTTATATATCTATATAGTGTGTATAGTATATATAGCTCTGGACTACCACCATCCAGGTTGCCCAGTCCCAAAGTTTTCTCTTCAATCAGCTCAGGCTGCCTACAGTTAATACTGCGATTAAAAAAAAATAACATTATGTTGTATATGATGTATATTATATGTTATTCAAAAACATTTTGGAAAAAAAACATGCAAGAATCAAATCTCCAAACAGCAACACTCAAAGTTTATTTGCATATTGTGTTCTATTTCGTTCCTACTGACCGCCAGAGGCGGTGCTTACAGCACTGGATGTTCCATCGCGCGCATGCGCAGGTCACACTCCCACTGACTTGTGGATGTGGTCTTGAATGCATATAGAGCACAGGGGCTCCCCATGCCTTGGCCGTTGAGTGCCACTCTACCAGGAGTATGGCTACATCATGGGCTGCCTGGAAGCGGATTTCACGGCAGGACATTTGCGCCACGGCTACATGGTCTTCATCATGTACGTTGCGCGGCTCTACAGAGTAAATGTTGCTGCACCTCATCCGGTGGGATGACAGCTGTCTTGTTGATGGCTGCAAGCCCTTAATTGATGAGTACTCTTCGTGACCTTTTTGGTATAAGTCATCCAGTGCTGTAAGCACCGCCTCTGGCGGTCAGTAGGAACGAAATAGAACGATAGTTACGTATGTAACTACGGTTCTATGAGTTCCGGATGACCGCCAGAGTTCTCTGTCACTCAGACTTCTCAGACACCGCGAGAAGATCCAGTTGGAACAGAACCTCTGGTGACTTCGGAATATATAGACATTCCCGGAGTCACCCGGGTGTCACAGGTGACTTTGTTGGTATAAAGATCTCGACCTGCGCATGCGCGCGATGGAACATCCAGTGCTGTAAGCACCGCCTCTGGCGGTCATCCGGAACTCATAGAACCGTAGTTACATACGTAACTATCGTTCTACAAAATTCACAGTAAATGTGCCAAAAAGCAGACGCAGAGATCTTACAAGGGCAATTTTTTTTCGCTCAAGCGCTCTGCGCGCGCTTGCATATTCGGTCTCTCTGCCCAGTGTGCCCACCTAAAATTTCTACAGGCCCACCCTAATCTAACTGTCTAGAACCGGGCCTGCCGTTTTGTAGTTTAATACACTGGCATGGTTTTAAATAATTTTACATGAAAGCACCATTTACATCCTAAAATAAAGTTGCCCTCTTTTCATCGGTATGCAAATACCTTGAAATGGTCGGACTCAACGTGCGAGCATGTTTCTTTCTAATGGAATAACCAGAAATGAGACATACGAAACCTGATTTTGTTATAGAACCCTACAACGCTCCTAAATGCCAAAATGTAAACTCATCAGCTGGGAGTGGAAGTAGTCTGTTATGTAGGTCTTTATATACAAACGACCACTTAGGCCTGTCGCGATAAGCAATAAATCAATTAATTGCACGATAAATTAAAATGAGCGATAATTCTTTGCCGGAGGCAATAAATTAAATTTGCAGCTTGTTTTCCTCTTGTCTCTCTCTATCAAAGAGACTGGATGACAAGAGATTCACTCCGGTGTATCGGCCCTCTCGCTTTGTGTGTGAGAAAGAGAGCGAGACTGGGGGCACCCTTAGCTCAGTTGGTAGGGCGTTCCCCCCCCATGGGCCTCGGCCGGCAGCGGACCCGGGTTTGATACCAGCCACTGCATGTCACTCCCCTCTCTGCCCCATTTCAACTCTGTCTCTACACTGTCAATAAAGCATAAAAATGCCAAAAAAAATTCTTGAAAAAAATAAAAAATAAATAAGAGAGCGAGACAGAGGAGAGAGAGAGAAGGGAGAGTCCGCGAGTGTTTAGTCAAATGATCAACTGCGCGGATAACGTCAGCTAGGCTACTTTCATCGCAGTGTCTCGCTGTAGTCACGTCTTTAACATGTTGGCGACTTTGCCGCTATATTTGCCGACGTTTCGCCATAGCGATAAGGCTGTTAAAGACCAGCGACACATCTAGGGACTTTTTCTTAACCGCGCTCACGTGAGCAGAGTAGCAACGGCTGGCGTATCCTCCTCACTGCTGGGCAGCCCCAAGCAACCTGCAGCAGCCAGCAGACAGACAGCAGCACCATGCCGACAAGAGCTGCCAGTTGACGTTTGTACACGCAAATAGTTTTATAGGTCCACATTCAATAGGCCACTGCATATCTATAATAAAGCTAACCTTATAGTTGTATGGCAACAAAGAACATGTGTAAAGTGAGCTTGTAAATATGTGAATAGGCCTAGTCAATTTTAGTTAATTTAACTACCTGGTCAGCATTTTTTTATTATTTTGCCTCTTTCAGAATAGCATATTATGAGTTGATTATGTCATCTAGCTACTACTAGTTACTTTTGGGCCAATAACTATTTTCCTTACAGAGGAGTCAGCAGAGATAGAGGATGAAAAATCTGAGGGCTCCGATGAGAAGGGGTTGTGTGATGTCTGAAGGATTTCACATGGTGATGCAAAATCAAAAACACAAAGAACTGTATGATCTGTAAAATTTGTTGTCAGTGTGGTCCAAAGTATGCTGGCAATACAATATCAGTAGGCCTAATATATTTCAAATGTGAATGCGTTCAAGGTCCATTTAATATGTGCCCCTAAATGTTCTGCTTGTGCCCCTTAACATTTTGAGTGCAACTAGTAAAACGAGTTTGTCTGGTGCCCTGGCATTGATCTTTGAAAGGTGTACTTGTACTATTATGCCAGTATCATTATATTAGTTGAAAATGGTCTCAAAACGGCAATATTATCGCAATAATTTTTGGGGCAATTAATCGCCCAGCAAAATTTGTTATCGTGACAGGCCTACGACCACTACATTTGCACTAGTCACTTTTCCACTTGCATACACTGACGTTTGTATTTTATTCCATTAAAATCTTTAAAATGGCAAAACGTATTTATCCATTTTCTGCATATGTAAGCATGGAGGGGGCCTCAAACAGGCTTTCACTGGGCTGGGCTGTACTGTATAATGACAGTTCACCTACCTACACCTCCAAAGGGCAGGCTTGGCAGGGTCATGTGGATGATCCCATCATTAGAGCAGAATCCTCCACTGTATGTATTTTCCAGTACAGTGTTTACCACCTTCAGAAAGAGAGGAGAAAAAAAAAAGTCAAAAAAAAAGACAGAGTCTACGATGCATGTGGTTGCACAGTTCTATGTTCTTACAGAGGATTCCTCAGAGAAAACATAGAGGGCCAGTGGTTTCTCTTTACAGTTGATAAAGTCAATGCCTTTCTGCAGAGAATCAACTGTGAGGATGGGCAGGATGGGGCCGAAAATCTCCTGCTCCATTAGGGCATCGTCTTCAGCCAAATCCACCACCACTGTGGGAGCTAAGGAGAACACAATGACAGATTCACTTAGTAGTACTACAGTTGTTACTACATTATGAAATAATTTACATCAAAACGACTGATACAAAAAAAATCTCTTCAGATAGGTCTAACTGAAACTGCATCATGTATGAACCCAAAATTTAGGAGAAAAATCATTATTAGCATTTATGGTGCCTTAGGATTGCAATGAATATAAAAATAATATGAAGATATTTTCTAAAACATTTTTTAATACATTTCTTTTTCAGTCCCTCATATAAAAAAAATCCTCTAAATTTGAATGATTTTATCCATTTAAAAAGAACGCAGACGACATTAACAACGGCCGACATCACCGAACACACCAAACAGACTCATGTCCCCGCCCCTCAAGACTCTCCGGCGATGTCCGACGCCTGATTTTCGGCCCAGTGTGTCTGCACCTTTAGGATTGCTATGAATATAAAAAACATATGAAAACATTTAAAAAAAATTTTTTTTTAATAAATCTGTTTTTCGACTTACGGTTATGGCACGGTAGCCTGGTGCGACCAGACCATCGTACTTCATTTCATTTGTACAGAAGGTTTGGAACTGCTCTATTTGGCAAACGTTCACTCACTTGGAGGCGGGTGTCTGTTGAAGTTTAAAACTATTGGATCTGCCCAGTGCCACTCTGGATCAGCCAACCAATCGCTTAAGGCTGTTACATACTCCGCAAGAAGAAAGAACAAAGTTCTCGGTGACAGAGCTGCGAGAAGTTCTTTCTGGTCTGACATTACATACTTCACAAGAACTCAACTGCCAAACTCCTCACCGCGGCGCATTGTTACCATGGTAATTGACTCAGTAGTGCCAGCTGATTTCACTTCGCTTTCCTCATTGACTTCAGACTGACCAATCACACAATAGTTCTCGGACAAGCTGTGAGAAGAAAGTTCGGCCCGGGTGATGTGTCGAGAACAAGCTGCGAGAACAGCTAAACAAGAGCTAAGAGAAGAAAATGACGTCATTTTCTTCTCGCAGCTCTGTCACCGAGAACTTTGTTCTTTCTTCTCGCGGAGTATGCAACAGCCTTTAACGTTTGGTCGTGACGTATGTCATGAGCCGGCTTCTGACGGTGTGTTCCAGTTGTACTGGAAACTCGGAAATTTCCGACTTCACTACATATTCTAGTCTATGGATCTACCGGTACCTGGCAACGGTAACTTGCTAGAGCCTAACGTTTAGTTATTTGGATGAGAATGGTTGTAGGCGTCCATACTTTCCCGAGCAGATGCATTGGAAAACAGACAGGTCGGAACTCGGAACTACCAAGTCGGACATTTCCGAGTTCCGAGTATAAAGGAACGCAGCATTCAACTGAAACTGGAGCGCGACTTCGACGTCATCGTTTTCAGCCACTCACTCTGTTCGCTGATTGGACATCCAAAGCTCTGGACAAGCAGGATCTCACTAATACACCCCTGACTACTGAAGGGAAAATGAAATTTGGGCGGAAGTAGATGTTTCCTAGCAATGGACATTATCAGAATTTATTCAGGACGGAGGGCAGTAAAAATATGATTGTTTTAACCCTCCTGTTATCCTCAAATATTACTAACACATTTCACCCTTGGGGTCAATCTGACCCCAGGGATATTTGCCTCCAGAAAATGATTTACTTAAAATTGTTGACCAAGTTTTTGTGTTTATTTGTTGAATACATAAATAACCCCTTGATAATGAAACCTATCAGTGAATTGACCTGTTCTGTAGCGTCACCATCACCATACAAAATATTGTACTTTAGATGATCATTTTTAGAGGGGTGCAAGTGAACTTGGGAAGACTTGGAAATGACCAACTCGCAAGCCTACATTGGCTTCCTCATTTTGGCGCGAATTCACCAAAATATGAAAACCAAATATTCCAAAACTAATGTCAGACTAGTAACAGAATCATGGGGTTTGGTCAAGTAAGCAACACATTTTTCTAAACACTTGAAAGTAACTCTGATCAAATACAACATATAATTCATATTCAATAATAACGTTCAAATGACAGATAGAACCAGTTAGATTAAAACACAGTCTGGGGGTCAGAACACAGGACCCTTAGAGCCAGCGGGTTAGGTGCGTTGGGCGCTTTGAACCATTTTTGACACAAAATGATGAAGCGCTAGATTAGGATCAACATGAACGCGCATAGCTGTCGTTCGGAGGGAGGAGCTGCAGCAGGTAGAGCGTTGGGAAACTCTCAACTGCAGCTTTAACCGAGGAACAAGATATAGCTGCCCCCTCTCTCCCTTACTCTTAGTTTTGGCTATTGAGCCACTTGCCATGGCAAGTCGCAAGCATGCTGACATTACTGATTGCATAAGTATTCTCTAAATAAAATCAAAACCTTCCTGATTTAGTCTACTCCTGCTTCTTAACCCACCTATGTACTTGTCCTCTTCATTGCTCTCTCCTCCAAGAACAACCCTGCCACTGGACCTCCGGAGCAGTTCCATCAGGCGTGTCCAGTGTCGGGGTGACACTATGCGGCACAGGTCAGGGGAGCTTTGAGGTTCCTTGCCATAGAAATCCTCCAGGGCCTCACGCAGTGCAGGCAGCAAGGCGTCCCGAGTGGCCAACGAGCACAGCACATAGTCCGGGGCTATGCAGCTCTGGCCCGCGTTAAAGAACTTTGCCCACGCCAAGCGGCGGGCAGCAGCTGCGATGCTCACCTCACCATATATGATGCACGGACTCTTGCCGCCGAGCTCCAGAGTCACCGGGGTCAAGTGGACTGAGGCTGCCAGCAGGATGCTGCGGGCCACGCTCTGTGAACCTAGAAGACAGAGAGGAGAAGTGTCACCCTAAAACCCACCAAAAGCGTTAAGGAGGCGTTTTTACGCACTGGAAAAGACGTCAATCAATGCGTTTTATTCGAGGCTATAGCCCCGGATATTATTTAATTAGCCCCGAATATATATATTTTTTAAACTGTAATAAAAAAAAAATCCGATAGGCCCCAGGCTTGAAAACGTGACCTGTATCGGTTTTTTTACCGCATTTTTCAACGATGCGTGCGTAAACGCCAGATTGATGGCCAAACAAAAAGGTTCTGAATATATATATTTATCTACATTCTGCAACATAGTATTCATTATTAAACCTCATGAGTTTATTTTATAACCCACTGATGGCATGTTTTCTCCTTTATTGCGTTTCATTGCAGCAGTGTTGATGGATAAATTGATAAGGAATACTCACACAAGGAAAACTGCTCTCAGCAGTAGTTTTACACTTTGAAACGCGCTGAAAAAACGGGACCGGTAGAGCCAGTGGTGCGTTCATCCGTGCGTACATTTCGACGGACTCCCGAGACGCTTTTTAGGGGTCAGTGTCCAAAGTGTCATTGTCTGTCATTATATGAAGAAACCACTTTGCTGTTCACTTATCTGGCTGGAACATCAACACCAACATGCAGCATTTCTTTGCGTAGAAAGATGCATATTACCGTAATATTCGGACTATAAGCTGCGACTTTTTCCCCATTTTTCGAGCCTGCGGCTTATATAACGGTGCGGCTAATAATATAATAATTACACAGCACAGTATATGTTCTGTAGCTACTAGTACTATTGCACTAAATGGTAACACTTGAATACGTTACCAAAAAAATATGCAACTCGTTTGTTGAAATGTTAATAAATGGGAGCTTCCTGAAGCAGCCATCTCTTTCCCGACAATCCCCTCTGTGCACAAACTCTTACATATGGTAATTAAACATTAAAACACCTGCGGCTTGCAGTCCAGTGCGGCTTATAGTGCGGAAAATACGGTGCTTTATTTTCAGGTCGCTATTTAGACATTGTGGTGGTAAAATTCTTTCTTCGCGTTTCATTACCTTTTGTGAAACTTCAGTGATCTAATTGTCAAGAAGTTCTGACCTGAGTTTGTGTAAGACAAAGCAAGGTTGTTATGATTGAGATAGTAGGTACTGGAGACTAAGATTGCGTCAAAATATGTATGTTATGACTTACTATGTCTAGACCTTGTAACTTATGCAAATGTTTGTGTGTTAATCCTGAATACTTTAACTGATTAAGAGAAACTGTCTCAACTCAAATTCATATCTGCAGTCACATTGGGCCTCATTTATCAACCGTGCGTAGACCAGAAAAGTGGGTGTACGCACATTTCAACGCAAACCTCAGCATTTATCAATTTGGACGTGAGCGTAGGGTACGCTCAAATCCCACGCCAGCTCTCCGCTCGTGTACGCAAGTTTGTAAACAGCATGGACTCGAAGGCTGTGCCGGGTAGCCGATGACTTTTGGATGAGGACAATTGTTAGTAGATAATACTAATGCAGTGTTTGCTTGACCCAGATAAACATCTTAATCACTTAAAAATGTGCAGCTTATGGTGTGAAACTGAGTAGGAGCGCTGATTCAATAGTGCGCACACGGGTCACTTTGGAGCGCTGCATGGGGCTGCGTAAAGGCAGTTGGCTCCAACTTGGAGGAGATGGGGGGACTCTGCAGCACGGGGGCTGCAATTATTCATAGCTTCCAAAATGTTAGCTTAAGTATTAAATATTTAGGCTATGCAAGTAGTACGCTGCTCTTTATGATAAAAATACAGTGCACAACATTCAGCTTAACAATTTATTTCTTTGTTGCACTTTTGAGATTTGAGTTTCTCTTTTAATGTTTCATGTATCTCTAAAGCAAGCGATTTATTTCCACCATTAACCGGCACGTTTCGGCTTGTTTTTCCGATCCTGGACCTCGGCAGTAAAGGTGCCAACACACTGCACCACGCGGCGCAGCGGTTGGCCGCGCGAATCGCAGGTTCCGCGCCGCCTGATCATTTTGTCTCATTTCGCTCATTTGTGTCCGCCGCCGGCCGCCGCCTGCCGCCCGATGACTCATTGAATGTGCACGTGGTCCCGAAGTGAGTGACGTCGGGAGGAGCTCAACGCTGATTGGCTATCGCGGCGCGGCGAAAAGTTCAATATTTTCAACTTCTGCGGCGGCCGCGCCGCCCCGCCCCTGGCCGCGCCGCGTGAACCACTCGCCGCCGGCCGCCGATTCGCGCGGCGGCGCTCGAAATACATTCACTTTCTATGTAAACTTGCCGCGCGGCAATGTGCAGTGTGTTGGCACTTTAAGGGTCCAGGGTCGCGCTGGTGGAGCAGGACAGTGGGTGCTCACAGCTGGTGGTTGCCGGTCCGGCTTGTGCAGCTTGCCTTGCCAAGTGCATCTGTCAACCCTTTAGAGTAGTGCTATCTGAAAGGGCCAATACATTCTAATCATTCAAATCTCTGCAGACGTGTATTTCTTTCATGGAGGAAAGATACAATAAGTTAAAGGTTTAATATACCTAACGGACAGTTGGTGCGTCTTTTTCTCCCCCACCACTTATATTATGCCCGCACCACCAGTTGGTGTTGCATTTCAGAGCAGCAACACACTTTTTTTAGTGGCGATTTTTAAGTCAGACCACTTTTTCTTCACCTAGGCTATGTTAAGAAATTGCGACATAAAACTGTAAATGCTATTTTATATCATTTGAGCGACAACACTGATGTACACCTAAAATTCACAATCCTCAGCTGGAGATCGTTTGTCAACACCAACGCTGTTGACCGCAGCAGTTATTAGGGGGCCAAGCCCGAGCAGGCTGGGACCGCTGTATGCAAAGCAACGCGGTTCCCAAGCCCTGCGGGGCAGGGAACCCTATTGTTTTTGTAAGGATTATTATTATTATACTTCGCCGCCTAAAACTGTGTCCACAGCCCAAACCGTAAAGGGTGCAGACATGCCAATAGCATGACTAGATCTAGGTCCCCGGCCTCTCGGCCTACAAAAAAATTCAGACATGCCGGCCACTAGGTGGCGCTACACCAAGGAAAACGCGTTTGGGGTCATAACTCCCAAACCGAACGTCCCACAGTCAAAAACTTTATATCCACAGATGCACTGGAGTCAGCTGCATCATTTGGCATAGGCCACGCCCATTTGCGATATTATAGATTTTTCGCAAAATCGCAAAAACTGAAAAACATATTTTTCGCTACTCCTCCCACAATTTTTGGACAATTGATACCAAAGTTCGCACGGAACATCTACCGACCCACACGGAAAAAAAGCATTCTAAAGAATTTTGATCCGACCATGGATAACGAAACGGTAGCGTTTTAAATATTTGTTGATTAGCTACGTTTTACGTAGAAATTCATAAATCCAAAATCATAAATCGGATCAAGTCCAAATTTTAGACATATGTTGGGGCTACCCTTAATTGCGTACAATAAAAAATTTGGAGAATTTCGCCATAAGGGGGCGCCATAAATTAGGAAATTTTATATCTCCTAATTGGCCGGAGGAAATTTCTTAAAACTCACGGGAAACCATCAAGGGGCATACACGAGTCTATATAAAAAATATGGCCAAGAAATAGTAATGTTTAAGGGACTTTTTAATAAAATGAAAAAAAAAAAATCCGTCAAAGAAAAAAGGCGGGAATCCGAATCTCAGCTAGCATGTCAATTAGCTCCGGCAGCCATTTTGTCAAGGCTGACAATCTGCTTTTGCTCATAACTCGCCAACCAAACATCGCACATTAAAAAACTTGACATCCACTTGTTCTGTGAATTGAGCTGCATCGTTCCACCGTGGCAGTTTCGCGAAATTCATCCGTAAACAGCGATACCTATACAACTCCCACACCGAACATCCCACGGTCAAAAACTTTACATCCACATGTTCCGTGAAGTGAGCGGCCGGCGCGGCGGTTGACGACGAGTTGCGTCGGAGGCTTGGCCCCCGGTCAAAACTGCTTGCAGTTCTAGTTTATGTGTGTTATCATGTATCTATGTACAGTTTAGTCAAGAGTTGAACGGCTATCAATCGTTTTGCACTAAAAAACTTATTATATTCATACATACTTGGCTGCTTATGTTTCACAGTAGGGCTGTCCCCGACTCGGAATTTCAGTTTACGTGTGAACCGGTGTTGCACCGAAAGCTGTAACCTGTCAGAATGTGTGACCCTAGAGGGCGCTGTTCTTATTTCTTAACTGATTTCAATAGACTGTAGGCATATAACAACCCAGTCTCACAGTGAAATGTTTCAATACTTATGTTGGTCCACAGCTGAAAACATAGTTTTCAGCCCTGCAATTGAGAGATTATTAAAGGTAACATTATGCACTTTGCTGTCAATTTTATATGGTCTAAGTAGTCCCTAATACTTATTTTTTTAGATGTTTGCTGAAAAACCCGTTCAGATCATTTATTGTAGCAAGACTCTATACCCTGATTGTCCTCTGGTCTCAGGATGACCTATATTTGTGCGATCTGGCTGGCCCCTCCCACCTCTCTGCCGGGCTTTCTTTATATGGCCATGGGGCTCTCCCACCGTCTCTGCCGTGCTCTCGCGATACTAGAGAGACACTACGCGAGTCGTGACTGTGAACACAGTGTTTACCCGGAGGCTACGGGCCGGAGCTAAGCTAAGAGAACAGTTTGACATGACCTGACATGATTAAAACCAGTGAAAACAGTAGCTTCAAAGTTTGATTTGTACAGGAATATCTTCCCATCCTTTGTCATGTTAAAAACGAGTCATTTTCAGACTGCTGTGGGGAGTATAAACAGCGTGTTATGAGCAAAACTTGGTGCTACAACAGAAGCTACATGGGCGCTAACGCTAAAAATAAGACTCAGACGATAAAATTAACTAAAAGTACCACACAAATCAGTGAAAAAAATATCTTCAAAATTGACTTACACACTATTAAGTTACAATCCTTTGTCCTGTTAAAAACGAGGCATTTCCAAACTGGTGTGGGTTAAAGAATTAGGTTTTTATGACCAAAATTTCAATGCTTGTCCCAAAGCTAAATAGCTATACACCAGTCAGGCAAAAATACCAATAAAACATTTCTTTCAGTTTCACTGTTTGCAAAAACCCACAAGTAGCTTCCTATCCGTTGTGTTATTAAAAACGAGGCATAGACTGCTGTGGTTAAGATAAATTAGTGGAGTATGAGCAAAAGCATTCTGTGTTGGTGTATGTAACATTCAGGCTGTAGGCTATGGGCATCTTGTCGCTTAGCGGGGAAAGCAACACGACTGTCGCTCTGAACATTTTCAAGAGGATCTCATGGGATCTCGGGCACGGGATCTCGGGGCCGTGGACCAATAAGAAATGGGGGGGGTGGGGTTATCATAGACTACTGCACGGTGGAAATTTCTGGTTACTAATGTGGGGGGAAGCATCGGAAGCATGGACATATAAAGAAAATATGGGGATGTGGCTGTGCCGACTATTACGTAATAGTCGGCAAGAATTCTGACTGGAGTATATTGGGGGGGAGGGGTGGGGGTTTCAGAAAGGGGGACAGTGAGAAAAGGAGAGATTGTTATTTTTTTTATATTTTGGCAGTCTCTAGGCACACCGTGGCCCCATGGATATGTTAGAACACATTTAAAAAGTGCATTTAGCATAATATGTGACCTTCAAATTGTTTGCTTCCAATTTAAAATGATTGTGCAGTGGAAAAAGTACAGCCTACACATTTGTGGTAAAAAATGGTAAATGGACTTGTATAGCGCTATATCTCCGTTTATCACAGACTCAAAGCGCTTTACATTGTTTTTGTACACATTCACCCTGTCACACACACATTCATACACCGATAGCAGCAGCTACCACGCAGGGTAGGCTTAGCACTACGGTGCTAAGTTAACTAAGCTAACTATCGGGAGCAATTTGGGGTTCAGTGTCTTGCCCAGGGACACTTCGACATGTGGCGGGGAGACGGGGGATCGAACCTCCGACCCTGCACACCAGAGGCAAGATCCCTACCCACTTCGCCACTGCCGCCCCAAGTTGTGATGGGTAACTAACTAGGTTGGTTATTCACCTTTAAAAAAAAATCACATTTCAGTGCCAATTTTGAGAAACTTATACAATTTGTGCAATGGACCAACGTTTTTACATAGCCTATATTTCACTATGAGACTGGGTTAATCAATAAGAACAGCGCCCTCTAGGGTCACACATTCTGACAGGTCACAGCTTTCGGTGCAACACCGGGAAGCGCGAGCGTGCCCGAGCCTCGGCGAGCCGGTGAGAGAGAAACAACACAAGCCGGTGACGGCTGCAGAGAATGGTGATTCGCGCGAGTAAAAAAGACAAGATGCTCACGGTCTACGGGGGCTTAATTGTTTCCAAGGCGACCTATCTTTACTACAGCACATAGCAGAGCAGAATCAATAGGCATATAGGGTGCGCAATTTGCACAGCGCAAACGTACATCTGCTTCGGTTTTTTCTTTTGCCATTTCCTCTTTAGTTTTGACCACTCTTCTATGGCGTTTGACGTGACGTGACACATTACCGCCACCTATTGCCCTGGCATGATAACGTCAGTGTTTTGCTCTTATTTTCTCTTTTATTATAATGTAGCCTGTCGGCATCGGATAACCTGCAGGACAAATAAAAAGCAAAGACTTCGCTTTGCATGGCCGGTGGTCCAGACAGACATGTTCTGTCAGATTAGGCCTACATACAGTATGTCATTGTCAGTGTTACAATGAGATGTTTGATTACTAACTTAAATTACCGTTGTTTGGTGAAAATAGTTCCGAATGTCTTCTCCTTTCCTTTTCTTCCCCGACATTCTTCCTTCAGCCGCATTCACAGCGCAGCAGCTGAGCTGATTGATTCCGTCCCGAAATGACAGCAGAAGCTAGCCTGGCATTCCCAGACCTGCCACTAGGCGCTGGCAAATTAAATTTGCTGCGCCTGTTGGTCTGGCCACGCTCCGTTGAAGCTTTATCAAGAAGACCAGAAATCTGGGTCTCACGTTTCAATTGGTTCTATCTAATATGGGCGCGCCAGAGCCCTTTATATGGTACTCTGGGGAGGACGGAACCGGATGACGACAGTGACGTGCATGCGATGTCGAAGCCGTGATAGTAAACATCAAAGATGGCTGCGGATATGTTGTGTGAGTTTGAGACTGCTTTGGCCTCGACCCTTAACGATTTGGAAGACGGCACTCAAATCTTTCATTAGCAAGTAAGTGGAATGTTCTGTTTTGCCGACCGACAACGGCAAACGTTTAATTTAACAGTTTAACAGCTGTTCGCTAAACGAACGGGGCTTACGTCACCTTGTGCATCGCTCTTTGGTTGTAGTGCTATCCAACTGCGTGCAGTGGCATTTGAAATGCACGAGTAGGAGCCGCCCCTTGAGTTGGAAATTACTATTGATCGTGGCCAGACCCTCTATCGTTCAAGATATGGATTTCCAGGCTAAGCAGAAGCTGTTTTACCGCTCTCAAATTAAGCAACCAATCACCGCTAACCGAAACACAACCCACGACAACCAACAGGAGGCAAAGCCAATCACAAAATACATAAGGCGGGACTATAAAGAGGCAACGCATTAACCCTTTCTCGTCGTTATCTCGTTCTCATATTGGTGTGGACAATTTCAGCACATTTGAATATTGGTATGGACACGCCCATGAATGCAGTCGTTTAAACTTGGTGTGATCCTTGACTCATAGCAACCCATATGAACTTTCTACAGTGTTGTCAGTAACTGTTGTCGCGCACTTTGAGGTTTGTCGGTGTCGCGACGTCATTTTACCGGGGTTTCAGCTCCGAATGTTTCGAGTGAAGCTACCATGGATATATTTGCGGCGTAATTTCCACTGGGCACGTAACATTTAAAAAAAAAATAAGCATATGCCTAGGCTACCCGGTGTTGCTGGTGGGCAAGGGATGTAACCGGTGTGAGCCTCAACACCGAGTAACACCGGTAACACTTACCGCGGCAACCCTACTGTACCCAATGATTCGATTAAGATGGTGTCCTCTAACAATAATCCCATCTCTGAAATGCTCAATTTAACATATCTACAACCAAATTCATTTTCACGTCTACACTCAGTTACCTCAGATAAATTTGGGCGGAAATCTTTGAATGTCTTGTGACTGGTGTAAATTGCATAATATAAACACAACTGACATACTGCAACACACAGGTCTGGATCTGATCCATCCTGTAAGCTTTTACCTGTAAAGAAGATGTGGTCAAAGCGATTCTGCAGAAGTGCCTTCGTATCCTCTGCTCCACCACGAACAACTGCATAACAGTCCTGCCACAAAGAGAGAGCAAATGCCAGCTTTGCTATGCTCTGCCTTATGGTACATCAGTAGCACAATATAGCACATGACATTAGAGTGCAGTATTGCCAAAGATATTGTAGGCCATTTACAAAACAGATTCATGATTCTGTAGTTTTTTCCACCAGCCCCGTTCTTAATTTAAAATAAATTAGTTCCACAAGTCCACATAAGAGCTTAAGTAAAATGTCAACAAAACACACATCACAATAAAAAATAAAAAACTGCTTATTTTGTTTTTGTTTTAACATTTTATTAAAGAAAATGAGGCAGTATGATGTACATACACAAACAGGTACAGTATAAGGCATTTTCAGTTTTTCTAAAATATTATTAACCCCTTTGACCCCCACCTCCTTTTCACAAGCTTCCTCAACAAAACAAAAACAAAAAGACATAAGAGCAAACAGACAAGGACAGGATAGAACAGAATATACACAAACAATTGATAATTGAGCAAATAAATGACAAGGAAATGAAACAAAAAATAAATACAAATAAAACATAACCTTATGTTAACATGTATAAATATATATATATATATATATAAAAAAAAGAAACATGGAAAAAAATATATATATAAAATGTTGCAGTATTTCACATCTGGATTAAACGGCTATAAAAAGGCGGAGCAGTCAAACCGTGCTTTAAAACCAGTGTCTACATGTTTGTCACTCCTACAGGAGAGAGCAGGGTGGTGGACAAGCAGCAGCGGACAGATAATAATTTAATGCCAAGTATGTTTTGGGTTTTACTGTGAAATTTCACTCGCAGTCAAATGGTCAAAATAGCCAATCAACGGTTGCCAGTGACAATAGAATTTATCTGAGCAGCCTCTCAAAGCAAATTAGATTTTTTCCAATTTTAGAAAGGACAGGATGTCACAAAGCCAAGATTTAAGTGATGGGGGGAAGGCGGGATTTCCATAAGATCAAAATGCACCTTCGAGCGATCAGAGAGGAGAAAGCAATTACATTGGATTGAGTGTTTGTTGCAACATTACCATCTGGAAGTCTTCCAAAAATGGCTACATGAGGAGATGGTTGAATTATCTTTAAGAGATAACCTTAAAGAATGAATCCAATAAGGTAAATAACTTTGGGCATGTCCAAAACATATAGGTTAGGTCACACGGCGAGAGCGAGCATCTATTACATTTATCTTCAACCGTATCTGGGTAAATTTTAGAGAGCTTGGACTTGCTATAATGAATCCTGTGGAGCACTTTAAATTGAATGAGGCTAAGCTGCATACATGAAGAGGAAAGCTTGATATTTTTAAGGGCTTTATTCCAAAACTGATCAGAAAGGGTCACTTGTAGCTCATTCTCCCAGTTCGATTACATTTTTTCAATAGTTACTTCATTTGCCGGCAACAGTACAGGGTTCGACATAACGTATAGCCCGATGGCCCGGGCCAGTAAAATCATATGCAGGGCAAGTTGATTGGCCAGTCACTGTCCCGCCCGGGCCAGTGACTGGCCAATCACAGTTCAGTATATTTTTGTAGACTATATCATGGTTCATTGAAATGCGCGTTGAGAGTCGCAATGAAAGCAGTGTTTATTTAAGACTCAATATAATAAACCTAATATAAAATATATGTTTTAATGAAAGGCCAGTGGACAACCGATGCGTGGGCGTTTTGACATGCGGAGCAACAAGCGAGTGCACTCTCGCTCCGTTGGCAGAGCTGCCTACCGTCCGCCTGTGAGTCGACAAATCAATCGACTTGCTTTGCCCCCTTTCTTTCTTCCCACAGCAGAGGTTGAGGTGCAGAAAATGATAACTGCGCTTTTCCTTTATCTGCCGCCGTAATGTTGCAGTATTTGCATCCAAGCCCCAATGGTAATACAAATGAGAGGCGTTATTTAAACGCTGTGAATGCGTCTCCGGTGATTGTGACGGTTGTAGATAGAAACGAACGGAGGGACTCCGCTCACTGACTGTACAGTTCCTATAGTCGCGCAGTTTGGCACTGTGTTTTCAGGCCGGAGACATTCAATCAGATCGCGGAAGTCTTTCCCATTGAAATCGCTAACGGGGAGAATATCCCCGGTTATTATTTTAGCCACAAACCACAGTTCATCTGCGCGGCGGCTCACTCGCTGGCGAGATCACACGGTGAAACGCTGCTGTGATCGGACGAAGGCATTGTGTGTTTCTAAGGTGATTTAACGTCATAGTCTTAGACGAGCGTTTAGCTTTTGCTGCATATTTTGCACTGCATTGTTTTTTATCAATAGTTTGAAAAAATGGTCCCACACCGGACTCTTATGTATGTGAAGCTGACACTTCATGGAGAAGTGACACTCCTGCAGCGCGCTCACGACTCCCATTAAAAAAACGGCATAACCCACTGATTTTCGGATTTCTATTCTATTTTTAAAGTCAACTTGAGCGCAAGTGGAAAAACCGGTCATTCGGTCGACACATTCACATCCCTAATGCATATAGAGAAAGTAATAAAAACAGCCTACCACACCACAAAGAATGATCAGACCTTCATCTCTTATTTTTTTTAAATGTTTGAACATGACTTCTGCAGGTGAACTATTCATTAAACTGCCCAAATTCAAGAATAAAAACAACCATCAAACTACTGGACTTTAAAATACTGGCCCACTCTTTCAACATACTTTCAGTTGTAGGCTTCTAATTCAATATGTTTGCCTGGTTTTATATTATGTGTATGAGCAATATCAACATTTCATATAATTAACTAAAAGAAAAATAACCAACTCTAAAGGGAATATCTATACTGTTACAGTATAGCTATTCCCTTTAGATCTGGTTATTTTTCTAATACAGGTATTATAATTATTGACACTAAATTATGAAGAAAAAAAAAGTGTGTGCAGGGCCAGTGAAAATATACAAGGGGCCAGTAAAACTCGGATCCACTGGCCCGGCGGGCCAGCAGGAAAAAAAAGTTATGTTGAACCCTGCAGTAGGTCATATAGATAGGAGACATGCCCTTTAGTAGTGTTGTGAGCTAAGAGAACGTGGTCCATACCAGTAGTTGGGATAAGGGGGAATGCAGGTGTATTAGTTCTTGCAAAATCCTGTAGTTGAAAATATCTAAAGAAATCCGAACTGGCTAATCCAAACATGAATCGTAGCTGGTTGAAACTTGCAAATTACCCTTCCACCCTTCTTTCAATGAACGCAGACCCTTTCTGGCCAGGAATATGAAGCACGGATCAATTCTGGCTGGTGCAAAGATATAATTTTTGCAGTTGGGTGTTGATTGAGGAAGGGAAGACCAATTAAAATGTCCCCTTATTTGAGCCAAGACTTTCAGTGAGGCAACAACAATGGGGTTAGATGTGTACTGTGAGTAAGGTAAGGGCAGGGTCAGCCAAGTCCACCTGAAGGTCTGCTCCACTGGATAGAAGCTTTGCAGATTCGAGGATTTTTACCAACAGAGCCGATAGATTTAAAAAAACGATCTAGGTAAAAAGATGGGAAGGCATTGGAAGAGGACATTGTGCATTTTTTACTTCTGAAGGATCTTACCTCTGACTACTTGAATCTTGTTGAGTACTACTTTAAATTCTCTTTTCTGCTGGTTGTTACCGTTTCTGCTGTATTGGTTAAGATGTATTGACTGCATCTGTTGGTTTCCATTTAATTTGACTGTTTTGACTGCTTTGAATACTTTGTTTATCTGTCTGGATTAAGCAAGGACTTTACTGTTGCATTGCTTTCACTTATAGTTAACTCTGTCAAGTTAGGGTTTTGCATAGAATTACTACAAGGGGTGCTGTTCTGCTATTTTGCTAAAATCAGGTTTTTGGCTAAAGCTTTTGGCCTTTGTTGCTGGGCATTTGGATTGGTTTATATAGCTGGCCAATCAAACAGGGGCGTGGTCTCCACAGCTGTAGCAAACCACAATCAAATTTGATTATTTAAAAACAAGCAGCTGTGTGAAGCTTAAGCTTCAGCGGCAGACGGAGACTAGACAAAGGAGTCTACGCAGGAGTCTTCGTGGGAGGCTTAGCAGGCTAAGTATCATTTATTTGGTTCTTTGGTCTGTAACTATGTGTGTTCTTATCATCCCTATCGGGTGTCCTCTCATAGATATTATAGGCCTCACGCATACTCACAGCACAACATACATAACCTCATTTATCCCACTCGCTCCACACACACCCAACACCTAGTCACAGGAGGCCTGTGGAACTCCCAGTCTGTTACCCGTAATACTGAATTCATTTCGGGCTTTGCTACCCAGCAATCCCTTGACTTCCTTGCTCTCACTGAGACTTGGATTACACCCACTAACACATCCACACCTGACGCTCTCTCCTCTGCCTACTCTTTCACCGACACAACCAGACCCACTGGTAAAGGTGGGGGTACAGGGCTACTTATCACCCCCAGGTGGAGTTATTCCCTCTTCCAGATGCCACACTTTACTCCACTTTCTTTTGAATTCCATGCTGTGACTGTAACTGATCCGGTTAAATTAAACATTGTTGTAATCTACCGCCCACCAGGTCCTTTGGGTGAGTTCTTGGAGGAATTAGATGTCCTCCTTTCAAACATCCCTGAAAACGGCCCTCCACTTGTTCTTCTCTGTGACTTCAACACCCAGAAAGATAAGCTATCCGACTTACCTATTTTACTTTCTTCTTTCGCTCTCTCACTCACCACCTACTCACAAAGCTGGCAACCAGCTTAACCTCATTTGTACCAGAAACTGCTCCCCCTCCAACCTCACCGTTACCCCACTCCATATCTCTGACCAAATCCGTCCCTTTCTAATCCAGAAGGCGGTGCAGGTTCTAGTCCAGGCACTTGTCATCTCATGCCTAGACTACTGCAACTCCCTTCTGGCTGGTCTGCCTGCATGTGCTATCCGTCCACTGCAGCTCATTCAAAATGCAGCAGCTCGACTGGTCTGATCAGCTGACACGATCGAGGTCATCACAACCGATGTGAAAGGGCCTTCGCATGTATTTTAACAGCAACAGACAGTAACGATATTGGATGGAAAGACGCACAATTTAAAGAGGACCTATGATGCTTTTTGACTTTTATGACCTATAAACGTTTTTATGATGATTTATAGTCATGCTTAACCATACTAAATTATCAAATAATGACTTACATGCATTTCGACGTATTCCCTGCTGACTGTCTGGGTGTCTGTACAGAGCACTAGACACTATTCTAGCCAGTCGAGAAGTCACGTGTTCAAAGCGGCTTGACGCTTTGTAACTTCGGGTCGTCACCACGCGGATGTTTCCATGTATAGGAATGCTGTAACTTCCTTGCTCGCGTCTGCCTCGCACCCTTATAGGTCCATGCTCGCGCTTCCCGCCACTGAAAGTGTTCCGGAAGGAAGGTAACCAATCACAACGGAGTGGGGTTTACAGGAGGGGGCGGGGGGGAGCGGAGATTGCCGAAGCACAGGCGGAGGGAGCGGAGATTACCGAAGCACAGGCATGCTGGATCGCCAAAATAAGAGAAAGAGCTTCCCGAAAATCTACATAGTTTTTTGTGATGTGATTCGTGTCAAGTTGCTCTATAGCAGTGTAAAACAAGAAATTAAGACCAGAAAAGTAGTATAATAGGTCCTCTTTAAGGGATCTTTGTCCGTTTTTAATATTAGAGAAATTGAGGCCTGGGTGAGGGTGGGTGGCAAGCAGCCCTACTGGAGCGAGTGTGTAAACATCCTCAGTAGTAATGGAGCCAATTTTACAATACATTTTTAAAAGAATTCCAGCAGAAAACCATCCGGTCCAGGCGATTTATTATTATTCATCAGTTTTATTGCTTCGGTAATCTTGTTAAATTGCAAAGGGCTGTCCAGCATCTGTCCGTTATCCTCTGAAATTGCGGGTACGTCTAGTGCTGTGAAAAATTCAGACATATGAGCGTCATTATTGGAAGACTCCGACGTATAACGCTGAGAACAGAATGCTTTAAAAACATTATACATTTTGTACAGGGTCAGATGTAAGTGCACCGGTGTTAGTACTGATCTAGGTAATCTGGTTGGAAGCAGTCTTAGTTTTCAGCTGGTGGGCTAATAACCGACTCGCCTTATCTCCAAATTCATACTGGGCCGGTTTCACAGACAAGGCTTAAGCCTAGTCCGAGACTAAAATGCCTGTTGAGCTGGATTAATTCAAAGCCACTTGCACAGACTCAGTTTAAAATAGTCCTAGATTAAAGCTATTCTGGATTAAACAAAGCCAATTGCAAGACGGACGACTAGAGCTACTCTAGGTCTAAATTTCATCTTAAATTAATCCTCCAAAGGGGCAGGTTTAACTTCAGCTTAGTGGTGTTTGTGAGAGAGCATGGACTATTTGGAATATCTAAATGAAGACCAACTCCCACTGCAGAGGCCAGCCAGAAGAATACTTGTGGATAGGTCTTATCCAGAACATTTATTTGATAAACTTACATTTCGAGACCACTTTCAATATGGAAAATGCACTGGAAATAACAACTTTGAGTTTATTAGATGGATGCATTTAAATTGAAGATGTATTCAGCATAATAAAATGAGTGTCTAAAACAATTCTGTTTTCAAATGTGGTTGTTGTGATTTAAAATACTGACACACATGAATAACAAAATGACAAAACACAACATGAACACCTTTTATTTTCTACTTATATCTTCACTGTGATTAGTAATCACAATTGTCTCAGTACTGTATCTTGTTTGAATCATAGCTCTCTCTTCCAACTTCATGTCATACAGTTTACGCTCTCTGGACTTTCTTTACGCCTCTGTCCCCAGAACCCGTACTGAGTTTAGGAAGAGGGCTTTCATGTACTCTGCTCCCTCCGCCTGGAACACTATTCAAAAAACACTCAAATTGCAGGAACTCATCACTATGAATGATTTTAAAACTCGACTCATATGTTTTTTAATGGCAAATTTTGGTGTATGTCAATGTTTCACTGAATAGTATTTTATCATTGCCTCAAAATTGTTCTTCTTCTTCACCCACTGGAATGTATTTGTCTCTGTTTTATTCTTATGTTTGTCTTATATTTCATTCATCCTAGCTGCTGCCATTTTGGCCAGGCCTTGCTTGGAAAAGAGGTCATTTGACCTCAAGCAATTTTGCCTGGTAAAATAAAGGTTAAATAATGTCCAATTCCGCCTGTAGAATTTTAATTTTCATGTCATACTTCCTTCAGAATCATATAGCATTTTCTGTTACTAACTAATTCGGGTTTTTCAACAGAGTCTATCAGTGCAGATATCATTAAATATAATGTCAAAATTATAAATGAGAAAGATGTGAAATACCGATAATAATGAAGATAACCTGAAGTTGGTGTATTGTTCTCTTAGTAAAATTTTCATTAATTGAATTTGTTGCAAATTGCGACCCAACTATTTATTTGCTCAGTCCCAGCAGTATGGCTTTTAGATTCAATAACTGGATGGTTTCAAACTATTTTTTTTAAGAGATTTTTTTCAAATTCATTAAAGTTTATTGACGGGATTTTTTTAGCCTCTGCCATTGTTTTTTCTCACAAGCAATGGTGTTTCTGCTCCACTCCGGGTTTTTATGATCACCGTTGGACCAGCAGCATGAGCTCATGGGCAGGTGTTTACAATCAGGCTTACTTACCTTACTCCAGGACTTCGTAGTCTCAGACTAACTAAGCCAAACTTAAGCCATATCCATGACAGTGACTTAAACCTCCCAGTTTAACTAGTCCACATTAAGGCCCACTCCTGGCTTAATCTAGGCCCTGTCTGTGAAACCGGCCCACTGAGTGTCAGTCTGCCCCAGGGCAGCTGTGGCTACTATCGTAGTTTACCACCACCGGTATGACTGTGTGTGAATGAATGGAACCTGGAACCCTGTAAGCGCTTTGAGTCCTTAGGGAATAAAGCGCTATATAAATCCTATCCATTATTATTATTATTATTAGATTAAGCCAGGAGTAGGCCTTAATGTGGGCTAGTTAAACTGGGACGTTTAAGTCACTTTCATAGATATGGCTTAAGTTTGGCTTAGTTAGTCTGAGACTATGAAGTCCTGGAGTAAGGTAAGTAAGCCTGATTGTTAACACCTGCCCATGAGCACATGCTGCTGGTCCAACGGTGATCATAAAAACCCGGAGTGGAGCAGAAACACCATTGCTTGTGAGAAAAAACAATGGCAGAGGCTAAAAAAAAAATCCCGTCAATAAACTTTAATGAATTTGAAAAAAATCTCTTAAAAAAATAGCTTGAAACCATCCGGTTATTGAATCTAAAAGCCATACTGCTGGGACTGAGCAAATAAATAGTTGGGCCGCAATTTGCAACAAATTCAATTAATGAAAATGTTACTAAGAGAACAATACACCAACTTCAGGTTATCTTCATTATCGGTATTTCACATCTTTCTCATTTATAATTTTGACATTATATTTAATGATATCTGCACTGATAGACTCTGTAGAAAAACCCGAATCTCGCTTTAAAGAAGAGCTTGCCAAAACCTTTCAACAAAGGACAAAAAAGATGACGTTGCATGAAAGTTAGCCCGAGAATTCCACGAACAGAAAATGCAATATCTGAAAGAAGTATGACATGAAAATTAAAATTCTACAGGTGGAATTGGACATTATTTAACCTTTATTTTACCAGGCAAAATTGCTTGAGGTCTAATGACCTCTTTTCCGAGCAAGGCCTGGCCAAAATATAAGACAAACATAAGAAGAAAGCACAGACATGAGAAAAAAGAGACAAATACATTCCAGTGGGTGAAGAAGAAGAACAATTTTGAGGCAATGATAAAATACTATTCAGTGAAACATTGACACACTCCAAAATTTGCCATTAAAAAACATGTGAGTCGAGTTTTAAAATCATTCATAGTGATGAGTTCCTGCAATGAGTGTTTTTTTAATAGTGTTCCAGGCGTAGGGAGCAGAGTACATGAAAGTCCTCTTCCCAAACTCCATGAAGTTGGAAAAGAGAGCTATGATTCAAACAAGATACAGTACTGAGACAATTGTGATTACTAATCACAGTGAAGATATAAGTAGAAAATAAAAGGTGAACATGTTGTGTTTTGTCATTTTGTTATTCATGTGTGTCAGTATTTTAAATCACAACAACCACATTTGAAAACAGAATTGTTTTAGACACTAATTTTATTATGCTGAATACATCTTCAATTTAAATGCATCCATCTAATAAACTCAAGCAAAGTTGTTATTTTCAGTGCATTTTCCATATTGAAAGCGGTCTCGAAATGTAGGTTCATCAAATAAATGTTTTGGATAAGACCTATCCACAAGTACTCTTCTGGCTGGCCTCTGCAGTGGGAGTTGGTCTTCATTTAGATATTCCAAATAGCCCATGCTCTCTCACAAACACCACTAAAATGAAATTAAACCTGCCTCTTTGGAGGATTAATTTTAGATCAAATTTAGACCTAGAGTAGCTCTAGTCGTTCCGTCTTGCAATTGGCTTTGTTTAATCCAGAATAGCTTTAATCTAGGACTATTTTAAACCGAGTCTGTTCAAGTAGCTTTGAATTGATCCAGCTCAAACAGTCATTTTAGTCTCGGACTAGGCTTAAGCCTTGTCTGTGAAACCGGCCTAATAAGTTTTTAATAAAGTTAGAATCATCCCAATTAGGAGCATAGACAGATACGAGGATAACTGGTGCCGGGAACAATCACATAGCGACCGTTAGGGTCTGTAATAATTCTGTCCGGGGTAAAATGCACGTTTTTCTTAATAAGTATGGCCAGGCCTCTCGTTTTCAGGTTAAATTTAGAATGAAAGATTTGTCCTATCCAAGGTCTACACATTTTCTGGCGATTAATATTAATTAAGTGTGTCTCTTGGAGAAACATTATGTCAGCTTTAAGGTTTTGAATGAGTGAAAATATCTTGGCACGCTTCACTGTGGCATTGAGCCCACCAACATTAAATGAGTATTATTACCACCTGTCCACCACCCATCTGTGAATGTGCTACGTCAGCCATAGCACAAAGATCGATATGAAGTGTAACAAATCAGCACTGCAGTCTGTGAATGGTTCCAGAGCAAATGAGAAAAATAAAAGGTAAATAAATGCAACATTGAAAGACACAATGAGACTGATGGGACATAAAACTAAAATAACAAAATACACAAAAAAGGAAGTTGGCTTACCCCAGCCCTACCCATCCCCACCTTCCCAAACCCCACAGCTTCCCTAACCCTATACCTCTTTGCCAATTGCATTTGCGCAATCTTTTCAACCTTTACTGACCATCACTCTAATGCTTAGCTTCTATTTCCAAAATGTGTCACAGTAGGCCTATCCCCATTATAATAGTCAAACGAACAATAGAACAAAGAAATATTCCAAATAACTTTTATTGTGGTTATGAGTATGGTCCGTAGTATTATTAGTAGTGCTGCCAGTTTAATGTGTTATTAACGGCGTTAACGCAAACCCATTTTAACAGCGTTAATTTTTTTATCGCACGATTAACGCCCTTCATGGCCGAGCAAACGTTGTGGTTTTTTCACATGCTGTTGCATCAACTTGTAATGTTAGAACAACTGAAACACCAAAACTATACCAATGGCCCGCAATTATGTTACCGTTAGGGCCCACTCACACTAGGGCCGTTTGCCTGTTCCGTGCTGCGGGAAGATTCAGCACCATTCCCCCGCTGGCCCGTGGTCACACTGCTCGTGGCCTGGGCACGATTGCACCTTGCCTACGTCACCGTGCGCGCTTAGGATTCGGAGCGTAGTCTACTTGTAGGCTATACGACTGTTTGTGAATATTTTCATCCAGCCAAATTTGCATCAAATATTCCACTTCCAAATCAGAGCAACGAGAATCCTTAATCTATTGTTTTTTAAAAAAATGTAGCCTTGACGTAATAGGTCGCGATGGACAGTCTCATATTTGTGCAGCACGCTCTTTATTATTAATATAATGGCCCGTCATCAGACCATACGTACCGGATGGTTTTATACACATCGATCGCTCCATCAAGTAATCCAAGTCAGAACTTTTTGTATGGGCAGAGATCGTTTTTTTAAGTGTCTTTATAAGGTTTCTTGTTAAACCTTAGTGTAGGCTGCTGTTTCCTTATCACCGGGCCGCTGAGTCCCGTTGTGTGTTATTTTGTGTTCGTCTCCACCGCCATGCGTAAAGACAGTATTATGACAGCTGACGGGAGGAAAAAGAAAAAAATCATCTGACGAACGTGAGTAAACACGAAAACCTTTTTGCTTTGCTTTCTGCGCTCACCTATTTAGCTCTCTCCCTCTTTTATTAGCCCACACCTAGGCCTACACACACGTTAATTCTCACACATTTTATGTAGCTACAGTCCAAGTGGTGGGCAATTCTGGTGCCGACTAGAAAGGCAGCGGACGTTAACGGACAATGCATCCTTAATAAATTCACGTCAGGAACGCCGCCTGTGCGCTTGCTTGTGCGCTTCCTTGTGCGCGTGTCATCTCATTAGCATCTGTACTTTGGCCACGGCACACCTCTCCCAAGTGTGCCGTGGCCAAGGGGCTGTTCCGTGCTGGAATACGGATGGCGTGGTCACACTAGCCAAACGTTCTAGACTTTAGTATGCAAATGAGCTCGGGCACGGGGCCGCGGCCCTAGTGTGAGTGGCCCCTTAATTCAAACGGAACAAGTCCTACAGCGTAATTTCACATTAAAATCATTTAACTGGCAAAACGGCTAAACGTCAAGTCAATTTAGACTTTTATTTTTAAGCAGAAACCGGAACTTAGCGCTTCCTAGCCCTGCTGCTCTTCCTTCACTACTAGCGTCTTCCGTGTGTGACTCTGGGACTATGCGGAAAAAGAACAGAAAAGAAAGCTTGTCATTTGCAAAAGTCTTACTTATAACCCTGCGCGCACACTAAAACCTCCATGAATGTTAGTGGCAGCCGGCAGTCATTAATTTTCACTTTCATTTTCACTACGAAGGGCGACTGAAGCCTTGGCTAAAGGAGCGCCATGGCAACCTCCACTCTACACACAGTCTGAAATAAAACCGTGGATGATAGACTCCCAAAACATTTAGACCTACAACAACCAGTTTAATTTAGCCTAAATACTATTGGTTTTATATAGTCTATGTTGTTTTATGGTTTGCTTTTTAAATAAAAAAAGAAGTTCCAATTATGTTTGTGTAAGCTGTTCTGGGGGGGGGGGGGGGATCTACTTTGTGGGCTATAGTACTGAATTGCAAATTATGATATTTTAGAAGAAATGCACTGAATTACAAGGGTGTAGAGAATGGGTGTGATAAGAGCAGTACAATGAGAAAAAATAATGGGACAAAAATAAATCAAGGGACATTTAGGCTACAATAGATAAAAACTTGATTAATCGCGAGTATGTAACTATGACATTAATGCGATTAATCGCGATTAAATATTTTAATCGTTTGACAGCACTAATTATTAGCTATTTGTATGATTAATTATTCTCCATCCTCTTTAACAGCAACAGGCTTTGAGAAGGTGAGTGAACAGTGAACACTGATCATCTAGTGCAGGGGTCTCCAACCTTTTTTCAACTGAAAGCTACTTTGAAAAAATTATAGTGGCCAAGAGCTACTTGCATCAAATCGCTTATATTTATTTACGTCGCACACATCAACTGAATTAAGCTCTCTTTTTGTACATGTGTGAAATTGCATACCTAATGCTTATCAAAAATAATTTCCCATCAAAGGTCAAAGAAAACATCACTACTTTATACTACTTTTGGGCGACATTTACATCACTGAAAATGTACATCAATATATACTACACTTCTAATTGTGACGCAAATCAGTGTTCCCCCCAGGACATGTCTCAGTCAAGGTGATCACTGCCCAGGTGTACAGGAGGCACGCCAAAAATTTTGGGGGTATTTTTCCATTTACCATAAAATAAATGGCGGTACGAGAGGAAATTGAGGTAATGGTAAAGTAGTTTCAAATAAAAAATTAAAAAAGTCCAAAAATCTAAAAAGTTAGATGCACAAACACATACCAGACATAAGGAACACAACTAAATAAAGCGGGAGGGGGTTATTATAGTGATTTAAGTTATATGAGTAATAATAATAATAGTAAAGAAAATAAATTAAATAAATGAATAAATAGCGCAAGCAAAAATGGAATAAAATGAAGGATAAACCACAGAATTAGTAAATCAGTTAAGTCCACCTGGGACATATCACGATAGTACAAATCCAGGGAGTGGATTTCAGTGCAGAAGACATCAAACAGCAGTAGTGTCCCACTTAGTAGGCTATATTCAGCCTTGACAGTCCAACATAAAAAACATGAAAACATTCCTTCTCGGTAAAGCAAATGAACGAGGCAGGAGAGATAACAAGAGTAACAGCACAGTCATAGCTCCTAACGAGAGTAACAGCACGGTCATAGCTCCTAAGAGCAGAACATTATCAGTGACGTTGATGCAGCCCAACAGTATTGCAGAGGGGACATCAGCTAAATTAGCATAACAGCTGGGATTGGCTCACCTGATTGTTGACAAACAGCCCGCAGCGTGAGTGCAGTTAAATGCACAGAGTGGGTAAAGATTAATTCCGCTGTGCAATGGCTATTCTTTAAAAAGTCAATAAAGATCAAAGTTGTTACCTGATGAGTTGTTTGTTCCTTTAGTTTGCACACTCCGGTTCACAGCACTCCCGATCGAGCCGCAGGCTGCTGCTGGTGGGCTGCGACAAAGAGCCGAGCTTCTTCGGGGCAAGGAGAAGCCTCTCCTGACCCCGTCTTTCAGCACAATCGTTAGCCTTGCCGGAAAGAGCAGAGATGGTTTCACACCCAAGTTGTACAGCTCAGCCATGACTTCACTGGTTCGCTGCTCCAGGACTTCTGGTGTATAATCCTCAAAAATCAGTACCGGTTTCCCCCTATAGTGTAGTTTACCTCTCTGTTTGCAGGTCTCTCGCACAACCAATTCCCGCACTTGGTAGCGATGGAAGCGAACAATAACAACCCGCGGCTTCCCCCCGGGGGTGGTTTGGCGATGAGGGCTCGATGTGCTCGGTCAAGTTCGGGGGAGTTGGTAGTATTTGGCTGCAGAGTAGTTCCACAAGCATGTCTGAAAAGAAAGTTGTCGGCCGGGACCCCTCAATAGCGCCCGATTACCCTAATATTATTCCTCTGGCTCCGACCCTCCAAGTCCGCTGTCTTAGCTGCTAGCTTAGCGTTGCTATCAGCTAATGTGGTGCACTTCTCCTAAAGCAAACACATACGCTCTTCCAGCAGGTTAATGTTTGACTCCACCGAGAAGATGCGCTGGTTGTGATCTTTTACTGTGGCTTGTGTTTGGGTCAGTTTCTCTTCAAGAGATGAAAACGCCATTTTAAACTCAGATGAAATGGCCGCTCTGTGCTCCTCTAGCAGCCAAGCTACACTAGCAACACAGGGGCCACCACACGTGTCATGGGCTTCTACCTTTTTGGCGTCCTCTTTCTTCGATTGTTTGCCTGGTTTCGAGGACATTTAGCCAGTTTTACATAGATACCAAGTTAATTGCTCGTTGGTGCGTATTTGAAGAGGTTTGGGGTGGTTAAAACTATTTTTTTTTTTAAAGTAGTGGGAGAGCAAAGCTAATGCGGCCACTACATTCGATCCCCAACCGTAACCGCCCCATTGCTTTTTAAAGTCTGTTTCAATGTAGCCTATATTTACAAGTCTGTTCACTTAACAAACCATTGTCCATTTATGTCTAATGTCACTTGTGGCGCTTTTCCATTAGATAGTAGCTTGGCTTGGCTCGGCTCGGCTCTACTCTACTCTGGTACCGGTGTCGCGCCAATGTAGTTATCCCCGATAAAAATTGTATCCCCTGTCCGCGGGAGCGCGCATGCATTCATTGCAGGCGGAAGTACATGCTCCGCTCTGATTTCACCCATGGACGTTCACCCAAGGCTGTATTAAAAGTAGGCTACATGGTTCCTAAATGTTACGTTAGTAATCAACAAGGTTGTAAAGCAGTCACTTCGGGCACATCTGTCAACATCTAAATGATTTTATTCTTCCTACGTGTTGACGATCTTTATACATTCAATGCGCAGCGGCCGAACTGACAGCTGTCTACTGAAAACCAGCTGATCGTATTTTATTTCTGTATGCTAATCCACGTTTCAGTTGCAAACTCTGCCTTTCATTACCCTACACACAAATAACCGAGAAAAATAGAAAACACATGTAGGCTACCCCTTCTCTATGATGCACACTGAATGAAGAATATAGTCAGTCATAGGTTTAAGAGGAAATCAGTGCTAAGGCTATAGCCTACATTTGTTTATGTTTATTACAATTATTTTTTCTTCTTAAAACATGTGCAATATGAATTTTAATCAAGCATTACAGCTCCAATACTGTTATAAAGAAAGCATCCCTAAGCAAATAGAATTGAACTCAATTATGTGCATAGCATAGTATTAAAGGTTATAGGCTACAAGAAAAGTAGACTATTGTTCTAATTATAACAATCAAACCTGACTAATGCACCTACCATGAGTGTGTATGAGCAGATAAGTTTGCTTTGCATTAATGAAGGGGATAATGTTTGTTTATGCATAATACAGACAGTCCCAGATTAGAGCAAATACATTTTCTTGGGCAATTTTGCACATGGACCACTAATATACAGTCCCCTACAAAAGTATTGGAACGGTGAGGCAAATTCATATATTTTTGCTGTAGACTGAAAACATTTGGATTTGACACCAAAATATGAATATGAGACAATGATCAACATTTCAGCTTTCATGTCCAGGTATTTACATCTGGATCTGATACACAACACATAAGATAGCATTATTTTTTAAAGGAACAACATGGTATGTCCCGCCTTTTCAATTTGGCTATAGGATAGAAGAAACATGTTTATATTCTCTATAGTTGTAAGAAATGATCTGACATTTGAAAAATAAAACACTTGATTGTAGGACAGACGAGTGAATGTTATGTAATATCATTCCTAGGGGATACATATTTTGGCAGGCCAAAAATGCAGTCCGTCAGAATATCATTCCTAGGGGATACATATTTTGGCAGGCCAAAAATGCAGTCCGTCAGAATGTGTGTCCCCCTATCAATTTGGCTAGGAAAGAAGAAACATGTTCATATTCTCTATAGTTGTAAGAAATTATCTGATGTATTTGTAAAATAAAACACTTGATTAGGACAGACAAAGTGAATGTTATGTAAAATTCTAGGGGATACATTTTTTGGCAGGCCAAAAAATGTATGTCCCACCTTTTCAATTTGGCTATAGGATAGAAGAAACATGTTTATATTCTCTATAGTTGTAAGAAATTATCTGATGTATTTGTAAAATAAAACACTTGATAGACGAGTGAATGTTATGTAATATCCTAGGGGATACATATTTTGGCAGGCCAAAAATGCAGTCCGTCAGAATGTGTGTCCCCCTATCAATTTGGCTAGGAAAGAAGAAACATGTTCATATTCTCTATAGTTGTAAGAAATTATCTGATGTATTTGTAAAATAAAACACTTGATAGACGAGTGAATGTTATGTAATATCCTAGGGGATACATATTTTGGCAGGCCAAAAATGCAGTCCGTCAGAATGTGTGTCCCCCTATCAATTTGGCTAGGAAAGAAGAAACATGTTCATATTCTCTATAGTTGTAAGAAATTATCTGATGTATTTGTAAAATAAAACAAACACATTCTGACGGACTGCATTTTTGGCCTGCCAAAATATGTATCCCTAGGATATTACATAACATTCACTCGTCTATCAAGTGTTTTATTTTACAAATACATCAGATAATTTCTTATAACTTTAGAGAATATGAACATGTTTCTTCTTTCCTAGCCAAATTGATAGGGGGACACACATTCTGACGGACTGCATTTTTGGCCTGCCAAAATATGTATCCCCTAGGAATGATATTCTGACGGACTGCATTTTTTGCCTGCCAAAATATGTATCCCCTAGAATATTACATAACATTCACTCGTCTATCAAGTGTTTTATTTTACAAATACATCAGATAATTTCTTACAACTATAGAGAATATAAACATGTTTCTTCTATCCTATAGCCAAATTGAAAAGGCGGGACATACATTTCGGCCTGCCAAAAAATGTATCCCCTAGAATTTTACATAACATTCACTTTGTCTGTCCTAATCAAGTGTTTTATTTTACAAATACATCAGATCATTTCTTATAACTATCGAGAATATGAACATGTTTCTTCTTTCCTAGCCAAATTGATAGGGAGACACACATTCTGACGGACTGCATTTTTGGCCTGCCAAAATATGTATCCCCTAGGATATTACATAACATTCACTCGTGTATCAAGTGTTTTATTTTACAAATACATCAGATAATTTCTTACAACTATAGAGAATATGAACATGTTTCTTCTTTCCTAGCCAAATTGATAGGGGGACACACATTCTGACGGACTGCATTTTTGGCCTGCCAAAATATGTATCCCCTAGGAATGATATTCTGACGGACTGCATTTTTGGCCTGCCAAAATATGTATCCCCTAGGAATGATATTACATAACATTCACTCGTCTGTCCTACAATCAAGTGTTTTATTTTTCAAATGTCAGATCATTTCTTACAACTATAGAGAATATAAACATGTTTCTTCTATCCTATAGCCAAATTGAAAAGGCGGGACATACCATGTTGTTCCTTTAAAAATAATGCTATCTTATGTGTTGTGTATCAGATCCAGATGTAAATACCTGGACATGAAAGCTGAAATGTTGATCATTGTCTCATATTCATATTTTGGTGTCAAACCCAAATGTTTTCAGTCTACAGCAAAAATATTTTGAATTGGCCTCACCGTTCCAATACTTTTGTAGGGGACTGTATATTAGTGGTCCATGTGCAAAATTGCCCAAGAAAATGTATTTGCTCTAATCTGGGACTGTCTGTATTATGCATAAACAAACATTATCCCCTTCATTAATGCAAGGCAAACTTATCTGCTCATACACACTTATGGTAGGTGCATTAGTCAGGTTTGATTGTTATAATTAGAACAATAGCCTACTTTTCTTGCCCTGGCTTCATATCCCTGCTCTGCACTTTGCCATTGTAGCCTATAACCTTTAATACTATATGCTATGCACATAATTGAGTTCAATTCTATTTGCTTAGGGATGCTTTCTTTATAACAGTATTGGAGCTGTAATGCTTGATTAAAATTCATATTGCACATGTTTTAAGAAGAAAAAATAATTGTAATAAACATAAACAAATGTAGGCTATAGCCTTAGCACTGATTTCCTCTTAAACCTATGACTGACTATATTCTTCATTCAGTGTGCATCATAGAGAAGGGGTAGCCTACATGTGTTTTCTATTTTTCTCGGTTATTTGTGTAGGGTAATGAAAGGCAGAGTTTGCAACTGAAACGTGGATTAGCATACAGAAATAAAATACGATCAGCTGGTTTTCAGTAGACAGCTGTCAGTTCGGCCGCTGCGCATTGAATGTATAAAGATCGTCAACACGTAGGAAGAATAAAATCATTTAGATGTTGACAGATGTGCCCGAAGTGACTGCTTTACAACCTTGTTGTAGAACAAAAACAGGATAGACAATAAGCTCTGTAACCAGGACCGGTTCTAGCCAGCTAGATTAGGATGGGCTGCTAGAAATAATAAGTGGGCAACTTGGACATTAGGTATACTTTTTTTATTTATTTTTTTAACACAAATCGCTCCCTGCAACAACCTGAAAACCCATATTTACTGAGCCGATAGAAGAGAAGGCTCTGGGAGAATGTTTGCTAAGGGACAGAGGGCGTGTTTAAAGGCTTAGATAAGCGATACGTTACACCGAAAATTTAGTATGTTGGTTTGGATAGAGTATGAAGTGAATGAGCTTTTGCCCACAGCATTTACTTACTGAAAAAAGTCGCGGAGTAAATGCCTTTGCTACTGAGAGACTGCATTCTGTGGACGTGACGATTGACCACAGAAAAGCAGGTGATGGGTGACTTTGGAGGCTGGCTGTCGCCATACCTACCCAATCAGAAGCTAGGAATGGTACTGACTAGTTTATTATTACTAGGGCTGTCAAACGATTAAAAATTTTAATCAGATTAATCACAGGATTCTGTGGATTAATCACAATTAATTCTACCATTAGAAATAGGCCTAAAAATTACCATTTTCTCTGTATATTGTTGTATGAATTGAAAGATAAAGGACAGAAGGTGAATATATACATTTAAATGTAGTTTTTTATTCTTTGAAAATCCAAATGATGGTGTAAAAACTGCAAATAAATTATAATCAACTAAAACAAATGCTACCGCACCATACTTCAATTTGGCTGTCTCTATTCCTATGTCTTTGAGCAAATATAGCATAGGCTATAGAATGGCATTTATTTGGTAAAGAGCGGATAAACCATACTCCTCCTCTCCTTGTCTCATGCTTATAGTCTGACGTTTTTGGCCATAAGTGGTGTTCTGGCCGACACCTCTGAAGTGAAGCCAGTGATAGCCTACAAGCAGATCAGCGCGGTACCGGTACATCCACCAGTTTCCTCCGCTAGAGAGAGAGAGAGCGAGAGCGAGAGAGAGAGAGTGTGTGTTTGTGTTTGCACGCGCGACCACGTTCTATGGGACTGTTAATTTGTAACAGAAAGCCGACGTTATGTTGATGTCACGTATTAATCACACACACACCTCTGAAAACTGCAGACGTTTGTTTCCTCCCGTGAACGGAGCAGAATGTTTCTCCTGTTGCTTCCGAGAGCAACTACCAGCCGCGACAGTGACAGACGTGGCCGTTATAGCAGCAGTTATTGGTTAGCAGCAGTGGTTAGCAGTTTTAGTTTAAAACACAGACTAGCGTGCTGCTATGTTTGGCCGCGCGCAGCTACTAATCCTGGGTCAGCCACAACGTTAGAGTACAGAGCGGGTGGGATGCACGGGGCGGATCATTCTGCACATGCGTTAATTGTGTTAAAAAAATGAACGCGTAATTCCAGAAATTAATCACCCTGCATTAACGCGTTAATTTTGACACCCCTACTAATTATTACCACTAAATATGAAAATACAAGTGCAGTTAAACGCGTTATTAACGGCATTCATTTTTTTTCCGCAAAATTAACGTTCTTTTTGGCCAAACAAACTTTGTAATTTTTTCACATGCTGTTTTTAACAGTAATGTTAAAAAACTATAACACCGCAAACTATACATGTAGCTCGCAGTTAAGTTACTGGTTATACAAACTGAACATTTCCTACAGCGTAACTTCAAATTAAAATCATTTAACTTGCAAAACGTCAAGTCAATTTAGACTTTTATTTTGAAGCAGAAACCGGAACCTAGCGCTTCCTAGCCCTGCTGTGCTTCTTTCACTACTAGCGTCTTCCGTGTGTGACTCTGGGACAGAAAAAAAAGCCTGTCATTTGCAAAAGTCCTACTTAACACTGCCACAAACCGAAAGCTTTATGTACGTTAGTGGCAGCCGGCAATTATTTATTTTCACTTTAATTTTCGCTACGAAGGGCTACTGGAGCCTCGGCTGCAGCAGCCATAGCAACCTCCGGCACACAGGCCTATAGTCGACACAGTCTGAAGTAAGCCGTGGATGAACGACTCCCAAAACATTTAGGCAGCAACCAGTTAAATCCAGCCTTAATACTTAAAAAAATTAAGTTCCAATTATGTTTGTGTATGCTGTTCTAGTGGGGGGTGTACATTGTGGGCTATTTGCACTGAATAGGAAATTATGATATTTAAGAGAAATACACTGAATTACAAGGGTGTAGAGAATGGGTGTGATAAGAGCATTACAATAAGAAAATATAACGGGACAATATAACGGTACAAAAAGTAATTCAGGGACATTTAGAATAGATAAAAATGAAACTATGACATTAATACGATTAAATATTTTAATCGTTTGACAGCACTAAAAAAAAAAGTTTTCTTCACTTTTGATTCAGTGGCAATACGCACATTTGGGTGGGCTGAGCCCACCCCTGCCCCCTGGCTACCGCCGGCCTAGTCTGTAACAGCCAATGCAGCAAACGGTAAATCTGTTTGTTGTGTAGGGTAGTGTGCAGCAGATGGTCTGCCATGTTTCACCTCACCATAAGTACCTGGGCCCTCATTTATAAAGGTGTGCGTAGAAACCTTCCCAAAACATTGCTTACTCCCAAAACTCAGAATGTGCGTAGGCCAAGACACGTTGAGATTTATAAAACCATGCGGCGCACAGCTGCACGCAATCTTCCCTTTATAATTACCCACCTGCGGTGAATTGTGCGCAGACGATCTCCACCCCGTGTCCTCCCACTTCACCTCCCAGTTTCATCCCACAATCTACCATACATGGCGAATGCTAAATAGCTCCAGAATATGATGACGCTCTTAATAAGCACGGACCTTTGACTGACATGAGGAAAAAAGGGAGGCAACCTGCCGCAAAGAAAGCCCGTGCCATGCGTTGCTGTAACTGCCACACAAACACACACGCGCGCTGATCACATATCATGATTGGCACAGTCATTATAGTCTTTGTTAAGATGTTTTGCCCAACTTTGTACTGTATTAAATATCACGTATTAGCGAACCTGTATGACTATATGTAGTCCTATATAAAATGTGTTGTGAGAAGTGAAATAATGCATTAGCCTGTAGTCTATTCCAAAGCATTGTTTCCCTTCCGTGAGATCAACACATTTCCAACAACGTCAGATTATAGTTTAAACTTCCAGGGTGAATTGTTATGGGAAAGAGATGCATACAATAATTTGCTAAATTAATAACATGATTTTATCTAACGAAATATAGTTTTAATTAATATGTTTGGCCTTAACTTTGTACAAAACTACTTTTTACACACAGCCTAAAATAAAGACTATTTGCTCTCCCGCTGGCCACTCACGGACACACCTCCCGACGTATATGCTATTATTATAGAGTAGAACTATAAAATTCAATTTAAAAATATAACCAAAACATGTATAGACCTACTTGATAAGTAAATCAACCTACACCATTACCTACTGCATGCCGTAGACAACAGTAGCATATATTCGCAACAATAGGTACGCACATATAATTGATTAAATATATTGGGTGCCATGCATTTCACAAGGATGTGTGTTTTTCCGATGACAGAGCTTTATTTCGTGGTGTTGCCATTGAGTGTCGCTGATTCCCCGAGTCAGCAAAACCTTGCGTGAGCTCTACGCATGGTCAAAAGTTTGCGTGGGAATACGCACACTTCACCGCAAAGAATTCTTTTATAAATACCACCGTTTTGCCAACGCACATTTCACCGCACATTTCTGCCGTCTACGCAAGGTTTTTGTGCGTAGAAAGCTTTATAAATGAGGCCCCTGGGGCCTCATTTATAATGGTGTGCATAGAAACCATCCTAAAACATTGCGTCCGCACAAAGCCAGAAATGTGCTGCGCAAAAAAAAATTCAGATTTATAAAACTGTGCGGCGCACAGTTGCACGCAATCTTCCCTTTATAAATACCCACCTGCGGTGAATTGTGCGCAGACGATCTCCACCCCGTGTCCTCCCACTTCACCTCCCAATTTCATCCCACAATCTACCATACATGGCGAATGCTAAATAGCTCCTGAATATGATGACGCTCTTAATAAGCACGGAATTTTGACTGACATGAGGAAAGAAGGGAGGTAACCGGCTGCAAAGAAAGCGACTGGGAAGGAAGAAAGCCTGTGACGTGCATGTGCTGCAGTAACTGTCACACACACACGCACACACACACACACACACACACGCGCGCGCGCGCTTATCACATATCATGATTGGCACAGTCGTTATAGTCTTTGTAAAGCAGTTTCGCCCAACTTTGTGCTGTATGCAATATCACGTATTAGCGTAGGCCTACCTGTAGTATATGTAGCTTAAATATAAAATATGTTGTGACAAGTGAAATAATGCCTATAGTCTATTCGAGAGAATTGTTTATCTCCCGTGAGATCCACACATTTCCAACAACGTCAGATTATAGTTTAATCTTCCAGGGTGAATTGTTATGGGAAAGAGATGCGTGTAATGATTTGCTAAATTCATAACATGATTTTATCTAACGAAATATACAGTTTTAATTAATATCTGTTGGGCTTAACTTTGTACAAAACTACTTTTTACACACCTCTTAAAATGTGCTCTCCCGCTGGCCACTCACGGAAACACCTCCCGACGTATAGGATATTATTATAAAGTAGCGCTATAATATTCAACGTATAAAATATAACCAAAACATGTAGACCTAGGCTACTTGATAATTAATTCAACCTACATCACAACTGCATGACATAGACTACAGTAACCATATATTCGCAACTATGTAAGCTTATACATTGTATTGACTAAATATAGGCTATTGGGTGCCAAACATCATTTGTCGGTGTTTTTCTGATGACATAGCTTTATTTCGTGGTGTTGCCATTGAGTGTCGCTGATTCCCCGAGTCAGGAAAACCTTGCGGTAGCTCTACGCATGGTCGAAGGTTGGCGTAGGAATACGCACACTTCTCCGCAAATAATGTCTTTATAAATACCAACGTTTGCCACCGCACATTTTCCCGCACATTTCTTCCCGTCTACGCAAGGTTTTCGTGCGCCGCAAGCTTTATAAATGAGGCCCCAGGTCCCTGGAAACTTGAGGAAGTAGGGACAAGTATATATCTTCCCATAGAGAGAAACCCTAAAGAGGCGAGTGGAGTAGAACTGGTACCATGCAGTGGAAAAGCGCCATTGGTTTTAGCCCCAATGACATGACAGACAAATTATGTAAAAGCTTGTGGAATTCAGACAAATCACTGAACGGTTCTATATCCACTGCATTTGAGGGTTTTTGGCTAGTTTCTGGGTATATACCATATATACATTTCAAATTTTTATTTAAAATGTTCTGTTTGCTTACAAATATAATTCTGAACTTTATATTGGAACGGAATTTGTTGATTTCACAGGAAAACAAAAAGAAAAAGTGAGGGAGACCCGTCAAAGCGTCTTACCTGAGACAAATATTTGGGGATGAGCTCCGCTATCAGACTGTCTGTGGCAGCGGTGATCTCTGACGGCTTGATAATCACACAGTTTCCTAGTTAAGACAACAGTGATTTACATTTGCATATGTTAAAAAATCTAAGACCAAATTTAAGCTGACTGCTTGAAAAGGGCCACATTTACTTCAAATGGTCGTAGAAACAGTCTTACTTTGAGAAACTTTTAAGGGGAATTTCATGTTAGCATCTACTGGCATCAAATCGAGTTCTAGAATTTTTTGTTGTTGTAATGCTCCTACAAGAACAGGGCTTGTAACATCTGACACGTGAGAGTCTGCTGAAGAACAGCAGCCTTTATCATACATTCCATGCCTTTCAAGTATTCTTATCATTTATCGTCTAGCTTTGAGCAGACATCGTGAATGCAATACACATTAACAGAAACTATTACATTTACTTAGTGGAATTGTATAATCCCATTATGTTTTTAATACAGTAAGCAAAACTAACAATCAGCAAACCTTGTGTGGCCCTTTAACTCAACCGTCTTGAATAGAACATCAGGTTCATCATGTGATCTAATGAATGTCTGTTCAAGACCCAAACATTGCTTTTCTTAAAATAAATATAGCACCCTCCTCCAATACACTTGTCACATCTTCAGCTTCAGATTATCTTAAATACTTCACATGAAGAGGATCTAAAAACCACCTGTGCACTAGCTGGTCAGCACCAACCGGCAGACAGACGCAATTAGACACTAGATGGTGTACTTATGTTGCGTTCAAAGTTGGAAGTGGAAAATCTTAATCTGCGTTTCAGTCGTATTTTCCCAATAGAAGGTCGGAAAAATACGACTTCCCAGTTGTCTGGAACGCTTTGAGGTCCGAAATTGCTACTGGGAAACCCTCCTCTCTGAGTTGTATGGAACGTAGCATTAGTGAAGGATATAGCAGCTCAGGAGACATATTTTAATTAGAAGTTTGTGAAGACAAAAACAGAGCTAAAAAAGAGCAATCACTGGACTTAGGTCTCATTTGGCTTTTTCTCTTTAAATATTTCTTTTATTATGCATGATACTCAATAATGAGAAGCCATCTGAGCTATTTTAATATTTACTAATTATCTACTAAAAAGATAATTAGTTGTGCAACTTGAAGTCCTGTACTGTATGTTCTGATAGTAAAAGGTGTGGATGATACCTGCAGCAATTGCTCCAACCATGGGTGCGATAAGGAGTTGCAGGGGGTAGTTCCACGGCCCAATGATTAAAACAACTCCTAGTGGTTCCCTTCGTACAGAACAGTCATCTAACTTTGTGGCCTGGATATTGACAAATGAAAATACAGCATATATGTACACATAATTTTATAAAAGTTTACTGTCTCTTATTTAAAAAATGTAATTAAAAAAACATTTGTAAAAAAAAAAAGAAAAAAAAAGAGAAAGGGACAGGCCAATGAAGTGCAGGTTAACTTACCCATGAGGATTACAACCCAGTGTGTATGTGAGTCAACTCTATTGGCCATGCAAAATGTACTGAACAAAAACATAAACGCAACACTGTTTTTTTTACATGAGCTGAAATCAAAGATATTTGTTCTGGACACCTCATAGAAATGATCTGAGCTGAAAAAAATTATTTTACAATTAATTCTATTTTTGGCCCCAAAATGCCTTACTTTGCCTGGACTAATAGTAGTATAACACTCATTGCAGTTGAAAAGATGTGGTTTAGTGTCACTTTAAAGCTCTGAGTTACACTGTTTTCTAGTGGCTGTAAAATGTAATTGCAGGTGCTTTCGGACCAGAGTTTCTTTCAAAACCGAACATAATTGACTGTATTAAGTCAGTATATTGGCAGTTCTTACATGCGGTAGGCTTTCTCTTTGTGTGTGTTCTAACATTGTGACCAAGTTATGAAGAGTAGGCCGTCAGACAGAGAGATTCTGTTTCGCTACACCAGGGGTTTTCAAAGTGTGAGAGAGTGAGCCCTCCCTCAGAGAACACATTTCGGCGGAGCCCCCCCCCCAAAAAAAATATCAAAATCCCTGTGTTTTGAAAGATCTTTTCATTATTTTACACATTCTAAACATATTTGTGCGTTTTTAAACACATTTTTTAATATATTTTAACATCTTAATCCAGTGTTTTAATCCTGCTTCCTTTAAGCATGGATAGTAGTGACTGAGTGTGCAGCAGAGTGAGAAAGATAGGCAGACAGACTTGCCCAAATTATTGACTATTGTTAAATGTCATTCACCCACCCAGTGTTTTTCCACTAGTGCCTCCAATGTCCAGCTGGGTGAAACTAGTAGCCAGCAGAGATCCTGACCCTGCTAGGGGGGTCCGGGGGTATGCCCCCCGGGAGATTTATTTTTACCTTTTTAAAGTGAAATGCATGAATCTGGTGCACTTTGAGAGGAAAATTAAGAGGCTAAATCTGAGGAATTTTGCGTGAACAAATAATTTGAAGACACTGGGTCAGATGAATTAGAAGCTATTGAAGAAAGACACATGGATTTTCCATAAAAATATAAATTTAAAATAAAATATTAAGCAGGGTCCTCTGGGTTGAGCTTGGTGCTCTTTCTCTGTAATATAATGAATGCATTTAAATGCAGTGAGAGGAACGAAGCAGAAGAACTCTGTTGTCCAGTTATCTTTATTTCCACAGATGAGGCTGAAATAGGCTATAGACTATACACAGTGCATGGGAAACTTAGGGCAGCCCCATTTCCAAATGTTTTTAAATAAACTCAATGCACACTGTGCATGGATGTGAACGTGACATGATCAGTTAACCTCAGATTATCTCCCAGATGATCTGATTCAATTATTAGGCTATTAACTATCTAGACCAAAACATTGTATTCCTTTTTTTGTATGATAACTTACATTTGCTCAATATGATGTTAATATCAAAAACACAAACTCAAAAAAAAAAAAAAAAAAAATCTGCCCCCCCCCTCCAAGTGTTTTGTTATAAACACATTGTGTGAAAGCCTAGAAGAAAAATACTGAGCAAAATATTTTCAATTTGACATGGAAAACACAAACAGTCCTCTCACCTCAAATTCAGCAGTCTAACTCCAAGGAAGACTATGTAGGTGACCTCACCCACCTCATGTGTATTTGAACCAATGACGGTGCATTCTATGCTGCTCACGCCATGAAAATTAGATAGAGTAACAATGCTGCGCTACGCGGCAGCAGCCGGCAGGAGATACAATGTGGCGTCGCGCAGCAGCCGTCATCAATGGGTTAAGAACGGATGAACAGATGTAATAATAATAATCTGTTATAAGGCTGTCAGTCAGTGTGGAGTAGGACTAGGGACAGCATGTTTACAAAGATCCCTGTCGAGCAGTGGCGTTTCTAGGTGTAAAAAACAGGTGGGGCTCACAACAAAGCGGGGTGTCTGGGGTCCCAGGAAAAATTTGGGCTTCAAAGACACTGTTTCTCGCATTCTGGCGATTTTATAAACACAAAATGAGTTGCTCACATCATTGTGCACTTTCACATTTTAGCCGAAGAAGGAAAGGATTGCTGCCTTCATCTTTACTAACATTTAAAGTCACTACGAGTAACTTTGTCAGTTGGCGGCCCCTTTGGACAGTATTTATAAGACCAATAAGAAATGGGGGGGTGGGGTTATCATAGACTAGTGCACGGTGGACGTTTCTGGGCGGGAAGCATGGACATATAAAGAAAATATGGGGATGTGGCTGTGCCGACTATTACGTAATAGTCGGCGAGAATTCTGACTGGAGTATATTGGGGGGGAGGGGTGGGGGTTTCAGAAAGGGGGAGTGAGAAAAGGAGAGATTGTTATTTTTTTTGATATTTTGGCAGTCTCTAGGCACACCGTGGACCCATGGATATGTTAGAACACATTTAAAAATGCAATTAGCATAATATGTGACCTTTAAAAGCATTAATAAAAGTTTTATGAGTTTCTGATAGCTGTTAATAAAAGCACTACAAACATATTTATTGAGTCTAGCATTATTTCACTCACCAAAGCACTTGGGCTATTTGAAGAGAAAGGCGGCCCCGTCAATATGGACAGCGACGTTCACTCTTCCAGCATAGACCCAATTCCACAGCATGATCCAGCTGACTATTGCTGCTCATCTTATCCTCTCAGAAAGGTGTTACCTTCTCCACCAAACAGTAAACAAGGAAAGCAGAAGAGTGCCTTCTTATGATCGCTAGACGTTAGCCAATTCTTCTTTAGCGTATAGTAGGGCCCGACCGATTTATCGTTTTTTTTTTTCTTTTTTAAGCAATCATGTGCTGCCCTGGAGGTAGCCTAATTGAATAGCATTAATGATATAGCCTATTTACAGCAGCAGCAGGTGTGTTGTAATACATTGGATTAATTTACGCTTGACAGTTCCCCCTGCAACCAATAACAGAGGCATTGGTCATCGCTTGACAGTCAATAATAAAAATAACTGATAGAATTTATATGGTGCTTTTTTGGAGGTACACTTTACATCATAGAGAATCATACATGTAGAAAAAGAAAAAAATACAGACCGCAGTGCATTAATGTGGTGACGTAGGGACGAGTGAGGGGACTGCTCACTGCAGTAACTGACAGGAAGTTAGCTAAAAGAACCATTCCGCTTACAGCACCTTTAAGGGTTATTTTTTTTTTTTAAATCAATAGGGGAGAGTGGGGTGAGTTGTGCATTTTGGAAGTTGCAAAACCCCTTGTTTCTAGAAAACCGTGGAAGAAATTGGAAATGTGACCACATATTTAAGAAGAGCCATCCATTTGACTCATCCTGTAAAGAAGGGAGACACAAGGAATAAGATATAAGCACATTTAAGCTCAAAAAACTGTGTTTTGCCTTTCAAAGTAAAATTTCCATGATCAAGGTTTTTTGATTATTGTGTCTGAACAAATATAGACACGTTTGAAAACATTTGACACATGTTTTAGTGCTTTGGTATGCTACACTTTGAGTCTATATAGTTAGCACAATGTCAACCCTAAATTGCTGCATCATGCCTATTATCCAAAATTCTGGGGATGGGGTGATTTGTGCCAAAGGGCCTAGGTGAGTTATAAGTAAGTAAGTAAGTAAAATGTATTTAGAAAAGCACATTTATGACAGTTTGCACTGTCCAAAGTGCTGTACATAGTGCATTCAGTAGGTAAACAATGAAGGTAAAACAACAATAACCAAAATAAAAAGACGTAAAGCCCATACATCCACATAAACACAGATAGTAGTGCAGAGGTTAATGGGGAGGAAACACCAGGGTTTACATATGGGTTTTGAGCCTTGATTTAAAGGCAGAAATGTAGGGGAATCACATTTGTCAGGTGGCAGTTGGTTCCACAAGCACGGCGCAACTAGTGCAAAGTACATTTCTGAGAGTTGTGCCAGTGGCATGGCTGTATACGCTGGTCACCAAAAGAAAGTGATTGTCTACAGTAGCTCAGAAGAGAGTGTCATCTCAATTCCACTTAACGACACCACTGATGAGAGTTCAGATGGCCAGAAAGATGATGATGGTGACTTTGTCATTGTGAGCTTTGCAGGCAAAACCACCTAGATCTGCTAGGCCTTGTTTAAGAAAATGTACCTTCAATCTTTGTCAACTATTTACTTTATTTACTTTAAATACACCTTAAATAAGTGATTGTCTAATGGATTTGTCTTGCATTACAGTTTTTGAGATATATATAAATTGGCACAATTCACCCCATCTTATTTTCTCCAAATGCACAAATCACCCCACGTTGTGGGGTGATTTGTGCGACAAGACAACTTTTTTTCCGAAAGCTATATTTCTTAAACAGTTTATTCCAGATCCAAAGTTTTTATTGCCAGGGATGCACAACATCCTGAAATATATGTACATATATGCAAGGGCGTAGGATTATATAGGGACGGTAGGGTCCCGACCCTACCAAAATCCAGCCTCACTGTGTAGTCCCTACCAATAATACACCCGCTGTCCGTAATAATTGTAGTAGACAATGGGTTAAAAATCAGTCTCTGCTAGAAGTCCCGCCTCTAAACAACTATCGCGCTTTGATTGGCTGTAGCGGTTTCCCGCAAACCTATATTCAACCTGATTGGCCGTCCCGCTGTCACTCCATCTGCTTGTTTAAAAAAAAAGCTACCTGCAATTTGCTAGTCCCAGACAGGAAAAGCAACAGGACGCCTCAGTGCATAGCTAATATCTGCATCTGCGAGTGTAAGTTCTGCCTTCGGTCACGTCAGCGAGACGGATTTTAATATCAGTGATGTCATTTGCAGTAACACTTATATTTGTGTGTTTTATGCTTGTGCGTGCGCGCGCTGTGCGTGCGTGCGTGTGTGCGTGTGTGTGTGTGTGTGTGTGTGTGTGTGTGTGTAGGATGTCAAAGAAACGAAAACTGGACATAAGAGACTTCTTTAGAAGTCAACGTGTAAGTTAATTAAAAGGTTATATATTTTAGAGCCATAACAATACTGATATTGATTATTAGTCAGCATAGGCTATAATGCCAAAGAGATCCGCATTTTAAGGTATAGGCCTACCATTATTTTCATGTTTTATTTGTGTGGAAAGGGAGCAATGGTTTAAAAAAATGTTTTGGGATAAATAAACATTAATTAAATTTAATAACCTTTATTTTCCTTCAAGGTTTCCCTCTCATTTACAGTAACAACAAGCACATTGCAGATGCTCATGTGATTGTACACATATATATTTTGGGGGAATAAAACATAATAATTGTGTGAACATTTTGTCTACCCATGTATGTACCCTAATATATCTGTTCATATGTCATGCATCAACATACTTCTGTCAGGTGACAGACAGTGGAGAGACTGGAGGAGATAGAGGAGGAGAGACTGGAGGAGATAGAGGAGGAGAGACTGGAGGAGATAGAGGAGGAGAGGATAGAGAAGGAGAGACTGGAGGAGAGGATAGAGAAGGAGAGACTGGAGGAGAGGATAGAGAAGGAGAGACTGGAGGAGAGGATAGAGAAGGAGACAGAGGAGGAGATGCTGTAGAAGATGAAGGAGAGGCTAGAGAAGGAGAGGCTGGAGGAGATGGAAGAGAGGCTGGAAATTCACAGGTGAGGTTCAATAATGATTAATAAGTTAGTCATGAGATTCAGCATTGGGCACTGGAGGAAGAAATGCCCAGCAGAAAATTATACTGACCTGTACATTTAGTGATACACCTGTTGTTGTATTATTTCAAAAATATTTATTTACAATGTTGTTGATGTTGTTTACAGTTGCACCAGAGTAACGTTGAAAACTCTTCTAAGTTGACTCATTTTCTTTCATTAGTTGCTTTAACCTATAACATTACAGAATGCATATTCTCTTTTGATATTCAGATATGCATTATAAACATGTTAATTAAGCCGATTTATTGATTTTTTTTTCAATTATCATTGCGAATACAAAAAAAACTATCAACTTTAGGAAGCACTTTCATATCCCACGGACCCCACCAATGTCCAAATCAAACCTACTCCCTTGCATATATGAGTTGGAGACATAACTGTCAAGGCCTCACTTTATACTATATATTTTGGGTATTTTTATTTTATTTTTTTTAATCGGCCGATTTAATCGTAATCGTAGTTTTTCTCTGAAAATAATCGGCATCGGCACTTCAAAATCAATATCGGTCGGGCCCTATTATAAGCTACCACTCCACATTATATCAAAGTTCACTTTTGCCAGTGGTTTGGCTAGTGGGCACCAAGGCGTTTTACCTCCTTTCAGACTAATGCCTCGTTTCCACCGAGTAGAGCGGGTCGGGTCGGAGCGGCTCAGAGCGGGACAGCTCACTTTTAAGAATCTTGGTGGTGTTTCCACCGCCGACCCTACCTTTACTGGTAGGGCGTGGGTTTAGGCTGGACTGCGATAGCCGCCACCAGAATATGGGTCAAACTATCGGGCTGTGGAACAACTGTGGTCAAGCCAGCGGTCTCTCGTTTTTGCTTGGTCAAACCAGCCGATCCTTTATTTATTCCCCCCGTGTTGTTGTGAGCTTAAACGCACGAACGAGACGGCTCGGTGCAACTGATAGAGACAGTGAGCGAACAGCGCTGGCTGCGGCAGCTACGTGACATCGTAGCAGTGGGACACAGTGTAGCCAACTGATTCATTTAATGACGAGGAAAAACACCACGCAATAAACAGTGCTGCGCTCACATTTTCGCCAAAACACAAGACTCTCTTCACTCTTGCCGAGGTGACTACAAACGGCGGAAATTATTATTTCGACCAATAAACGGACGGCATGTGTAGCTCCGCCTTTTCGGCACCCTTTCAGGCGGCTGGTACCCCAACGGAGGAGTACCGAAATTAGGAGCGGCTTAGAGCGGTTAGGTGCGCTTAAACCGTACCCTACCCAACTTTTGGCAAATGAAAAGCCAAACTAACCGGACCGAACCGCTCCGACCCGCTCTACTCGGTGGAAACGAGGCATAAGCGTCTCAAGTCTGTGCTCCAATAGATGATCTACTTCATTCTTGTTGACTCGTTTTCGTTTGTGTAGCCTACATCTGATGTTGTTAGCAAGGTCTCTTCTTGCTACTGGACTTTTCGTACTAAACTATAGGACAGCGATGACACCACACATGACAGCGAATGAACTGTGAATAATGAAAAGACACTGTCGTGGAACGAACCATATATGTCCATCCCGGTGTCGGTGGGGATTGCCCCACCAGAAGTAAAATAATCTCCGTCCACTTTAATAGAGAAATACACTGAGCATGCGCATTTCAATTTTTCAAGTCCAATACACATTACATTGGGGAGGGGCAAGATCCACTTTAGCCCCTCTCGGCACAAATGGCTCACACGGCTGCCGTAGTCTTACTGCAGAGTTCTCGCCCTAAACTCCGGTATGTTTCATTTCTCCAAATCAGACGAACGCAGTCTGAAGAAATTTTTTATGGGGATTTAGCCCTCTCACTGCCAAACTCTTCACATGCAAATGTTCAATCAAAAAAGTTTCTCCCCTGCAATATTTTTCCAGGACACCATTGCTGCTTCCTGGGCTTAGCTCCGCCTAAGACAATTGTGATTGGTTTAAAGAAATTAAAAGACTGTTTATTTTTCTCTCTCTCTATCAAACATTATAGTGCATGGTGCTAGATCATGCTCATAGCTGTAGTTTGGTTGGCTGTGCAAAACTATTGTATTCATGATTGTTAACCCAATTTTCCATTTCTCTCTCTGGCACACACACCCTGACTTGCTGAACAAACCACGTGACAACTTTTCAATCAACATTTCTTCTCTGGTTCATATCGTTTTAAGTATCTTTGGCCTTGAAATAGACCTGACAGCTCCAGCATCGCAATAGAAACAACGCGTGCAGTATGAACACTATAGAGTGCAAGAGGAGGCAGTTGCCGCGCGGTATTTGTCCAGTGTGAACATGCCGTAACACAGATTTAGTCCTTTTGTATACAGACAAAAAGTCAGATCTTTGATTCCAGCTAATGAAAACTAAATAATAATAACTTAGCCTTTCAAGAAATCCAAGGATGCTTTACAGAGGGAAGAAAATAAAGAAAGAAAAAAAGTGTTGCGTTCATATTTTTGTTCATTGTACTTCACATATAATTTTGAGCTTTGCACTCACATTTATCATCATTATATTTTAATAAAGAATATGTTCAACATAGACGTACCAGGTTTTTGCCCACATACTCGGGCTTCATCCAGCTTGCCAGGTTAGCAATGGCGTAGTGCAGCTCATTGGTCACTATTTCCACCTCAGAGATCACTGCCTCAAACTTTGGCTAATGTGCAGCAGTGAGAAAGGATGGTTGGTTAACACGTATCAGACCAACACACGATACACTGGGCTTCAAACAACATACACGTGTGCATGCAACTATGTTCCTAAAATGTAGAAATTAAATCATCAAGTCAGAAAAGTAGGGAAACAAACAAACTGAATCCATGTATGCAGCATTTTAAAGCAGCCCATCTTTCACCCTGAATTTCTATAATAATTGAGTAAGCTTAAAGAAGGGGAAGCCCCATAAAGAACTAATGTGCTTGTGTCAGGATGCAGCCTATGGGTAAAGCTGCATTGTGTTATGTTATGTTATGTTATGTTATGTTATGTTATGTTATGTTATGTTATGTTATGTTATGTTATGTTATGTTATGTTATGTTATGTTATGTTATGTTATGTTATGTTATGTTATGTTATGTTATGTTATGTTATGTTATGTTATGTTATGTTATGTTATGTTATGTTATGTTATGTTATGTGTGTAGTCTCTTACCTTTGCGAAGTCTTTGTGTAGTGCCTTCAAAATCAGCTCCTCATTATCTTTGATCATGGACATAAGCTTGGTCAACTGAGTTCGACGAAACTGCTCTGGTATTGTGATGCCTGTCCGAAACACTGAGCGCAATCTGTCCACAACCTGGCTCTGGGTTTCCATCCTTTCACCTGGAACGCATGCAAAGAAACAAAAATTGAGAGAAAAGAAGAGATAACAACTGTCTTCTGTCACAGGAAAATGCTTTTTTAAATTGTGACAATTGAGTTTTCATTTCAGCATTTTTTCTTTCAATTACTCCAACTCTGAAGAGATATTGACAAACATCAGAAGCTTCCTCGTGGTTGTTACGATACTAAAAATTCAAACACAATACTTAGAATAAGAATGTACCTCGTCCAATCTGATTCGTCAAGTCTTACCTGTAGTCGACTAACATTCGAATCATGTATTTCTTCTGCTAATGATCCATATTCTCATTTGCTTGGTCCGTGCAGAAAAATTATAGTTTAATTACGATTGTTTTGTTTTCATGACTGAGGGAAGCCGTAATAGTAATCAAATTTAAATTCAAGTTATTGCCCAACCCCTCAAGACGGCTGACTTAAATTGGGCTGAATTTGGAGAGGTTTTAAATGGCTATATTTATTCTCAAATTGTAATCATTTTGGCGCTGGTGATTTTCCTTTGGCGCTCGGTAAATCCTCTTTGGGGGGCGCCGAAAATGTCTCTATGCAGGAAAAACCCTGGTTGTAGTCCATTTTCGCCGTCATGCAATGACGCCGGTCAGGAAAAGAAGGGTCAAATTAATTTTAAACAGTGCTGTCTTTTCCTCCTTGGCCAGATGACGTTTTCCACAAAGATTAAGTAAAAGGGAGGCTTAAAAGGTAGTGGCGTCACTAGGCTAAAGCCCCAAATCAAAAAAAAATAGTAAAAAAAAAAATATATATATTATAATTATTATTATTTGTATTACATTTTGCTGCATGCGGAGCCTGTGCGGTATCCGCATGTCGCACATGCTCCCAATGGTTAGGACACTGCTAGGAATTTCTGTTGAAAGTTCCACAGCTCAAGATTTTAAGCCATGAATTGATGAACTTGCATCAAAGAAAATACTTTTCTGTGGGCTGTAAATAGGCAAATTTGGCTAAATAGCGTGCTAATATTGATGAGTGTTTGTTTCAAGGGTCTATGGATGCTAACATTATCTGGCTCCTAACTTTTGCCTTATGTTACAATTTAGCTAACTAGCTAACGTTAGCTCTGCTGATTGCCCACCTCTTTCGTTTCCAATGGTGGCTGTCATTTCATTACCAATGTAAAGTGTCATCAATAGTTTACACTGTTGTCATGATTCCTAAAAAAAAAACATGTGATGTGTTTTGAATGTGCAGAACGTTTTGAACAATCAAGGATGCCTGACAGCCTTACTGCATTATATTCCATTATAGGTTTTTCTCCAGGAACCTGAATGTTGTCTTTTCCGTCACAGAAAAAAAAAACATTTCTATTATAAATTGATGCAAAAAAGGCACAAATCGGTGGCTAGAAATCCATCAGAATGCAGGAAATTAAGTGTTTGACACTCAAAAATGTCTGGGGGAGCTCCCACACCCCCACCTAAAATGTGTCCCCCAAAATGTTGAAATTAAACCTAGCCTATGCCCCTGTGCAAAGGTTGTATACAATACATTTATAGATATGTTGTTTTCACTTTTTGGATTAAAAAGAAGGCATGTCAGTAAACTCCATGTCGGGCCCTTAGTGTGATTATCATATCGTAGAGTGGACCTTTGTGAAAATGAGTTTGACACCCCTGGGTAATGTAAGGTCTGTCTCACTATTCATTTTATTCTGAAATAACTTGAATGGAACTTTAGATGTCTGGAGATGAGCAGCACAGCAGTCAGGAAGCTATTTTAAGCTATAATAAACTGCCTATTTTGTTTATTTAGGTCAAGCATTATGAAAAAATGTGCATGCGCATTAAAGTATACAAAAAAAAGTTGCTGCGCGCACCAGCCTTGTCCCTCTTCGACATCCGGCTAAGCCCCGGATGTTTAATAAACCTAGAAACGCCCCTGCTTAAAGGTTAGAAGATTTTACTATTCGTAGAGGCCCCTGCCTGTCCACCCAGGTTGCGATCCTTGTTGGTCCGACCGAGATATAATTTCTGGTGAACAACCTTTTACAACATTCCATGTCTGTTTTCAGAAAAAAGGGGGTTTTTGCCCCATAGTAGCCTGAATAAAGTTCCCCACAACTATCCCCTTAGCTGCCTAATCATAAACCAACTTCAGCATCGTAAGTGTTAATGGATTTTAGGGAAACTCCTAAATAGGCCTACATTTTGCGACGTAGGCCCAATAGTAAACATTTAGGATTATTACAAATATCCGTACGCCGAATGTACCATTATTTCTTCCTGATCTAACAGATGTCTTCAAGTGTATGGTTTTGTATTCACTTTTGCGGAAAGCAGACATGATTAAACTGTGATGGTTTCCAGTGGAGGTTTGTCACACCACTTTCGGACGGTGACAGTAGCACGTTCGGTGCTGTTTAACCGTGAAAACGCGCGTCGTTCAGATAAACAGCAAATTGGTGGAAAAGAGCTACTGTTAAATGTACACAGGGAGTAGCATTAACATTTACAACCCACATTAAGTTTAATACTATGACATGCAAGCGTGTGGTGGCACTGTGGCCAGAGATCGGGGAGACCAAACAAAACGCCTCTATAACGTTAGCAAATCATTTCCCCATTACCTGAGTTTTTGGCGTCTTAAGGGGCACTTTACACGGCCACGCGAAACGGTGCATACGCAGAAAAATTCCCGCGGATCCACTATATCATTTACATGAACACAGCAAACGCAGGCATGAAACCGCAGGTTTTTGAGATCACCTCCGAGGGAGGATTTTTTGGAAAACTTAACGGTTTTGGTTTCCTGTAAACACCGAAACCATGTCCCCTGATAACGCTGACGTCACGGCTCCACCCTCACACATGTTTAGTTTAGTTTTATTTATTTTGCACAATTAAAAAAAGAAACATACACAAAGAATTGCAAAGAATACAAATAACATACAGTGCAGGGAGAGGCAGAAAACCGATGGGCTTATTTGAAGCCTCCACCTAAATAATGTTAAAATTTCACAAAGTTATAAGGAAACACAAAATAAACATACAAAAAAATCATATGACTACATAAAGTGATAAACAACTAATAATAACAAATTATATATAATAACAACATAATAATAACATCAATATAAAAGCAGAAAATGTGCGTGTGTAAGTGTATGAGTGTGTATTTAAGTCCGTGAAGGGAATATTGGTTTATACACATAATTTATTAATTCTTAGAGCATATGTAAATCAAAATAAAACATGGGGACATAGACAACAATAAAAAAAAAAGCAATTACAAAACAACAGTTAAATGATCTTTTAAGTTTATTTTGTAGCATTTTATAGAGGAACAGTTTTTTGCCAGATGGGAAAAGCCATTCCATAATTTGGTACCCCTAAATCTTATTGAAAATTGACCTCTACAAGTAAGAAATTTAGGAGGATGAAGATCTGAAGATTGACGAGTTGAATAGGAGTGGACCTGTGAATTTGTTTTAAAGTAAGTCTTGAAATGTTCAGGAATATTCCTTTCACTTGAATGTATTTTATAAATAAAAACACATATTTGAGAAATATTGATATCGTAAATAGTAAGAATTTGTAGTTTTTGAAATAGAGGAGCAGAAGAGATGTGTGACTCTGATCGAGTTGCAATTCTAACAAAACGTTTCTGGAGGACCAAGATTTTGTAGAGAGTAGTAGGAAAAGTACTTGCCCAAACTATGTTATAATATGAAAGATAGGGATAAATTAGACTATAATACAGAGTAAGTAGACAGTGTGTAGTGACAAGATGACTGACCCTCCTTATTATACCAATAGATTTATTTGTTTTTCTACTAACCCAGTCAGTTTGTTCTCTCCACCTCAAATCTTCATCAACAATAACTCCCAGGAATCTTGTAGATGATACTTGAGGCATCTCAACAGACTCAATTGTAATTTTAGATAAATCCTTAGAATGTGTTTTTTTGCCACTGAAAATGATAAAATTAGATTTTTTTATATTCAAAGATAATTTATTTAATCTAAACCATGTAGCGTAGGCAGTTAAACCAACATTAGCATCCTTAATCAGTGAACTGAAGTTTAAATGAGAGAGAACTAAAGTTGTATCATCTGCAAACATTATTGGAGAAAGGATATTGGAGACATTAGACAAATCATTAATATATATGAGGAATAATAATGGTGCCAGAATGGATCCCTGCGGAACCCCACAGAGTAGTCTGGCTTTGTTGGAATAGCAACCCTTAACACAAACAAACTGTCTTCTGTTGGAGACATAATTGTTTAACCATTTGTACGTAGTGTCATGAAAACCATATTTATACATCTTTTCCAGTAAAATATGATGATTTACTGTATCAAAAGCTTTTGAAAAGTCTATGAAAATACTACAAATAAATTCATTGTTTTCAAGTGCAGAAGTAACTTTGTCAATCAGGTGAAGCAGAGCCATATAAGTGGAGTGTTTTTTCCGGAAACCATACTGGTGTTTGTAAAGAATTGAATTAGAATCTAAATGAGAAAGAATCCTTTTATATATAATTGTTTCCAATATTTTTGAAAAACATGGCAAAATAGATATGGGTCTATAGTTATTAAAACAACATGGATCATCAGCTTTAAACAGAGGAATAACTTTGGCAACTTTTAAATCCTCTGGTACAACGCCTGATTTCAAGGACAGAGAAAATATGTGAGTAAGTGGCTGCAGTATTGACTGTTTTACCTGTTTGACAAGAAATGCAGTAATATTATCATGACCAGCTGAAGATGTTTTTAGTTCCTCAATTATGTCACTTATTTATTGGATATCAGGGGGTTTAAAAGAAGAAATAATAGGAAAATGTCTCAGAATAAAATCCAGTGGATTACCATGACATGCAGATATTTTGTTAGCTAATTCATAACCAATATTAACAAAAAAATCATTAAATTTTTGAGCTATATCAAATGGATTTTTCAGAGAATTTTCACCATCCAAAAAGACTGACGGTAGCTCTGGGACAGTTTTTTCTCTTTACAACAACTGATTTATTACTTTCCATGTGGTTTTAATATCCGTTGAACACCTCTTAAATTTTTCACTGAAATATTTCTTTTTTGCAGATCTAATGGAATGAATATATTTATTTCTATAGGATTTATAAATACCATGGATAAGAGGAGTAGGATTTGAGACATATTTTCTGTATAGTTTATTCTTTTTCCTCAACAGCTTCAACAAATCTACTGTAAACCAAGGCTTATTGAAGTCTTGACTATTTCCTGGAATTTCCAAATGGAAAACATTCATTAAAAATAAAGCTAATAACTTTCAGAAAATGTTGATGTGCAAACTCAGCATTATTTTCCTCATATAGGTCATCCCAAGAAATACTGGCAAGCTTGTCTTTAAATTTTGAAATATTTGACTTGCTCATAATTCTTTTGTGCATTATTTTCTTGGTATGTTTAGTTCTATTAACCTTGATTAGAGAGTACTGGAATATGGGAAAATGGTCTGACAAGTCTAAATACAAGACCCCAGATTTCATTCCTTCACTCAAAGAGTTAGTTAAGATGTTATCCATCAAAGTTGCTGAATTGTCTTTAACTCATGTAGATTTATTAATAAGAGGGAAAAATAACTAGAATAAAGAATATTGAGAAAATCCCCAGTAAGGGTATCTGATTTATATTTAAAGAGATTTATATTAAAATCTCCTAAAATGTAACAGAGTTTATCTTCATTGTTTATCAGATCAAGAGAATTTGACAAACTTTCATTAAAATCTTTGATGATAGAGTCAGGTGGGCGATAAATAACACCAACAACAACATTCCTTCCACCAGAGACACCAGAGAGCTCTACAAAAACAGATTCCACCTCAGCCCCATCAGACTCTAGACTAGAGAGATCATCCCTCATTTTAAATTCATAGTCACCATTGATAAACAGAGATAGCCTACTCCGCCTCCAGATCTATTCTCTCTTACGTAGTGAACCAAATTATATTTAGGTAATTTAAAAATGTCTCTAGAGTCCTCTGTAAGCCATGTTTCTGATAAAGCAATAACAGAAAAATCGTGTTTAAGTGAAGATAGATGATGAATGAATTTGTCATAGTTGCTGGAAAGACTTCTTATATTCAGATGAAAAGTAGAGAATATATTAGGAGGCATAGAAACACACAAGTCATTAAACTGAGTGTCATTATAAAAACTACAAATGTTAGAGGCATCAAATGATGAAAAGAAATGTAGGTCTGGGTCAACATCAAAATTGTAAGAGTCAATAGTAGAGGGATCAAAAGGCTTAAAAATCTGGCCTTCAAAATCAGGTTTGTTGTAGTCCATAGTGTGTGTAAGGAATAATGTGCTGTACGTATATAGTTAAACAATCTAAATACTGGAAAGAAAAAAAAATCTACTGGTAAAACTAGTGAGCCAAAACTAATGGGCCAAACTCTGAGCGTTGGCTTTCCTTTAATGTGGTGGGTTTTGGGTGGGTGGATGGACAATGAGTTTGTCATATCTCAAATATGCAATGTCACCTCTCTCTCGAGCTGCCTTCATTGCTGGGAGTAGTTCATTCCTTCTTTGCCGGACGGCTTCAGGGAAGTCCTCATTAATGAAGATGCCTGAGCCCTTCAAATTTTTTGCTTTATCCAGAACAGCATGTTTGTCCTTCAGCCGCAGAAATCTGACCACAATGGGTCGTGGCTTTTCTGATGGTGCCCTTGGCTTCCCAGTCCTATGAGCCCAATCCAGCTCTATTTTCAAGTGATCCAGTTTTAGTTTTTCACTGAATAGTTTTCTCACTTTTTCTTCAGATTCAGACACCTTTTCGATCCCAGATTCTTTAATGCCGTTTACAACAATATTTTGGCGTCTTGACTGGCCCTCCAGATATTCTGTCTCATCTGAGAATGAACTCATGCTTTTGCAAAATTTGTGTCCAAGTCTGCTCTGGTTTCCCTACAGTTCTTGGACCAAGGTTTACATGAGGTTTTAAAATCATCAAATTCCTTTTGAGTCATTTCCAGACTCACCTTGAGATCATAGACTTGCTTTGACAGATCATCAGTCCTCCTGTTTGAAGAGTCAACTATGATCACATGCGTAGTCTATAACATTTGCTGTCAAAAATACCCACAAGCGAGTTATAAAGTTAGAAGACAACATGACGGCACCATCACTGTGATCAGCGGAGAGTGTCGTGCAGGGCTAAAATATAGGCTAACACTCGCCAATTTAGTCCAAGCGATTACCGCAGTAAGTTATTGAGACCACCCGCCACTTTGGCTGGGGAAAGAGTTGTGCTCTGCCTGTTTTTCTAGCTAAATAAACGTGTGTCACTTCCATATGACGGGGACACGGCTCTCTCTACATTAAAAAACACTATCAGCGTGCAGCGGTTAAGTTAGGCTACTGTTCAACAAAAGGAGCATTAAGGCTATGGCTTCACAGTAAACGCATTTCACTGGCTTAACATTCATAGCATTTCACTGGACACACGTGAGTTGACTTTTATTTTGAAGTACGCCTAACAGGAAAGTATCCGCTCACGAAGTCCCTTCACTATCAGCAAGACTGCTGTTTTTACGAGTTCAATGCGGTGAAATAAGCTTGTCTTTTACAATATTTGTAACCCCAAGCTTACACCAACCGCTTTATGAACGTTAGTGGCATTAATTTTCGGTTACAGTAAGGTTGTATGCATCAAATTGTACTGGAAGACCTATCTACTAGGCTGTGTCACCGCTGACTATTGGCTTGGCATGGCTGCTACACTACTACAGCGATTTCGGCCCGTTTCCTCTGAAAACTTTGTGTACGGGTGAAGATGTCAGATAAATTGTGTCTGAACGGGTTTTTTTTTTTTAAACAAAAACTGGAAAACGTTTTCACAGTGTAAAGTGCCCCTAAGTTGCAGGTGAATGTCTGAACAAATGAATTTCACCCTCACTTGAATTTACGGAGATGTCCTACGAACACAAACTCCAAACACCAACTGCTCCGCGGGATCTAGCAAGTATCAGCAAACAAACCGGACAATTGAATCAAGAAAAAACACTGGCGTGTTCAGCCTACCTGTAGAATGTGAATTTTCTGTAAAAAATCACTGCACTCCGGCCTGGAAGAAATGATAAAAAAGGGAGTGCTTCAATGGCTTTCCGGGTGTTGCATCTTTGTCAAACTACCTGTTGAATTTGGAGCAGGAAATGGGAAGGAGAATGGTTTTGGGTGATCTCGAAAACAGACCCGCACAACTTGTCATGCGAGATTTCCTTGGCTTGCATAATCAATCAGCCGTACGACGGCTCCTTCTCAAACGAGGCTAAAGACTTCGAGCGTTTGCCGTCACTCCCAGTAATTTATCCCATGTAAAAGCTTTTATTGTAGGTTGACATAATATCTATTCAACATATAGGCTATCATTCTAAAAAATAAATGTCTGTCAAACAGGACTTTTATTGATTAGACCTCAATACATTTCTATTACACTGCGCATCTTTATTTTACCACCACTTAAAGACTCAAATAGGCCTAATAACATTTTGGTGAGCTCTAAATCTACATATGCCTAGTTCACAATTAATATTTGAATACATTTTCTAACCTAAACTATCAAGTGACTTTTTAAATTATAAAACACAAGTTTTTCTTCACTTGACAACAAAACCTTTTTTTTTTTTTCAACTACGTCGTCAATGAAATCGATTAGGCCTACGTCTGCAGAAAGTCCGGTCGAGGACTTGAATTGTTTTAGGCAACCCTGTCCATACGCTGGGATTCAGCCTCTACCTTTCAAGAACTCCAAACTGTGGGTTGTCTCATATTGTAACATCCGCCGGCGATTAAATGTAACCTTAAAACCTTTTACTTAACAGTTTGATGACATTTCACTCGTATCTAGTTTAACTAAGAATTTAATCTTTCTTAGTTTACAAAATGATGGCCAAGTGAGTTCCGAGATCACTTACCTGTTCTAATAGCACCTGTTATGCAGTGTAAAGTTCAGTCGGAGTTAGAGTATTATCAGTCAGGTCATACAAACAGAAATCTTTGCAAAAAATAACAAAAATGCTAGATAAGTAACATCAGTAAAGAAACAAGTGGGGGGGAAAAACATACTGAAAATACACCATCAGTTTGGCTTTTTTTAACCAATGCTCATGTTTTTAGTCCTTTTAAAGTGAGAGAAATATCTGGCAGTATTTTTTTCAGCAGATGTTTAGGGTGAAATCACCCCTTATAATCTTGACTATTCCCACCGAGTTATAATTGACAAGCAGTTATCAAACAAGTGGATATGCAACCATGGTTAGTTTTGCCATGTCATTCAACCACATCTGAACATAAACCAGAATCGATACAAAAACTTTATTATTACAATATCAAAAATGACAGACCTACAGAGACTTGTAGATTCAAAGGAATTAAGCGAGAAAACAATGGTGAATATAGTGAATTCTGTTTGCCAGTCATTACATTTCTGGTATTTATTTGTGATGGAGCTGAGCAGCAGAACACAGTATGTTTAATAGTGACATACATGACAGGACTGTTTAAGAGAAAAATAAAAGCAAAACAGGCTTTGAGCGAAAAAGTCATTGTACATTTAACAATGGCAGAAACAATTATACAAAAATCAAAAACATGCATTGATGGAATTCCTTAAATGATACAAATTGAGAAACGTCCTACATCTGCATATTAAAAAAAAAACTCCTTCCAAATACTTCTAAAACTAAATGACAATGTTCGTCATGAAAAAAATACTACAAGAGTAGTGGAGGTTAACCTAGGGATGGAGAAAGGTGTATCTACGCAGTGAGAGAGTTTGAAGCAGGCCAATGGGAGAAAGAAGAAGCCGAGGAGAAATGACAGTCACGGGCCCAGTATCCACCTCACCCCATACACCTTTCACAGTGACTGCTATGTCAGGCTGGGGCAGTGCAGCAAAGAGCCAGCTCTTCAAGCTGAAGCTGTGTGGAGCTTTCAAGTCTGCTCTGAGTTCAGACTGACAGAAGCATCCAGCAGCAGGGGGATAAATGCTACTGGAGCATTGGACACATCACAGATGTCTGCTCAATCATCTCACAGGAAATAGTCAGCTACTGGCTTCTTGGAGGGGATGCCTCTGGTCTCCTGCGGTGCTGCCTCAAATATGATGAACTCCCTCTGTAGATGCTCATCCAGCTCCAAGATGGCTGCCACATTGCCACATCTGATTGTCCAGAGAGAGATGAAGAATTGGTAAGAACTTTCAAAAAAATTAAGAAAGGAAAGTAAGTAGTTTTTGTTTTGTAGATCTTCTCACACCACACTCAATTTGCCTTGTGTTTATTTAAACTACACTATCTCAGCCACGTCTGTATTCAAAAATACCACAAGGCCCCAAAATCACATGTCCCTCCATTTTAAACCCCATGGATAGAAACACATGTTAGATGAAAAGAGAGCTTCCCGAAGAAGCAAAAAAACAGTAATATATAAACAAATAGTCACCTGAAGGAATCCTGCACTGTTATTCTTAAATTAACAGGGAATTGTATTTAATGCATTCAGAAATATAATTATATAACAAGCATAAATATAGTGAGTATTCGAGTCTGGGGTCCTCCCCCAGAAAATTATTAAAAGAGTTGATGTAATTTTCTTGTATTTTGGTGCCGTTTAACATGTAGTTTGATAAAAATAAAAATAATTATGGGTAGGCCTAGATGATGTAATTCCATCCAGAGGATGGTCCATGTCAGATAACAAAATTATTTGAAGACAGTAAAAAGCTAAAAGTACAAAAATTGATTGGATGACTAATTGGATGACTAAATTCAGAGCTCTCTAAAACTAAACTCTTTAAGCTTGCTTGCATGCAATGCAATTGCTGTTATAAAATCAGAGTTAACTAAATTTATCCTCCATTCATAACTAATCCAGCAGCAGTGTCGCCAGATCCGCAAGTGAAACAAGCAACCAGGGGCCTATTGCTTAAAACTAGGATAAGGGATTAACCTAGGATTTTTCGGTTATCCTGGCTTGCGTTAGCCATGATCCGGTTGCATAAAAGCGGAGGGACATAAGTTACCATGGAGATTTATCCTTTACGTTTAGCCTGGTCGGGACCAGGCTAAACGTAAAGGATAAACTTATTCTGTTGCCTGATTGGCTCAGTCAGCTGTCACTCCGATCTGAAATCAAGGTGTTTAACAGTTATTCCATGATCTTCTGTGCAATGCTTAAGTTTCAATAACTTGTTTTAAAGTACCATATAAAAAGACTGCATTGTAATTTAGTTAAATAGTTCTTCCTTTTTATTATTTAACCTGAACCATTTATAATTAACTTAATTATAATTACATTAAGATGAAATGATATAAAGTATAATAATGTATGTGATAGTCTGTTAATATTGCAGGCTATATTTATACAATTGATTATCGATGGCAGATGACGTTGCAAATGTGGGTCAAATAAATTAACTTTGTACTTATAACTATATCGAGGTGCATCTGAAACAAAATTAAATACCAATGAAAATTTCCTTTTTTCTGTAATTTAATTCAAAAAGTGAAACTTAAATATGTTCTAGATTCATTACACATTAAGTGAAATTAATCTAGAATAAACATACTTTTCAGAAGGTCGACATATCTGATTGGTTGTATGCAATATTCTAATATTTTGAGATACTGGATTTTGTATTCCATGATCAATCAAGCATCCAAAAAGAAGGCCTGACATATTTCACTTTGTGTAATGACTCTATGAAAGTTTAACTATTTGAATGGACTTTCCATGATATTCTATTTTTTAAATGCACCTGCAGACTGCTCACTGTCAACTATTTAATCATAAAACAATGCAGGGACATCAAGATAAATTGGCAGATATGACATCTGTTGTATAAAATGAACTACCCCCTGACTTACGGTTTAAACTAGCAAGGCATTGTGGGAAAATGGGCCGTCTTTTACATTTTTCCATCAGTAAATCTGTGTTCGATCTCTGGGTCTACCTCTGAAAGCTGTGGGCTAGCACTTAACAGAATGACTTACACCTGGCTTGACAAAGCAGCCCCTTTACATCCTGGATTGGCGTTTATGCAACTGACTAATCCAAAGTGCCCAGGCTAGACTTTGTCAAGGCTGGCTTTATCAATCATCCTGGATGTCTTTATTCCACTTTTATGCAATAGGCCCCTGGTCTATAAAAACAAGCCCAAAAAAAGCAATGCAACCCAACCTGACTTAACAAAAAACAAGCGAGACCAAAGTCGCTGATAAAATCCGACTTGGCAACGCTAGGTGGCGAACCAATGAAGTACGGGAGGGGCTTAGTTAAGCATTTTAAGCTAACCCAAAATGACAACAAACCAAACAGACTTTAGAAACTACTCCCGTGAACTAATAAAGAAACGGCCAATTAGTCTGAGCAGCATGTCCGTAATCAGACACTACTTATGAGTTTTCTAAAGTGTCTGGGAGCTGTCTGTCTGCAGCGGACTTCCAACCCTACCTCAACCAGAATTGATATGACGTCTGTGTAACAGGTTCCGACAGTTGAATAGATTTTTTTTGTTCAATGCAGTCCACTCTAATGATTATTTGTGAAATCCAGTTGTGTACTAATAGCATTGCAGATTCAAGTTCAGCCTGGTTCAACTTGGCACTGCCACAGCATCAGGGCCGACGGACTGTGGGGAAAAGTGATACAGTCGTGGGGGGCCCAAGGCAGAGGGGGGCCCATACATTTATTTTTTTTTAATTTTTTCTTAACAAGCTAAATGTGGGGCCCCGATCTTCAAAGGCCCTGAACAATGCCATTCCAAAAAAATAAATAATTGACTGGCTCGTGATAGGCCCCTGACCCTTGCAAGGAGATCAGGGGCCTGCGTATGACTAAAGGTGCCAACACACTGCACCACGCGGCGCGGCGGTTGGCCGCGCGAATCGCAGGTTCCGCGCCGCGTGATAATTTTGGCTCATTTGTGCTGGCCGCCCGATGACTCATTGAATGTGCACGTGGTCCTGAAGTGAGTGACGTCGGGAGGAGCTCAACGCTGATTGGCTATCGCGGCGCGGCCGGCGGCGAAAAGTTCAATATTTTCAACTTCTGCGGCGGCCGCGTCGCCCCATTCGCGCCGCGTGAACCGCTCGCCGCCGGCTGCCGATTCACGCGGCGGCGCTCGAAATACATTGACTTTCTATGTAAACTCGCCGCGCGGCGATGTGCAGTGTGTTTGGCACCTTAAGGCATGTGTGCGGCAGAGTAAGCAGGAGCAAGCCAACATTGAATTGAACTGGTGGCGAAAATAAACGCAGCAATGTTTCTATGGGGATATTTAGCTGTACAGAAATAAGTGCTGGCAAAGCTAGAACAGTTTAAGACTCCACATCACTGTGGCAACACAACCTATCTATCCGCTCAGACAGCGCAAAGAAAAGTCTAATGAATACATGAGTGATGGCCCCTGCAAGTTTCAGTAAGTTTAAAGAAGTGCCACACTGTTACTGTCTTTGAAATGCATTTAGACATTTTAAAGGGGAAAACACATTGTATTTATTGAGTTATTTGTAGAACAGCATGCTAGTGTAGGCCAACAAGATTTATTTTCTGAATTTTCAATGCTGCTTTATTTTTATGTTTTAAATTGGGAAAGACATGTTCCAAAACGACCTTTATTTAAAAAGAAATCAAGTAAGTAGGCTAATAATAACCATTAATGAATTATAGGCTATCGCATCACAGTAGGCCTATTGTCCACAATAATCACAGCCCCCCATCCATAAAGGAACTTTAAAAAGTTGAATTTGCACTTGATGTGCCTACACAAGTGTATGGTCTATTATTTGTATTTAGTGTGTCTGTACAGTATTGCACCAAAACAGTAGAAGTTTTCTTTAATTGTGTTTTGTAGTCTGTAAAATTATACCTGCACATAGCAAGCAAAATTGCACTGTATTCAAATAAACAGTTGTTTATTTCTATAGTGCGCATTGGCATCTTCGAGCAAAATACCCCCAACATTTTCCTGACCCTGGCCAGTGACCACCTTGACTAAGACATATTATGGGGGAAACACCGGTAAAAGTAATGATTTGGTCATTCATCAGATGAAATATTGTGGAGTTGTCTGGCTCAGAGAGCCATGTGTATTGTAAGACCGCTTTTCAGGGGCCCATCAGGACTTTTTGTATAGGGGCCCAGAATTTGGTGCTACGCCCCTGCACAGTATCAACAGACTGGTTCCATTAAAATAAAAACACTTCATATTTCAAACTGCTGAAAACTCACTAATGATTACTGCTTATTGACAGTAACCTAAATATAATCCATCTTTGGAGCAGTAATTGTGACCTAAATACTTCAGTCGTTCTCCAGGCCCACCACGTGTCTTCCCCATGATAACAAGATTATTTTCATAGTGTCTCTTCACCGGGCCTGTCCTTCTCTATTGAGGTGTTGACCATATGGTTGTTTTTACCACATGTACCTACCTATAACAGTAGTTGGGTGCTGACCACACAGTGAGCACAGTCTCGTTGAAGTGCCACTTGTAGCCCTCCATGACCAACTGGTGTGCCCGACAGATCATGTGGATGTCGTTGGCGGCGTTGAACTGGGCTACCACGTCACTTCCAAACAAGTAGCCAGCACCTCTGGGACTCACCCCCCACCCTGTGGTGTCTGAGGGAGAGAAGATCAGTCAGGTCAACATCTGCTTCTAACATGGCTTTGGAGAGACAGTCGTAAATGTAATTAATGCCGTATCTTAGGGCTGACCGATTAATCGATTTAACATCGTAATTCGAATTAATTTCTTCGGACAATGTTAAATGAAAATCCCAAAAATCTAAATTCCGTTTAATTAGGGTAAATACAGTAACTGGCGGTTTGCTCTCACTGCGGTCAAGTGAGCCGAGACCTTACCGTAAAAGCACAATAAAAAGCGCAATCAATATCTAGATACGGCTGGCTAACTTGACGGCAGTTCACTCTTGGCTCCTCTGCTCCCCCCCTCACCTACGTCTCCGACACACCCACTCGTCGGGAAATAACAACAATGTGCGTGCAAGGTAAAAGTGAGGATTTAGTTCATAAAAACGGCATTCTCGCACAGCTAGTATAAAAACAACAACCCCAGTCGCAATAACATGGTTCGGGTTAGCAGCTTCTAACAACTAGCTAACCACTGTCCGCGCTGTAAAGTCTGTCTGATGGCACTCAGATGAGTGGGAGCAGTGTGTGACGACAACTATAACGTTAAAGGAATACTTCACCCATATAGAACCGGCGTTCTATCATTATAAAATCACTATTATAATGTAATGAATGAGGTTTTTCCTCCCTCAGTCTTCCCTTGGCCAAGCTGTCTTGTTAATCCTAACCCTACATTTTCATCCATGGGAAAATGTAGGGTTAGACAGTGAGACCATGAAACACTCTTTCTGCCTTTTCTCAGACTAGGATGAACCGATTTTTAAAATGTTTGCACTTTTATACTACATAGGATCTCAGAGTTCAATACACCTTCATATTTCCACAGGTGAAGTGGGTCTTTAAGCACTTAATTTTCACAGTATCCCATACACAGGAAAGCGCCCAAGTAAAAAGACAACACAGATGCGGTGGTGTTTCATATTGCCTAAGACATTGTGCCCTATACAGTAGACAAGGCTGGGTTCATTCTCTGGAGGTGAAGTGTTTTCTTCAGGGAAGCAATACTTTTTTTTCCAAGAGGCACTGATGCACCTTTTATTTATTTTACAAAAAGTGTCAGCAAGTTTTGCACTCAATTAATTCATCTTTGTTTAAGAAGAAAGAATTTATATATTTTTAAATTATTTTTACAAGTTAAGTTTGGTTAAAGCTAGGTTAGCACTTTATTATAGTAAATTTATGTTTGTTCATATCTCCCCCCGCATGAGGCTCAGTCCTCATTGTAGCAGACCCGGTTAAAATCCGAGCCGTGGTAGGTTCTCTGCTTGTCCTCCCCCCTCTGCCCTATTTCAACTGTCTCTCCAATCTGTCTAATAAAAGAGCAAAACGCAGCAGAAAAAAACAAAAGACCCCCCCCACACACACATTTGTAGGTAATATCGCCCAGCCCTACCATATCTAAAATAAAATTCCACCACATCTGCCAGTTTTGCCCATTATCATGCTATATACTTAGTTTCCTTGAACATTCACAAGTATGTGTGTTAACAATACAGTGTTTGAAAGGCTTTGCTAGATGCTATATACCTTCAGGGTCTGACCACAGGAGGTCACACATGGGCCCATCATGGGGCACTTCCTGTTTTCTGTCAATGGTCCGTATCTGGTCCAGTGTCTGGATTGAAGGGGACAAGCCACCATGCACACAAAAGATCTGAGGACAGAGAGGAATGTATTAACCTAACTGTGATGGAGGAACTTATAGAAATGAATCAGGAAATACTGTACAATGTTTCTAACCTTGCCATCAATGATAGCAGAAAGGGACAAGTAGTCAAATATCTCTGTGCAGTATCTCCAGACAGTGACTGAACCATATTTGCGGAGACACTCATCATAGAAGCCATAGACCTGGGTGATTTGCCGGGATTCGTGGTTTCCCCGAATCAAGGTTATCCTGTCTGGATAACGCACCTATGGAATAGAGCAGGCACAAGAGATTAAAATATGCTCAAGAAAATTAATTATGCATATGACTTTTGTTATTTGGTTAAAAAAAAAAAAAAAAAAAAAAAACATGCCGCACAGGTAAAGGAATCAGAATCATTACTTAAACCGCAACCCTCTAAAGGGGGAAAAATAATCACATGTACCTTAAGAGCTAGCAGAAGAAGAAAAGTCTCCACACTGTAGAAGCCTCTGTCCACAAAGTCACCCATGAAGAGATAGTTGGTCTCTGGGACATCGCCACCAACCTGTCATGTGGAAGGATTAAAACATAAAATAAAATAGTTCAACATTGGTATGGCCTTTTGCCATACACATGTGCTGACTCGGCACAGTTTGGCTTCTGCACGTCATCAACCCAGCACGGAAGGAGTTTGTTATACAGTACAGCAGGGCTACCCGTTTGTGGGTGGGAATTAAACTTATGATGCATTGCCCACTGGTGCTTATGTGTGTGAATTTACTTGACACCGTTGATCAACTGTTAGCCTTAAAACATTTTTTTAAATGACGTGCCACCCTTAGACGATGAAGTATAAAAGCACTGTGCGCTTTTCTGACACTGTATTGTACATTGAATATGCTTAATAATTTGGTTCTCGATTCGTCAGCCCGCTTGGAGGCAGGGCCTGCACATTTTGCCCCATTCCAGAGAAGGTCTATTCTGGGCTTGGTTCGGAACATTAAATGTGGTAATGGAAAAGCAAATCAGCTCTTCACGGTTTTGCTCGACGCAGCCATTAGTGCCAGTGGAAAAACACCAATAGACTGAATTTGATATTAATACAGCAAAACATCAATTACAAACAATGTTACTACCACAATCAGTGGGAGTGAATAAAAAAACCCTTTCCAATATGATTTGGATGCAGCAAAAATCCAGAAAACAATGTCAAGTATCTAATGGACTATACAAAAAATGTAAAGCAGTCATCATATATATTACAGGGTTCAACATACATTTTTTTCCTACTGGCCCGCCGGGCTAGTGGATCCGAGTTTTACTGGCCCCTTGTATATTTTCACTGGCCCTGCACACAATTTTTTCTCTTCATAATTTAGTGTCAATAATTATAATACCTGTATTAGAAAAATAACCAAATCTAAAGGGAATATCTATACTGTAACAGCAGGGTTCGACATAACGTATAGCCCGATGGCCCGGGGCCAGTAAAATCATATGCAGGGCAAGTTGATTGGCCAGTCACTGTCCCGCCCGGGCCAGTGACTGGCCAATCACAGTTCAGTATCTTTTTGTAGACATGGTTCATTGAAATGCGCGTTGAGAGTCGGAAATGCGCGTTGAGAGTCGGAATGAAAGCTGTGTTTATTTAAGACTCAATATAATAAACCTACTATAAAATATATTTTTTAATGAAAGGCCAGTGGACAACCGATGCGTGGGCGTTTTGACAACAAGCGCAACTGCAACAAGCGGGTGCACTGCACTCTCGCTCCGTTGGCAGAGCTGCCTACCGTCCGCCGTGCGAGTCGACACATCAATCGATTTGCTCTGCCCCCTTTCTTTCTTCCCACAGCAGAGGTTGAGGTGCAGAAAATGATAACTGCGCGTTTCCTTTACCTGCCACCGTAATGTTACAGTATTTGCATCCAAGCCCCAACGGTAATACAAATCAGAGGCGTTATTTAAACGCTGTGAATGCGTCTCCGGTGATTGTGTTGGTTGTAGACAGAAACGAACGGAGGGAATCCGCTCACTGTACAGTTCCTATAGTCGCGCAGTTTGGCACTGTGTTTTCAGGCTCGAGACATTCAATCAGATCGCGGAAGTCTTTCCCATTGAAATCGCTAACGGGGAGAATATCCCGGTTTATTATTTTAGCCACAAACCACAGTTCATCTGCGCGACGGCTCACTCGCTGGCGAGATCACACGGTGAAACGCTGCTGTGATCGGACGAAGGCATTGTGTGTTTCTAAGGTGATTTAACGTCATAGTCTTAGACGAGCGTTTAACTTATGCTGCATATTTTGCACTGCATTGTTTTTTAATCAATAGTTTGAAAAAATGGTCCCACACCGGACTCTTATGTGAAGCTGACACTTCATGGAGAAGTGACACTCCTGCAGCGCGCTCACGACTCCCATTAAAAAAAACGGCATAACCCACTGATTTTCGGATTTCTATTCTATTTTTAAAGTCAACTTGAGCGCAAGTGGAAAACCGGTCATTCGGTCGACACATTCACATCCCTAATGCATATAGAGAAAGTAATAAAAACAGCCTACCACACCACAAAGAATGATCAGACCTTCATCTCTTATTTTTTTTAAATGTTTAAACATGACTTCTGCAGGTGAACTACTCATTAAACTGCCCAAATTCAAGAATAAAAACAACCATCAAACTACTGGACTTTAAAATACTGGCCCACTCTTTCAACATACTTTCAGTTGTAGGCTTCTAATTCAATATGTTTTCCTGGTTTTATATTATGTGTATGAGCAATATCAACATTTCATATAATTAACTAAAAGACAAATAACCAAATCTAAAGGGAATATCTATACTGTTACAGTATAGATATTCCCTTTAGATCTGGTTATTTTTCTAATACAGGTATTATAATTATTGACACTAAATTATGAAGAAAAAAAAAAAGTGTGTGCAGGGCCAGTGAAAATATACAAGGGGCCAGTAAAACTCGGATCCACTGGCCCGGCGGGCCAGTAGGAAAAAAAAGTTATGTTGAACCCTGAACAGTATAGATACTCCCTTTAGATTTGGTTATTTTTCTTTTAGTTAATTATATGAAATGTTGATATTGCTCATACAGATAATATAAAACCAGGCAAACATATTGAATTTGAAGCCTACAAATGAAAGTATGTTGAAGGGGTCGGCCAGTATTTTAAAGTCCAGTAGTTTGATGGTTGTTTTTATTCTTGAATTTGGGCAGTTTAATGGATAGTTCACCTGCAGAAGACATGTTCAAACCCTCATTGCCCTCATTTACATGCTGCAGAGGGCATACACACATCTGGACACCCCTGATGCATCTGTAAGGATAACATTCTTTGACTTCTCATCTGCCTTCAATACCATCCAGCCACGGCTGCTAGGGGAGAAGATGGAGATGATGAACGTGGATCCATTACTGGTACTGTGGTGTTTGGACTACCTTCATCTCAGACCACAGTATGTTCGCCTACAGGACAATATTTCATGCACCATCCTCAGCAGCACAGGGGCTCCACAAGGAACTGTGCTGGCTCCATTCCTGTTCATGGGGGCGGCAGTGGTGAATTGGGCAGGGAGGTCGCCTCTGGAGTGCAGGGTCGGAGGTTCGATCCCCCGTCTACCCGCCACATGTCGAAGTGTCCTTGGGCAAGACATTGAACCCCGAATTGCTCCCGAGAGTTAGCTTGCACCCTGCGTGGTAGCTGCTGCTGCTATCGGTGTATGAATGTGTGTGTGATTGGGTGAATGTGTACAAAACAATGTAAAGCGCTTTGAGTCTGTGAAAAACCAGGGAAAAGCGCTATATAAGTGGAGTCCATTTACCATTTGGAGTCCATTTCACCATATACACAGCGGATTATAAACACAACACCAACGGTTGCTTCCTGCAAAAATATTCAGACGACACAGCTGTTGTTGGCCTCATCAAAGGGGGAAATGAGGAGGAGTACAGAGACACCATAGAGAACTTTGTGGAGTGGAGTACAAACAATAACCTCCATCTCAACACCACGAAAACGAAGGAGATAGTTGTGGATTTCAGGAGGGGGAGGAGGAGGACTCACCTAACACCAGTCAGCATTGGGGGCACTGTGGTGGAGATGGTCGCCAACCACAGGTACCTTGGTGTGCAGCTCGACAGTGAGCTGGACTGGAAAAGCCACATGGAGGCGGTGTACAAGAAGGGACAAAGTCGACTCTTTTTCTTGAGGAGACTAAGGTCATTCAACATCTGCCAACCCCTACTGTGCACTGTCTACCACTCAGTGGTGGCCAGTGCTCTGTTTTTCGCTGTGGCATGTTGGGGAGAAGGCACCCGCAAAGCGGACAAAAACAGGCTGGACAAGCTGATCAGGAAGGCCAGCTCAGTGGTCGGGGCTGAGCAGCTAAAGGTTCAGCAGGTGGCAGAGGCCAGAATCCTCAACAAACTGGCCTCAATAATGACTAACCCCACTCACCCACTCCACGCCCTGAAGGTGATCAAGAGCAGCACCTTCAGTCACAGACTAATTGCACCAATGTGCAAAACGGAGCGCTACAGGAAGTCCTGTTTACCAGCTGCAATACGATTTTATAATGCACAAAAATAACTTTGCACTTTGTAGTATTTATTATTGTATTTATTGTTTTTTTTAATCTTTTTTTAAGTATTTTAGCTCTATGAGGGAATGTGTGTTTGTTATGTCTGTCCATACGCTGTTTGTGACACTGTAATTTCCTGTAAAGGATTATTAAAGGATCTATCTATCTATATGCATTAGGGATGTGAATGTGTCGAACGAATGACCGGTTTTCCACTTGCGCTCAAGTTGACTTTAAAAAATAGAATAGAAATCCGAAAATCAGGGGGTTATGCTGTTTTTTTTAAATGGGAGATTTCACCGTGTATGCGAGTTCACATCTGGTCGTGAGCGCGCTGCAGGAGAGTCACTTCAGCATGAAGTGTCAGCTTCACATAAGAGTCCGGTGTGGGACCATTTTTTCAAACTATTGATAAAAAAACAGTGCAGTGCAAAATATGCAGCATAAGTTAAACGCTCGTCTAAGACTATGACGTTAAATCACAAAATGCCTTCGTCCGAGCATAGCAGCATTTCAACGTGAGATCTCGCCAGTGAGTGAGCAGCCGCACAGAAGAACTGTGGTTTGTGGCTAAAATAATAACTGGGGGTATTCTCCCAGTTAGCGATTTCAATGGGAAAGACTTCCGCGGTCTGATTGTATGTCTCGAGCCTGAAAACACACAGCCATGTCGGCAGACAAACTGCGCAACTACTGTCCAGTGAGCCGAGTCCCTCCGTTCGTTTCTGTCTACAACCGACACAATCACCGCCGGAGACGCATTCACAGCGGTTAAATAAAGCCTCTCATTTGTATTACCATTGGGGCTTTGATGCAAATAGGCTACTGTAACATTACGGCGGCAGCTAAACGAAAAGCGCAGTTTTCACTTAATTTTCTGCACCTCAACCTCTGCAGTGGGAAGAAAGAGAGGGTCAAAGTAAGTCGATTGATTTGTCGACTCGCAGGAGGACGGTAGGCAGCTCTGCCAACGGAGCGAGAATGCGCCCGCTTGTTGCTCCGCCTGTCAAACCGCCCACGCATCGTTTGTCCACTGGCCTTTCATTAAAATATATTTTATATTAGGTTTATTGTATTGATCCTTAAATAAACACTGCTTTCATTCCGACTCTCAGCGCGCATTTCAATGAACCATGATGTGGTCTACAAAAAGATACTGAACTGTGATTGGCCGTTACTGGCCCGGGCGGGACAGTGACTGGCCAATCAACTTGCCCTGCATATGATTTTACTGGCCCCGGGCCAGCGGGCCATTGGTTATGTCGAACTAGGGGTGTGAACGTTTACAAAAATGTCTAACCGTGTACACGACGGAATTTTTTTCGTGTACACGGTTAACCGTGACGTCATTGTCTTCACGCGCCCGCCGTCCTGTAGGCGCGCGCGCACACACACACACACACACCGCGCGCTCGTTCGCCTGTAAACACACAGTTGAAATGAACTACGCTCGTTTACACACCTCTTATAATAGGTCCATGGCACAAACACACGTTCGCCTGACATGTGCGCCGTCATTATCGCGCCTCATTCATTTCCTGATTAATATAGCCTATTCAGGGTTCGTACAGCTTTTTAAGAGTAAAATTCAAGCACTTTTCCAGCACTTTCAAGATAAAATGTCAACTTTTTCAAGGAAGCCGAAGCTTAAAATATATAAAGTATATAAATAAATGCTTATGATTTCATACATTGCCTTATCTGTAAAATGGGAGTGTTCATAATATAATGTGTATGGACAATCACCAAATTGCAGTATGGCCCTAAGGAGACCTTTATCAGTTTAGTTCATATGCCAAAAATGACCATCTATCAGGTTAATAACAACATGATTATACTTGAGCAATATCACATGAGATGGACCATATTGTCACTTTATATCAGTGCTGCTGTGATTCGGTCGAAAATGCCATAATGGTAATCAATAGGTCTTGATGTAGGAAATGGTTACTAATTAATAACTTATTTCACACACACACACACACACACTACATGTAAGAAACATGTAAGAATAACAAAGGGCAAATACAGCCTTTGCACTCCTTTTTCCCCCCGGCTGAATTATAAAAATATGTATAAAAGTATGCCTAGATATTATATATTTAAATACATTCTTGAGCTTGTGTATGACCAGACATTTTCAATATTGCTAGGTTGCCAGATTACAGTTTGTGTAGGCTATGTTGGTGTGTTGCCAAAAAGTGATCCTCCGCTCCGAAAACGGTCTTTCAGTCAAATAACAAAAGGTATTTAAGCCAATATATGTCCATGATTTCAGAACGTAAATGGGACTAAGTGGGCTCTGGTCCAATAAAGCATCAGTACAAATGGCTACATAGCGTTAACATGCTGAGACTGTGGACTGAAATCTCTTTTTGGCAGCCACCGCAACGACTGACAGCAAAGACCGTTCTCGACTTCGACAACTTCACAAAATTAAAATGTTGGATCTTGGTTCTGTAACTTATCACTACAGTGTGACTAATGGATTAGGTTATACAACTTGTTATGGGAGCTGCATCGAGCTAACCCCGCTGAGGGTAACATCACGTTACAATGAAGTAACCCCCGAGCTTACGTTATCTAGCTAACGACATGAATTTGGAGCAGGGCTCCAGACTAACCATTTTTACTAGGAGCACTGGCGCCTCTAACTCAGAATTTTTAGGGGCGCGAGCAGAAAATTTAGTGGCACACCTTAAACAGACCTGCAACGCAGCTATTCAAATGTTTCCCAATTTGAACTATATTAGGTCAACTGATATTGTATTGCCAGCATGTTTTAAAACACACTGACAACAGATGATACAGTTCATTGTGTTTTTGATTTTGTATCACCATGTGAAATCCTTCAGACATTCCTTTAGGAAAAGGCATTTCTTTTACCTATTTTCACCACAACCCCTTCTACATCGGATTTTTCCTCTATCCCTGCTTCCTGTAAGGAAAATCGTTATTGGCCCAAAGGTAACTAGAAACTAGATGAATTTATCAACTAATTTGCATAATATTACAAATTAACTAGGACGATTAACATATAGCCTATTTACACACTCACTTTACAAACTTTTTTGTTGCCATATATAATTATAAGGTTGTCTTTTTTATAGGAATGCAGTGGCCTATTGAAAGTGGACCTATGAAACAATTTACTAGTTTACAAACGTCACCTGGCAGCTGTTGTACAGAGCGGACACGGTGCCGTCTGTCTGCTGCAGGTGGCGGGGGGCTGCCCGAGTGAGTGCCGAGTGAGGAGGAGAGTACAGCCAGCGCGGTTTTAAAAAAAAGTTGCGAGGTGTCTCTGGCATTTAACAGCCTTATCGCTATGGCGGAAAGTCGGCAAATATAGCGGGGAAAGTCAGCAGTTTGTAACATGTTAAAGACAGCGGGACACTGAGAGGAGAGAAGGTCACGTCATCCGGGGCGTTGATTGTGTCGCTGATAACTCGCGGACTGTCCACTGTCTCTCTCTCAAAGCACAATAATAATTTAAAAACATTTTGTCTTTCGGTCGCGCGTGCCCCTAGTTGTGAAATGGCGCTCCGCACGGTCTCAAAAATTTGGTCGCAGTGTGGAGCCCTGATTTGGAGCAATACATTATTGAGAACTAGCAGGTCAGCTAATTGCTAACGGTGTTGAGCATCAATTTAGCATGCTATTTATTTGTATCAACAAGTCATTAACACATACAAACTCGGGATTTGGTGTAACTTACAAAGGAGAACATGAATGAACAGTCATCCAGAGTGACATTGTCTGATACGTTTCACTGATTTACCTTTGGCATGACTTCAAAGTGCCGATTCCCCCATTGCGAACAGCTGGAGGTAGGCTACTTTTTGCAGACAGTACAGTCGCCTATGCCTGCCGGTTATTAGGGCCTCGTCATAACCAAATGGAAACGGATATTTGATATGGAAGTATCGGGAGTAATAGGTCCATGAGCAGCGACTCGTGGTTCTGGATAATTCCTGGAGCGATCGCCAGGTGTGGCGCGTGTCCCAGGAAAGAAAACACGGGGAGCAACTGCACTCGTGCATACAAGACGGCGGCTAAGAAAACATTGCGACATATTTTTTTTTGTTATTTACAGAATGAAAAAAATGAAAATATGAGTTGAATTACGACACTGGTCAATAAAGAGAAAATCCAGCATTTTCCAGCACAGTGTTCAGATTTCAAGCACATTTCAAACCTTGAAAACACTCGATTGAAAATCAAGCATTTTCCAGACTTTCAAGCATCTGTACGAACCCTGCCTATTGCTTTCTACATGTCCACGTTCATGCAAGTTGAACAGGTGTTATAAAGTTCGGGCTACTTACGAGCTTAGTTCACGTCAACCGAGTAACTTTAATCTTTAGGTTATCTTTCATCACTCTTCCGTGGCTGTGAGTCGAGCACCGGCACGGCGACTCCCTGTGTGTGTGTGCGCCGCCGATACACACACTCACACAGACACACACTCGCCGAGAGACAGACCGATTCGGCAGACTAGCTTTTATCATCCCCAATTAGTTTAGGCCTACTAGTGATGTAAAATCAATAAATGTGTGTCTCCAGAACATATTTAAAAACTTTGAAAAAAAGAAAATTTTAAATCTAAAGGTTTTTTTTTTTTTTTAAACGGTTTTCGTTTATTGATTTTTCCTAAACGGTTATGATTTACTAAACGGTTACACGTGTACACGTGCACACCCCTATGTCGAACCCTGCATTATAATAAAATGGGGGTTTAAAAACTTTTTGGGCCTGTATGTAATGGCAGTACTGATGGTACAAAGAAGTTATAATAACATCTGAGGGTAAGAACGGTATGACATTTTATCAGGATAGAAAATACTATGGAAATTTACCAGTGGAATTAGGCAATTAAACAAAGTAATTATCGTTTACACGTGTGTTAAGCTTTGTAAATTCAGCATAGTGCATTATGTAATATATAGTACAATGCATGATAGTACATTAGCCAAATGCACTGTGTCTGTTTAACTCAGTCCAGAACCTCCAACCGACTTTTAAACAGGACACACCGATACGTTAAAACGTGACGATTAAGTGTGTAATGTGCAGAATGCAACAAAAAAATTTAAACTTACTCTAAAAAGCTCTTTCAAGTCATAGAACTGGCCATGTATATCACCACACACCTATTAGGAAAAAGCAAGAGAAAGAGATTACTACCAAATATCATTTGTAGACAAATTCTGCAAACAAGAGCCAAATGAAAATGTTACCTACTGTGACAGGAGAGTCTACTCTCTGGACATTGCTTTCTTCAACCAGAATCTCTCTGAAAATACATACACATATTTCATTAGGATTTCATGTTCTTCAAAAGACTAGCAGGAAAAAAGATCAACATCCGCTATTGGACAGGGCATGGACCTATAAAGAAATAAGAAATGGACACCGGATTGAAACACACGGCGTCCATTCATTCCTATGAAAGCTGCTCATTGGTGCAGCGCAACATACAGTATCAGAATTTTCTTCCGCATCATGGGTGCCCAACACGCCCCTAAAGCATGACGCACAGTGCACGCTTCACGACGTTCTGGATGTAGAAGTAAGCTAGAAGTCGTAGGCCCCACCCCTCCTTGGGCTAGCGTCTAAAACTGAATATAAAACAGCTATTTAACGGTTGCGGTGGCGTTTTGAAAAAAGAGAACTTCCATTATATTAGTACATGGTCTAAAGAAAAATCTAAGTCTTTGATTGATATCCAGAAAAAATTTGCGGAGACACATTCCTGTTTGACGCTTGTATTGGAGTGAACGGGGATATCTGCTTCCGGGCTCGTATGAATTCCATTTTGTTTTACTGACCCGTCCACAGCCAGTCAAAAAAAAACACAAAAGCGTGGCCACTGAACACTGCTGGATTGGGGAAGAAGGCATTGCTCCTGGGGGCCTGGGACAGTGGCCGGGTAAAGTTCTGGGGAAATCATGTCTGAAGTGTGAAGAAATCAAAACCATTCTGACAGAAGTGGAAGCGGTTTTTGATTCCCATCCCGTGAATATGCCGGTCCTTGGGGAAAAAAAAGGTTGGGAGCCCTGCTATAATGCTTCATGTTGGTAACCAGTTAAAGAAAAAATTCTAAATGGCCATCTCTAAATAGGGTAATACCGTATACCGGGTTATCTAAAAATAGTAACTAGGGCTGTCAAATTAACGCGTTAATTTCGATTAATTAATCACAAAAAAATTAACGTGATTAAAAAAAAATTAACGCAGATTAATCGCACTTCTACAATGCCCTTTAACCCAGTGCAAAAGTGGTGCGCAGCTGCACCATGAGCTGCACCTGTAGCTTGCCGGCCCAGGCGCGCGGGTAAAAGGGAGAAAAGTAAAGAGAGAAGCAGGGGAAAGGGGCCGAGGGCTCTATGGACGGTTTATTTATGGGATGCTTTGGGCAAATAAGCATGAAGGTAGGAAGACATCTTACTTTATTCTCCGCAGTGTCTGTGCATTATTGATTTAGTGGGTGCAACAATGTAGGTTCAAAACAGCTCTCAATCTTCCTCCGTGTGTCTCAATTTTGTTTGCTAGCTGTCTCGCATAAACGGACACCCGCCCTGTGTGTGTGTGTGTGTATATCAAGATTTTTGCCTACGAGTACGACGATGGTACTCTGTGGCAGATGGAAAGTCGTCATTTAGTCTGCTTGTTTTTTTGAGAAAATTCGGCGCTAGTTCCTAATTTTATTTCATTTAGAAACCTGGCTGAGGGGAGGAGACAGAAGCTACGAGAGACAGAAGCCCCTTTTACACAGCCAGTGAAAGCCGGGAATATGCCGGCCTTTCGGCCCTCCCCCAGCTGTTTAAATGCGACAGTTGCGGAACGAGGGAAGAAAGGTGCGAGAGATTGTTCCGGGAATTTTACTACCTCGGGGGGTAGTAAGATTCCAGACACAATCAGTTCCGCCTCTCTGTTTAAATGCTCCAGTTTGTTGTTGCGGAACAGGGGGGCGTTTGACGTTCCATAGCCTACGTTCTAAACATGCGACCATGTTAGCAGTTGAATGCTCCACCGGAAGAAAGAAATGCAACCTTTTAAAGTAAAATTCATCAATTGGTGCACTTTGAGAAGAAAATTGCATGCAACCAGGCCCCGGGGCCCAAGTGGGCCCTAAGCCAGAAATACTGATAGTAACTTTACATGTCGCATTGTCAATGAGCTCAGTCATTCATGTCAATAACAGGGTCCAAAAAGGAATAACCTAAAATAAGGAAATAAATCATCATGGGCCCCTCAACTAGTAGGTGAAAAATAGAAAAGCAAGTGCAAAACTAAAGCATTATTACCTCTGTCTTAGGGGCTTCATGAGGGGCCTTGAAGGCCCCCTCACACATACAGTAATAAGCTTTCTATGTGTAAATTCTATACTGTTCATAAAAAGTAGCTATCTACCCTTTATCTGTTGAATAGGGATAGGGAGGAGTGGGGGGGGGGGGGGGTTTAAGAGTCTGGGCCCATGAGCCCAACCAAATGGTTTCCACAATCTTTTTATTTATTTTCGCAGGGAGCATGCAAAAGCATTATTTATTAAAAAAAAGTGAGGGGCCCCACACTGGGTCTTGAAACGGGCCCCGAGATCGTTGAGACCGCCCCTGCCCGCTTGTCGTGCCGCCTGACGACGGAACGCTGCGCTTTCTCTCTGCCCGGCCCCGCTCGCCTCTCCATTGAGAATCTATTAGTTGGCGCAACAAACTCCTCGGCCCGTGTGAAACGGCCTTAACTACTGAACGAAGGAAATCAAATGAGGTTTTGGCATTTCCCCCAAAAAATATTTTCTCAACGGATCTCCACGAATCACATAGATGGCCAATTTTGTTTCCAAAACGGCGAATTTCACCGAAAGGTGACAAGTTTGCTAATTCACCTTGAAGGTGAGAAAGTGCATCGTATTGGTCTTAACAAGCTCACTATCTAACAAGTTACATTGGGACCACTACACTACCTGCTGCACTGCGGGAGGCTGACCAGCCGTCTGCAACGAGAGGCAGAGGCAAGCCGAACGTCGGCAAGTTTAAGATGGTACAGTCCACTATAGGGGTGTTTGAAATAATTGGGGAATGAATATAAACAATTAGGAGGGATATTCAAGTGTTTCGACCCCTGTACTGTTACGGGGGACACATCCCCTCCGTGCGTTAAATAAATAATAATTATAATATTATTATTATAATTCATAATTCAATGCGGGCCGCCAGATGTGTTTCTGCGGGCCGCCATTGGCCCGCGGGCCGCACTGAGAACCACTGCTCTAAGGTAAAGCCTGCTGCCTACTGATCATGCTGCCTGTCTCAGACTAAGGGGCACTTTACACGGCCACGCAAAACGGTGCATACGCAGAAAAATTTCTGCGGTTGCACTATATCATTTACAGGAAAACAGCAAACTCAAACGCAAACGCAGGCATGAACCGCAGATTTTTGAGATCACCTCCGAGGGAGGATTTTTTGGAAAACTTAACGGTTTTGGTTTCCTGTAAACACCGAAACCATTTCCCCTGATAACGCTGACGTCACGGCTCCACCCTCACACATGCGCATTGCGTTTGGATATAAATAGGCATGCGCCGTCTTTGTAAGTCCATGTGCGCCAGTTGGAAAACAACAACAACAATGGCGGATCACCGAGCTGTATTCATTGTGCTCATGGACGTTGTGCTGTTGCTGATGAATTTGTTATCGTGCCACCAATCGCTCCTACAAGCAAATAGGGAAAGAGTTGTGCTCTGCCTGTTTTTCTAGCTAAATAAACGTGTCACTTCTATATGCCAGGGACACGGCTCTCTCTACATTAAAAAAACACTATCAGCGTGCAGCGGTTAAGTTAGGCTACTGTTCAACAAAAGGAGCATTAAGGCTACGGCTTCACAGTAAAAGCATTTCACTGGCTAAACATTCATAGCATTTCGCTGGACACACGTGAGTTGACTTGTATTCTGAAGTACGCCTAACAGGAAGGTATCCGCTCACGAAGCCCCTTCACTATCAGCAAGTCTGCTGTTTTTCCGAGTTCAATGCGGTGAAATAAGCTTGTCTTTTACAATATTTGTAACCCCAAGCTTACACCAACCGCTTTATGAACGTTAGTGGCATTAATTTTCGGTTACAGTAAGGTTTTATGCATCAAATTGTACCGGAAGAGCCATCTACTAGGCTGTGTCACCGCTGACTATTGGCTTGGCATGGCTGCTACTTCAGCGATTTCGGCCCGTTTCCCTGAAAACTTTGTGTACGGGTGAAGATGTCAGATAAATTGTGTCTGAACGGGTTTTTTTTTTTTAAACCAAAAACGGGAAAACTCACGTTTTCACCGTGTAAAGTGCCCCTAAGGTTTGAAATGGTGCAGTCTGCGGGAAACTATCCGTTTGTTTTGTTTTCATAACCATTGCTTGACCCCACACATCAAAGGCACAGGTTTGTGTCTGTGTGTGTTTTTGGGGGGAGAGTGCACATGCGTGCGTGCATGTGTGTGTGTGTGCGCGCGCTCGCTCATGTATGTGCATGTGTGTGTGTGTGCGTGCTTGTGCGTGTGTGCTGGTGAAGTGTGTGCACGTGTGTGTTTGTATGTGTGTGTGTGTCATTGTGTGTGGGTACCGTTAGAAAAAAAAAAAAAAGAGGGGGGGGGGATGTTTCCACTGTTAAAAGCAGTATAGTGCGACATTTTGCCCCATTGCGGTCATTTTGACCCCAGAGGACAACAGGTGTTATTAAATTAAATAAAAAAACAAATAATTTGATCAAAACACTTCAAATTTATATTAATCCTCAAAAGCATAGTATTGAACAACCCTTATCATTTTCAGACCATTTGTTGAATGAAAAACATATTTTCATGCAAAAAGAAATGTCTTGTGGGGTCAAATTGACCCCAGTACAATAGGAGGGTTAAGGATAGTTAAGCTTTTAAAGAAATATGCCATTTAGACACAGCTCAGTTATTTTAATTATTTGCTTAGATTTATTTATGGTGGGCTTTTTGTCACCCAGATTAATGTATGTATCTAGCATGAGTCATTCAATCCGGTGAAATCTAATGTATATTGAGCATCACTAGCATTTTCTGAGTTAATTCATTACCTGGCTTTAGCACACAGTGCTTTGACTTCGTTTTCCTTGATGAGCTCACAGCGTCTGAGCTGCTCTATCTGTCGGTCCAGGTCACTGATGTCCCCCATTGTGACACACATAGGGAGAGCTGCTCACACACTATGGTCACACACGGCCCACAGAAATAACGGACTTTCTTCTCCAGGCAGCAGAGCAGACAGACAGGGTACTGCCTAGCTTGTACTCCAGGCCCTTCTTATGAGGGTGTTCAGCAGAAGAAACTGTTGAAGGAGTACAGTGAAGATATTCAACAACAAACCTGAGTAAACAAGGTCTACAACGCAACTTCATTCACGTAACCGGAGAAACATGTTCGGTTACCATTTACCGCTTGGTAACTTGGAAACTTGTTTCCTCAAACTGGTTCTTAACTAACAAATTATTCGATCACAACAGTAGATAATGCATACTACATTTTTCATTTGTTAACAAAAAAAACAAACATAAGATACATTGGAGAAAACTGGACTTATTCGTCCAGAAATGTGAGGCCTATGGGCGTAGCGACAGAGGAAGCTAACCATTAGCCGTTTAGCTTAGATCAATGCTAACGACGTCAGCGAGCAACTGATTGTTTGATAACTTAGCCAACCATTTTGTTTGGGATTTCTTTTCCAAATGTTAACGCTATTGCATGCCAACTGGTACCAGATATCTCCGCATACTTCATGTGCCTATAAAATAGTATAAAACTGATTGAGGTTAGGTGGCGAAATGCTATGAGTTAGCTCGCTAACCGTGGCTGTCGGGGCATCAGGGTAACTTGAACAGACAGCAGCGACAGCGCTTCTCGGCTAAATTCGCAAGAAAGCTAGCCAACGCTAACAGGACAAGTATACACGACTCACACGCCGCCACTAAATTAACCAAACACGAACGAGTATCGTTAAGTGAGAACTCACAGAACTTCTAGAAACAAACGAGTATGTTTCATTCCATGGATTGAGTGTTTTTTCGCCGTCCACCGGCTCCTCTTCTTCCCCCGTACCGCTTTTGCCGGTTCTGTCCTGCCGTGCTCATGAACACTAACGACTGGAACTTCCGGCAAAGAGTACGCGCATTGTTCATTCTGGCCTAGGCTGCGGTTTACATGTGATTTCACCTGTTGAAATTAGTTTTAAGGCCTGTATTTTTTTAGAGGATTCATAGACAAGATGCTAATTCATTGTGGAAAACCTTAGAAGGCTTAGGAATAAATTATAAAGAAAAAGTTGAATTAAAAATTCCCCTCCAGTCCAAATTGTCTTCTGCTAGGCCTATTTAAATATTTAGGCCATAATTGTTATGATAGGCTGGGCTACTGGTGTATCTATTTGGGGTGTGTTCTTTATATGTCCATAGGCTAGACCAATCTTGCCTGGTGTGAATGTGTATGACTGGTGTATGTTTGAGGTGGTGGTCGGAGGAGCCACACTTCCATCAGTCTGCCCCAGGGCAGCTGTGGCTACTACCGTAGTTTACCACCACCGGTATGACTGTGTGTGAATGAATAGAACCTGGATCCCTGTAAAGTTGTCTATGTAAAGCGCTTTGAGTGCGAGAAAAGCGCTATATAAATTAAATATATTATTATTATTATTATTATTAGCCTATTATTATTATCAGCCTATTATTATTATTACTGTATAGGCTAGGCCAATGATAATATAATTAAGTCTATACTGATGTGAAGATCAATTCTAGCGTGAAGCCAACAATTATTAATCAAAGCAGAGTGTTTTTACATGTAAGACATGTCTGGAAAGAATGTTTGATTCCTAAAACACAACAAACGTTTAAATTCAGCTGAACCACCCCATTCTTCAGCAAAATGTAGTCCAAGTAGGCTATTGGTTTAACTAGCCTAGGCTACATATGAACTTGAGCTGAAAAAAATTGTTTATAGCTCAGTTGATCAAACTGAAATGTATTCAGCAATATTGATAATATTTTAGGTCAGAACAAATCTCTAGTTTCAGCCTCTTAATCGTGACGTTTTTCAGTTGATGTGATGGTAAACAGAATATTTTTGGGGCTTGGATTATCAAAATAAGCAATAAGAAGAACTCATCTAAGGGTGTATTCACACTGGGAAAGTCCGCTAGTTCACTTGCTTGGTCCAGGACCAAATTGAGTTCTGATTTTTTTTGTTTGGTGTGGTCCACTTTCATTATAGCCCCTTTTGCAAGTGAACCAGCATTACGAAGCAAAACACACGTGATCTGAGGTATTCATTCATTGGACAGACATTCTGGGGTGGAGAGAAGCAGGAAGCACGAAGTTAAACTGCGAAAAATACCTATATGGTCAAATACCATTGATATAATATGGGGTTAAAAAATAAAAAGGCCTACATCTACCTATAAATAAAGAGGAAAAACATCAATTTTGTTGTTTCATATGGTTATATATGTAGCCTATGTCAATGCACGTTATGTGGCTTGTAGCCTACGATATGAAACATAATTTTTACTGTATTTTTGGTGCTGGACGCGCGGCTCGCGAGAAGAATAGGCTCAAGCTGACACTCAGCTGATTAAGCTGTGTATCAGCTGGGTCGGCGCAGTTCAGCTCCAAACTGACACGGGGATAGTATTGACGGTCCCGTAGGCTACATGGGAAGCAAAATAAAAACACGCACTTCTTGCGCAGCGTGAACCTGTTGTCACTGTGCGGGAGACGCTCCCCTCTCCTTCATCTGATCGCTGAACACATTCAGCATTTTTACACGTCCTCTCGATCAAATGTAATATATTGTTCTGGGCTCCCGGTCAAACCACAACTTATCGTCCTAACAATGGCGACAACAACACTTTCCCATAATGTGAAGCTGACAGCAATTTATTAAAAAATAAAAGAAAGAAAAGGCACAGTGCGTCCTGCATTTGGGTCGGATCGAGTTCGGACAAATTCACACCACAAACGAACTGCAGCAGAGTGCGTTTGGAAACGGACCGAGACTACCTCTTCAGCCGGGTCTCGGAGCGTTTGTTTGGTCCGCCCCCGAGTGCGATTGCTGTATTCACACCTGCCTGAAAGATGCGCACCGAAGGCAGAAGTGCATCTGAGTTCGTTTCAACCGAACTAAACACGGCATGTGTGAATACACCCTTAGTCTTTACGAACAGAACTAATAATCGCATGGCTACAATCAAAGCATCCTGTGGCTAACTTTAAAATACATTTACATTTTTGAAATGTATTGGAATTTGCACATTAGTATGTGTTTCAGAAATGTTTAAGACAATTTAAATGTGCAGTATGCAGTTTCAGGGGAGGGGGATTTGTTTAAATGTTGTAGAGTAGAAAACAAAGTGCCCGGAATCTTACTAGAAACATCTTAGTGGGAAAGATGGCGTCTGAGGCAGACGTGCGTGCATAAGTGAGAGCGGAGCCAGTCTGCTTCTAACTGTTTCTAGCCTATAATGCAGCCTAATTATGGCTTGTAATTAACCGGACATCTTCTTAAACTTTTATGGAAGCCTTTTATTGAGGTAAAAACAACATTTCTGGTGATCTTAGCCTAAATTAAGGCGATAGAAAAGTATTCACGCAGATTGCATTGCACTGATTGCTGAGTGCCACCACCCGCTGTTCCTGCGCTCTCCAGGCTACCGCAGCAATGGGAGAGAATGTCACACTACAAACTTTATGGGAGGCAGTGACTGGAAGTAAGAATGAACTTTTGTCCAAACTCACACATTTAGATAAGCAGATGACTCAATTACAAACCTCGATGGCAAACCTGAACGAACAAATTGTGGAAGTAACTCAATCCAGAGTCAGTGCCGCCGAGGATAATGTTGCAGACACAGACAAGAAAATCACAGTACTGCAAAAGACAGTCGATACGCTTGAATCTAAGGTGGACTACCTTGAAAATAAAAGTCGACAACCCAATCTACTGATTTATGGCGTGACGGAAGGTGCAGAAATTGATAACACTGTTGCATTTGTCCAAAAACTACTGCCCTCGATCCTGGGCCTACATGGGATTTCGCCTTTCCATATTGACGGCGCACATCGCATCTCCGCACCAAATGCTTCACGAGCAAGGCCCATAATTGTGAAGTTCGGAGATTATCAACAGAAATTAAAGGTGATGAATAGGGTTGCAAAATTCCGGGAATTTTCAAAGTTGGAAACTTTCCATGGGAATTCACAGGAATTTTGGGAATTAACGGGAATAAACAGGAATTTACTAAATTTAAAGCAACCCAAATGCACTAAATTCTCCTAACTATGTTATTTCAGTCCAGGCAAACGTTCTAGACTGTAAAAAGCAGTTTTTTCAACTAAGTTTTAATATATTTATGAATATTTAATTTCAAATCAGATTTTTTTTTAAGTTTATTGAGACACCCAACTTGATATCATATAGGGGAGAGTGGGGTGAGTTATGCATTTTGGAAGTTGCAAAACCCCTTGTTTCTAGAAAACCGTGGAAGAAATTGGAAATGTGACCACATATTTAAGAAGAGCCATCCATTTGACTCATCCTGTAAAGAAGGGAGACACAAGGAATAAGATATAAGCACATTTAAGCTCAAAAAACTGTGTTTTGCCTTTCAAAGTAAAATTTCCATGATCAAGGTTTTTTGATTATTGTGTCTGAACAATTATAGACACGTTTGAAAACATTTGACACATGTTTTAGTGCTTTGGTATGCTACACTTTGAGTCTATATAGTTAGCACAATGTCAACCCTAAATTGCTGCATCATGCCTATTATCCAAAATTCTGGGGATGGGGTGATTTGTGCCAAAGGGCCTAGGTGAGTTATAAGTAAGTAAGTAAGTAAGTAAGTAAAATGTATTTATAAAAGCACATTTATGACAGTTTGCACTGTCCAAAGTGCATAGTGCATTCAGTAGGTAAACAATGAAGGTAAAATAACAATAACCAAAATAAAAGACGTAAAGCCCATACATCCACATAAACACAGATAGTAGTGCAGAGGTAAGTAAGTAGTGCAGAGGTTAATGGGGAGGAAACACCAGGGTGTACATATGGGTTTTGAGCCTTGATTTAAAGGCAGAAATGTAGGGGGAATCACATTTGTCAGGTGGCAGTTGGTTCCACAAGCACGGAGCAACTAGTGCAAAGTACATTTCTGAGAGTTGTGCCAGTGGCATGGCTGTATTATACGCTGGTCACCAAAAGAAAGTGATTGTCTACAGTAGCTCAGAAGAGAGTGACATCTCAATTCCACTTAACGACACCACTGATGAGAGTTCAGATGGCCAGAAAGATGATGATGGTGACTTTGTCATTGTGGGGTGATTTGTGCGACAAGACAACTTTTTTTCCGAAAGCTATATTTCTTAAACAGTTTATTCCAGATCCAAAGTTTTTATTGCCAGGGATGCACAACATCCTGAAATATATGTACATATTTGAGTTGGAGACATAACTGTCAAGGCCTCACTTTAAAATCACTTTGAGTAAAAAGTTGCACAACTCACCCCACTCTCCCCTATTGATTTTTACTAGACCAGGTTTACAGATGCTTAAACTGTGATTTTACATATAGTTGGGGACAATGTATTTTAGCATAATCTTGACTAAAACAACCAGATTTTATGCAAGTACACATCCTACTGCAGGGGTACTGAGGCCATGCCCCCTACATGCTCTGTGCATTCCTCCATCACATGGGGGCATTTGACTTTATTTATTGAATGGTTGGGTTCAGACAGATGACTAATATTTAACTCAACATTCATCTTTTTGTTGTTCAGTGAAATTATTGATTGTTCATAAAATAATCAAAACTTGATAAAGTTCTTCTTACAAATAAATCTGTTCAAATGTAATGTTTTTTGATTGTATTATTTTGCATGGAAGTCTGTCTATGACCAAACATAGTGTTTAAATATTTAGATTTATGTTTGGATGTGAAATAAAAATTTTTAAATTACCGACATTTAGTTAAAGCTACCCTTACCCTTGTTGCATTTTTACACTTTTTTTTAATGAGGTTAAAATGGTATTTATAGGCTAATTACACTCTAGAATACATTATAGACCCACCAGGAATTAAAACAAATGATTATTTAAATCTCATAATATTATGTGAAAAATTCAACCAATAAAAATCCTCGGTCAGAACTTTTTCATTGGCCGACAGATCTGTCTGTTTGCCGTCTGCTTCTGTATGGCGCAGTCGGCGTGCGTCATCAAGGCGCGTCCTCAACTAGAGGGTTTGTTTTGATTCCGCGGCAGCACGGCAGACAGTAGCGAGTAGCGAGTGAAGATGGCAGACGAAGTGAGTCACCGCGTACTACTGCTAACAAAGCGGCTCCGAAGGGAAAAAAAAGTTTAGCAGAAATGGCCAACAGAAAAAAAGAGCTCGATGCTGCGAGAGCGAAAAGCAGAATAAACATCGGCTCTGCTTTTGAGCAATGGAGGCAACTGATGAAGCAGCAGCAGCTAAAGACGGATGAAATGGTCGCGGAGTTTCTGCTGGAAAGGTATTTTTATTTTGCATAACTTAACCTACAACATCATATAACCTTACGATTGACTATTTGATGCAGACACTTACCGGAATCACGTTTAGCATAATGCTAACGGACCTACTCTTAGCTCCAGCTAATTAGGCAGTTTGCTCGAGAAATATTCTCCACTTATAGTCTTCCTCACCGTTTTACACAGTCCCAGTGTGCTTTAAATTGTTTTGGCTCATTCACACACATTCATACACCGAAAGGCAGCCGTTAGCAGGGTGCTAACTGTCCATGTTTGTAAAACATAGTCAGGCTAAGTGATATCATATCCGTGTTTGTCGCTGTTTCCATGTTCTGTACAATGTACAGTTTATCATATTTTAACTTTCTGCTGTTACAACCCGCCCACTCACGTCAATATTTGTGTGTGCATTGTGTTTAAAAAAGAGGCCAACTCCTCCCCGCCACCTTTGTCCACCATTGCAGAATCTTTTTCAGAACGGTAAGCCTTGTTTGTTAATGTTATCGTTTGCCCATCAACGTGAATCACACATGCTTTTGTGTTTTGCGATGATGGCGTGAACAAGTAAATTGTTAAAAGTGAGTTATTGGTGTGAAATCAAACCTAGAGCTTATGCAAACAGTTTCCCTCCCCCCATCAAAACATGAGAAATGTATCTGATGTTTCCAGAACACTATAAATCTCTACTCATGTGCTGTGTGGTAACAACAGCAACTTATCTAATGTTGTGAAAAATGCCCATTTTTTTCATGTATACATCTGTAGAGAGGAGGATTTCTCTGTTCATGGAGTGGAAGGTATGGACAGCTGCTCTGCTGAGACCTCACTTCACACAATACAAGCAAGGTACAGTGCTACCTAGGTTTTACTTGTTAAATGTTTAAAAATAACATATTTTAAAGTGAACAGGCACTGTATTCACTCATCCAAATTTATAATTACGTAATACTGACTTTCTTATCCTAAATGCAGTGTAACATCAGCAGATGAGAGATTGGACTTCACTGAGGATGAATTCAATGATATTACAAACTCTATGTAAGTGTTTTCAAGGACAGAAGATGAGACTTTTCATTATATTTTCTGGGTTATTATTTCTGTAAATTCTGTGTATGTGTAACATAATGTAACTAGTTGGGTGTCTGTCATCAGCATTGACTACGATGAGGATGAGGACGAATACGATCCTTCTTGGCATCCAGGCATGGAGGCTCAATCAGAGTTGTGGTTGGAAGAGGAGGACGCTGTTGAGGAGGACGCTGTTGAGGAGGACTCTTTAGAGGAGGACTCTGACTACGATGACGGCAACGACCCAGATTAAGTGCCTCGTTTGCGTGTGTGGTATGGTTATTACCAATCTTCATAACCAACATGTTATGACATTTATTTTACCTGATTTCATATTTCGCTAATGATTATTAGTATTATTAATAAATATATAAATATTCTTAAAATTTTACAGCAAAGGCAGATCTCTAAATACCGGGTTCATCCTAGAAGAATGTCCATCACTCACCATGGAAGACACTGTACATGACGCGGGAGACGACACAGATCAGGATGAGCATGAAGAAGATCTCTCTGTGCTGGAGCAAGAGCAAGAGCAAGAGACACAACATCTTCCAAAAAAAAAAGCAAAGAAGACAATCAAATAGATCTGAGATCGCTGTTGAGGTGGAAGAAGATATCATTGGCAAACCGGCTTCTATAGCTTACCATGACTGTCTGAGGCAGCTTTGTGAGTATGTCGCTTTGCCAGTAGATGTGTGTAAAGCGAAGGACCCCATCACCCAAAAACAATGTCAGGCAAATGGACCTTTTGAGACAAACATCAAGTCAAGGGTCACAGCTGCCATCATTGAATGGGTAAGTCATGTTTTGGTAACACATGTAATTTAGTTTTTAATACTACATACTGTCATTGTTTTATATTACTTCACTTCTTTAAAATTTTCAATGTTTTTTCTCTCCTGCCCCTTTTGCAGCTGTGTCCTCAAGGTCATATCGTGTGGCGGTGGTCTTCCCAACCAACTTTAAAATTTGGGAGTCAGTTAGGAGACTTTCTAATGGCCACCAACATTTTGCTCACAGGCAACAACTACACAAAGGTGAAAATGCTTTTCAACTTTATGAATATGGGGATGATCAATGAGAGATACTTTTCCGACATCCAAGACAACTACTGTGTGGACACTATAAAGGCGTTCTGGAATGCGAGAAGAGCCAAAGTGATTGCCAATGTGAAGACATTAGGACCAACTGTCGCTCTAGGTTTGTTTCACTGACACACACACACACACACACACACAGACATTCATAAACACACCCATAGTCAACTAAGAACATAAACAATTATGCAAGACACATCCAAATTTTTCATGCATGTTCTGACACCACAAACTTATTTATCATCATCATATTCGGTTTTGTCGTCTGTATTTTAAGGAGATGCAAGGATGGACAGTCCAGGATTCTGCGCGCAGTACTGTACGTACACTGCCATGGACAATGCCACAAGCCAAATAATCAACGTGCTGAATATGGACAAGCGTGAGACTTCACGGAAATCGACCAACATGGAGAAGGTGGCCTTTATCAAGAGATTAGACACGCTGAAGCAAGATCTTGATGTCATTGAGTTCTGCACTGATGCACACAGCCAAATATCGGCCCTATTCAGTAAGTGCTTCTATAGATACATCTATTTGGGTTTTGAAAAACAATGTGTGATTTTTATAATTATTTGAAGAAAAACAAACGACAGCAAAACAGTTGGCAATTACACTGAGATATTATACTGTGTAATTTTGTAATCACTATTTTCCCTATCCAGACAAAGACAAAGGACTGTACAAGGACAGTGGTGTCAAGCACACGCTGGACATGTGGCACGGAGCCAAGAATCTTGGCAAAAAACTCCAGGCTGTAAGTTACTGCTATGTAAAGATGGATTACTGTATTTGTTTTCAAAAAATATTTTAGAAATGTCATATTTGTTAGTTATCGTTCTGAAGCTGAATCATTCTGTTTTTAAATTTCTAGACCGGCCTCCAAAAAGGCTGCTCACCGATACTTATGTGGAAGAAGGACATCTGCAACCACTTTTGGCACTGCTGCAAGACAGCAAATACAATGGAGGATTTCTGGGTATGTTTTTCACTGTAATTTGTATAAGTAAGTGTATTGTCTATGTATTCAAATTATACATTATAACAATTACATATTCATTTTTAATTGCCCATTCAGGACATGTGGGAAGGATTGCTCCACCATGTCACCGGAGAACACACATGGGCATTTGGTGGCTGTTGTTCCCATGGGCCATTGCTGGAAGAAGGAAACAAGGAGCTTATTCCTAAGGGAAGCACGGCACACTGCAAACTCACTGAACTGATACTGGATAAGAGGTGGACAAAGACGATTCCGAAGTACTTGACCTTTAGGTAATGAGTCAGCCTTCAATATAATACAATTTTTTTTAGATGTGTTGTACTAGTAACATTTATTATTGTACAGTACATACAATAATGGCCTTCTACAGAATGTCAAAAAATGCAGCTCTTGTATACTTTGGGATAATAGATTGAAACTACATTACTAGTTAGTAATAATCATTTTTGTTGAAGTTATGTAACCAATCATATATTTAATGTGTCCTCCCTCTCTGACACCAGGTCCACTGGTGCCCTGGAGTGTTTTCATGCACACCTTCTGATATACGCATCAAAACGCAACTCCTTTGTACCACCTGTCTATGCGGCCCGAACACTTTTAGCTGCCCTCGACTACAATGAGCACTGCAGCCGACCCTACTATGTGAAGGCAGATGGCAAATACAGGTATGTTGATGTTTAAAACACAAACATTCATAATTCTGACTCCCCCGTGAAGACATAATCAGTAGATTTGGTGTGTAATTGGTTGCTGGTCCAAAAAATCATAGCAAAGCAAAAACCTTTACATCAGTCACTTATAAGTGTGGCATTTGTAGGGGTCATGCCGAAGTACTGTGTCTTTATGGTGGTGGGGGAGTACCCCTCCTTTGGTGTCATTTGCATAATCAACTGCCACTGGTTTGTCCCCAATACCTTTTCATCCAGGTGACACCTTTTCTATAGCAGTACACTTTTACGTCTGTGTTTTGTCACCCCCCCCCCCCCACATACACAGCACTCCTTTGAATCTAATGAATGCTTATTCTAAAGCTTCCAGACAGGAGACGCCTTGTCTATTGTCTTATGCGTTGACCCCTCCCCCACCTGTTGAGTCAATCACTTCCCTTTTATAAAGTCTGAGCCTTTCCCCCCTTCATGTCCAGCCAATCAGACACACTGCATGCTGTTTACTGTGTTGAGAACGATAGTTACGTATGTAACTACGGTTCTATGAGTTCCGGATGACCGCCAGAGGCGGTGCTTTCAGCACTGGATGTTCCATCGCGCGCATGCGCAGGTCGAGATCTTATACCAAAATAGTCACCCGTGACACCTGGGTGACCCGAGAATATGTATATATTCCGGAAGTCACTCTAGGATCTGTTCCAACTGGATCTTCTCGTGGTATCTGAGAAGTCTGAGTGACAGAGAACTCTGGCGGTCATCCGGAACTCATAGAACCGTAGTTACATACGTAACTATCGTTCTATTTCGTTCCTACTGACCGCCAGAGGCGGTGCTTTCAGCACTGGATGACTTATACCAGAAAGGTCACGAAGAGTACTCATCAATTAGGGGCTTACAGCCGTCAACAAGACAGCCGCCATCCCACAGGATGAGGAGCAGAAACATTTACTCTGTAGAGCCGCGCAAACGTACATGATGAAAACCATGTAGCCGAGGCGCAAATGTCCTGACGTTGAACCCGCTTCAAGGCAGCCCAAGATGTAGCCATACTCCTGGTAGAGTGGCACTCAACGGCCAAGGCATGGGGAGCCCCTGTGCTCTATATGCATTCAAGACCACATCCACAAGTCAGTGGGAGTGTCTCTGTTTGGACAGGGCAGCCCCCTTCCTGCAGCTCCCATAGCAGACAAAGAGGTTATTTGTCTTACACAAGCTGGTTATTGCCACAACATATGCCCCAAGCGCCCGCACCGGGCACAGTGGGTCTGACATTCTTCCTGCACCCCCTGGTGAGCCCAGGGGATTAAAAGCAGCCAACTCGATCGATTGGTTTACATAGTGGGGAGACAATCGTTTGTATAGGAAGGATGGATTTGGCGAGAGCACCACTCCTGACCCTTCTACATGCCAGCGCAAACGCGCCTGGCTCACTGACAAGGCATGGAGTTCACCGACCGTTTGCAGTTGCAATGGCGAGGGCGAATGCCGTCTTCATAGACAGCCGCGTCAGGTCTGCCTGACTCAGCGGCTCAAATGGGGGTAGACCTAAGGCCCTCAGGACTACTGCAAGTCCCATGATGGTGCCCTCAGGGGTCGTGGTGGCTGGATGAAGCCTCTGGCCTCCCTTCAGTAACTGCCTGACTAGGTAGTGGGACCCTACCGTCTGGTTATCCACCCTTGCATGTGCGGCCGATATCGCAGCCACATAAACGCGCAGGGTGGAAGCAACTCTCCTGTTGCCCACACAGACTGCAGAAAGTGTAGTATCAATCTCAATGAGCAAGTCCCTTGGACTTCGCCATGTGTCATGCACTACTGTGCAAACAACTTCCACCTGTCTGTATAGAGCCATATAGCGGAGAGTGCCCCTGAACTTAAAACAGGTCTGGACCTCTGACTGGTCGCAATACGTCAACAGTGGGTCCTGGCTATCAGGAGCCACACGCCCAGCTGCAGGCGCCCCGAGTTCGGGTGCCCTACATGTCGTATGCCCACCTGAGACAGAAGTTTCTGTCTCTCTGGAAGGCACCAAGGGACTCCTTTGAGGAGTTTTAGTAACGCTGGGAACCATGGCCTTCCTGGCCCATGTGGAGCCACCAAACGTAGGCTGTAACTGCAATGCTGGACCCCGTCCAGTGTTACCAGTAAAAAGAGAATTAGAGGAAATACATAAAGCAGGCTGACTGGCCAAGCATTAGCCAGAGCCTCCTGCCTTAGGGGACTGGTCCTCTCCATCTAGGAGAACCCAGGGGGACAGTGGGTCATCTCTTTGGAAGCAAAGAGATACGCCACTGCCCTGCCATACTTGTCCCAATCATGCCCACCACCTCCGGATGGAGTCTCCACTCCCCGGGGGTGGCCCCTTTTTTATCGCTGTGTTCCGGACACCTGGAACTTGGACAGCTTAGATAATGATAATTAGATAATGCTGAGGTCAGCATACTTATCAATCGAAGGAAGAGGCTGTACTCCAGCAGCCTCCATTGCATGAAGTGCTGTCGTAGCTGCTGAACGTTAGCTACGCGCTACGGAGAAAGGCAGGCTCGCATGGCCGCCGACTCGAGCACCAGCTGAGCTGTAATGGTGGCAGGGATGCTGCCACACACTGTTTAATACGCAGAGCCAGGGACCCCAACGGAAGAACCCTGACTGGTGCCCACCTGGTGGTTGAAGCCTGAGTGCTAAGAACCCTGCAAGGAGTTCCAGCCTAACGTGCTCCAGTCTCTGCTGGGCATCCCACTGGCCTACGACCGTCCTGTCCTAATAGACTGCGTCCCAGTCTGACAAGGAGGCGTCTGTCTCTACAACCTCACACCGGGAGATTCCTCCCTAAGGGCGACCCTGCAATCAGGGATGCCCTCTCTCTCCAGGGTCTGAGGGCCCGAAGGCACTGCCCAGACACCCTGACCATCTCGCGTCTCTGCCACTTGGGGTCCAAGTGGAGACCATTCGCCCAGATCTGAAGAGAACTCACTTTGAGGAGGCCTAGTCGGACCCTCCTGGATGCCGAGGTCAGCATACTTATCAGTCAAAGGAAGAGGCTGTATTCCAGCAGCCTCCCCTGCATGAAGTGCTGTAGTAGCTGCCGAATGGTAGCTACGCGCTCTGGAGAAAGGCAGGCTCGTATGGCCGCCGAGTAGAGCACCAGCCCCAAATAAATCACAACCCAACACATGGTGTAAGGTTGCCCTTTGTAAGATTGATCGTAAGGCCAAGCCTGTTCCCGGCTGGCTAAGGAGGGTGGCTGTGTCCCTGACCGCCTGCTCCTGAGTTGGGCGGAATGATCAACCAGTAGTCTAGGTATGGCAGTACACCATACCGCTGAGCTGTAATGGCGACAGGGATGCTGCCACACACTGTTTAATATACGCAGAGCCAGGGACGGCCCAACGGAAGAACCCTGAAATGCACCTCGCCCAGAAATGCAAAGGGGAGGACCACCTGTGGCATTGGGCAGTAGGGACCTGAAAGTAGCATCCTTCAGGGCTATTGACACAACCCAGTCCGCCTGAGCGATAGACTGGAGGCCACCTGCAACACGCAGCATGTGGAAAGGAAGAACCGTGAGGCACCGATTCCGCCCTCTTAGTCCAGAATGGGACGAACCCGCCCCACTTCCTTGGTACCTGAAATTAGGCTGAGTAGAACCTACCGAGCATCGAGTAGCACCCCCAGGGACTCTGGGGGAGGCTGGAGGCTGGACGCCGACTTCCTGGCGCCTGAAAAGCCGACCGTAGCGCTGTGTTACGGCGCTGTTCAGAATGTGCTGAGAAGCACTGGCCCCTTGATTGCCCACCTGGACATTGTTGAAGATATTGGCACGGGGTACCACAGAGGTTCCCGGCCTGGAATCAGGCAGAGGCGCACGTCGCAGCGTGCCACTACTGTCTAGCCTGGTCAACCTGAACACTTCGCACCGGGGCCTGAAGCGTGCGGCCTGGGATCACTGGAAGAGAACGGAGGGTCTGTCGACACACCTCCGACTGGGACGCACAGTTGGCATCAACCTGCCTAGCTCCCTAAGACATAATGCAAAGTCTGCAGTGAAGCATCACTGAGGGTCCGTGCTGAGTGACCAGCACCTGACCCCTGTATGGTTTGCGACCGAGCCAGGACTGTGTGAGAAAGCAAATTCCCAAGACGTCCCACACGGGCAGCAATGTCGTAACTCCTAGTAAGGAGGTCGTATGTAATCTGGCACTGGGGCCGAGGGCAGCGCACATCGGTTCTCAGAGCCTCGTCTGGGGAGACAACCAGGGATGCTATAGCAGGCTCAATCGGAGCTAACCAGTCCAAGCCCTAACTATCAGCATTGTGCATGGCTGCCAGAGCTCTGCTGTCACTAGTGTGATGAAAGAGCCCTTAAACCTGGAAAGCCTCTACGGAGCTCTGCTTCCGAAGTGAGGCTCAGAGGGAGGCCCAGAGAAAACGGAGTATTGAGGGCCCGCCGAAAAAAGGCATTCACAGGTGCAGATGAAACCAGAGCTTCATCTAGCCCAATACTTGGCAAGTCACAGACGGACACTGACCCTCTAGCCGAGCTGCCCACCTGTATAACATTACAGGACGCAGCTGTGGACAGCATGTCATCCCCTGAGTAGGAAGGATGCACAGCCGCAAGGCTACTCACTGCAGCTGGTACCCTGAGCTGGTTGGAGGCAAGTAGGAGAGTTTCTACCTAGCAAGCCTCAGTGCCTGAGGCATGAAACTACGGTTCATGCATGGTTTATCTGACAGTGCTTCCCTCAGGTGCTCACCCCGAGAGCTGCAGGGCACTTGTCATGGCCATTCTCCACCGTAGGGAGGCCATGAAGGCATCACAATTATGGCTGTTTAGTATGTCAGCAATTTAGCAGGCTAGGCTAAATGAATTAGTAGCCTGCTCAACCGAGCTTCAGGCGCAAGCACCAGAGCAACGGAGCGACACCCCTAAAAGTAACAGTGACGGCGACTTTAGGAGGCCTAAGCTGCTCATTGTCGAGCCAATTAAAATATGCATCTGTTAAAGGTATGCAACCGGGCTTCAGGCGAGAGCAACCGAGCCACGGTGCGACACCGCTAGAATAAAACAGTGGCGGTGTAAAACTATGCTGCCCACCGGCGAGCATAATTACAGTAGGCTTTAGGCAATCGAGCTTTAGGCGAGAGCCCCCGAGCAACCATGCGACCTGTTGTGTAAAACTATGCTGCCCACTGGCGAGCATAATTACAGTAGGCTTTAGGCAATCGAGCCTTAGGCGAGAGCACCCAAGCAACAATGCAACCTGTTGAGACAATTAAAATATGCATCCGATTAAGGTATGCCACCGGGCTTCAGGCGAGAGCAACCAAGCCACGGTGCGACACCGCTAGAATAATACAGTGGCGGTGTAAAACTATGCCGCCCCCTGGCGGGCAAATACAGTAGTCTGTGCTGACACGACAACGGTGTGACAGCCAAAATAACACAGTGAAGGTGACCCTTGGAAATCCAAGACGCTCACTGGCTAGTAGCAACTAACGTATGCAACCGGGCTTCAGGCGAGAACAACCGAGCCACGGTGCGACACCGCTAGAATAATACAGTGGCGGTGTAAACAGGCCCCCAGGATGCTGCCTTCTCCGAGCAGCCAGCATGGACTAGTGGCCAACCCATTGCAGGGTTCTCAACTTTTGGAAATTGTTTAGAGTGAGACAGAAGCGAATTCCCCATGCTCGAAGCGCGCGAGCAAATTATTTTTTTGTATTTATTTAATAATTTAAAGCATAATAATGGTTTTTAACACAAGTTCAGTTCAGTATAATTTCTTAGCTTTAGTTAAAATATAGCCTATTGTAGTCATTTTATGATGAAAGTAAAACTGGATTAATACCAAATGCCAGACTAGTGAGATGGGTGTAGGCCTAGGGTAGTTGTTCGGGGTAGTTATTTCAGTAAAACTCTTAGTTCAGTTCAGCAAATATGGATACTGGATATTACTGATGCTCGCTGTTGTAGCTTCGAGTGGCAGATTTTGAGGCCTTCAGGATTGGGGTTGCTTTAAGAGTCTGGGCCTATTATCTCATAATCCGTATGAACCAACTGGCCCTAAGCGAAATATGATTAGGGGGCCCCCCTCCAATGTTAGCGCTGCTGAAACTATAGATGTTTATTAAATATCATTCACACACCCAGTGTTTTCCGCTAGTGCCTCCACTGTGCGGCTGTGCGAAAGTATTAGACAGCCGAGATTCAGACCCTCCTAGGGGGGTCCGGGGGTATTCCCCCCCGGGAGATTTTTTTAACCTTTTCAAAGGTAAATGCATGAATCTGGTGCACTTTGAGAGGAAAATTAAGAGGCTAAATCTGAGAAATTTTGTGTGAACAAATAATTTGGAGACACTGGGTCAGATGAATTAGAAGCTATTGAAGGACACATGGATTTTCCATAAAAATATTAATTTAAAATAAAACATTATGGAGGGTCCTCTGGGTTGGGCTTGGAGCTCTTTTTCTTTTACGGGACATATTTCTCTGTATTATAGTGAATGCATTTAAATGCAGTGTGAGGAACTAAGCAGAAGAACTCTGTTGTCCAGCTACTGTATCTTTTTTTCCACAGACATGGCTGAAATAGGCTATAGACTATACACAGTGCATGGGCAACTGAGGGCAGCCCCATTTCCAATTGTTTTTAAATAAACTCAATACACACTGTGCATGGATGTGAACGTGACATGATCAGATAATTTCGGATTTCCTCCCAGATGAACTGATTAAATTTTTAGGCTATTAATTATCTAGACCAAAACATTTTATTCCTTTTTTGTATGATAACTGACATTTTCACAATATGATGTTAATATCAAACACAAAAAAAAAAAAAAAAAAAAAAAAAAGTTTTTTTTTTTGTTTTTTTGGAGGGGGCCCCCCAGTGCAGTCGGGGGCCCTAAGCGGCCGCTTAGTTCGCTTATGCCTCGGGCCGGCTCTGCCCCCCACACTGGGTCTTGAAACGGGCCCCGAGATCGTTAAGACCGCCCCTGCACGCTTGTCGTGCCCTCGTGCCGCCTGACGAAATGCTGCACCTTCTCTCTGCCCGCTCGCCTCTCCATTGAGAATGCATTAGTGGGCGCAACAAACGCCTCGGCCCGTGTGAAACGGCCTTAACTACTGAACGAAGGATATCAAATGAGTTTCTGGCATTTTCCCCCAAAAACTGGACAAATTGTGTCCCGGGAGAGATTTTTCTTTTCCCGGGACAGCTGGTGAAAAAAGAGAACAATTTCGGGAAAAACGGGACGGGTTGCAACACTAGGTGATGGTGGTGACGGTCAGGATTTATCGAAGCTATATAAAAAATAAAAAAATGTTTGGCAGAGTTATAATTTGCGTGAGAAATGCAAGGTGTGGCGTGGAGCGTGTGAATTGCCTGAGATGCGTGTGTCTCACTCTCATTGCGTGAGGGTTGAGAACCCTGCCATTAGTACTGCATGCTGTGAATGGGAGCTCATTTTCCTGAAAACCCTTATGGCAGATTTTCCCGTCCACACCAATACAAGCGGCGAACAAGATTGTGTCGCCGCAAAAATCCTCTGGATATCATCAAGCGTTTTATTAGCCCAACGGCTTTTAACGGCTTTCAGTTTGTTTTCGAGGGAGGAGGAGCATGGTGCCAGGGCTCTCATGAAAGCAAGCTCTGTTCAATTCGTTCACACACAGTCATACTGGTGGTGGTAAACTACGATAGTAGCCACAGCTGCCCTGGGGCAGACTGACAGAAGCGAACAAATAACACAGTTCAATTGAATTCAGCTTATTTAAGAAGGGGACAGTGTCAAATTAATAAAACGCATGATCATACATGGGTTAAAAAGATAGAATTAGCCAAATGCTATCCTCTATCTGTAGTAGTCCCCTGGCAGTGTCAGCGGCTCTAGGTAACCCCAGCCGCCCACTGGAGAGCAAATCAACGAAGGCTAGGCAATCGAGCCTCAGGCGAGCACACCCAGGCAACAATGCGCCTTCAATAACTCAGTGACAGCAACACTTGGGTCCCAAGACGTTCACTGGCGCAACTAAAGTAGCCTATGCAACCAGGCTAAGGCGCGAGCTACCGTGCGACACGGCTATAATAATACAGCGGTGTGAAACTAAGCTGCCAACTGGCGACACACTACAGCAGCCTACACACGTGCAACAGTGTGACACGGCTAACATAACACGGTGAAGGCGATTTAGGAAACTAATTAGCCCACCGGCGAGCAATACAGCAGCATACAGTGTATACAACAGCATACTAGTGTGTGGCACGGCTCACCCACTGGTAAGCAAATAAAGTAAGCTATGCAACGCAAGGCTTAGGTGAGAGCACACGACTGGTGCGAACAGCTCAAATACAATAGCTGAAGCAAAGTAAGTAGCCTCTCGCTCTAGGCGATGCTACAAAATACTGTGGCGGCGGCTTGGACTCTCCCCAAGCCGCTCGCTGTCGATTAAATCGAAGTAAACAACCGGTCGGGGCGATCTCTCTACGTAGCACCCGAGCACAGTCAACAATGCTAGAAAAATAATACATTCGAGCATACCGGGCTTGGCGAAACACACAAGCACCGGTGAGAACCCCCGGGGGGAATAACACGGCGACTGTGAAACCAGACGCCGCTTGACAAGCTCAATTAAAGCAAGGTGGAAAGGTGATATTAGCTTCCGCGATAGCCGCCGGCTACGCGTAGCCCTCACACTTTACTCACCCCCTGACCCCGGCCTCAGCCGAAGTCGAACGAATTGCAAGCGCAGCCTTTGGAGGACGAAGTCAAATCGAAGCCCCAACCCTTAGGTTACAAAGCTACTTGCGACAAGCTAATGGTATATACACAACAATATGTGTGACCTGCTAGCACGAGAAGATAGAAGGAACAGATCCTAGAGTGACTTCCGGAATATATACATATTCTCGGGTCACCCAGGTGTCACGGGTGACTATTTTGGTATAAGATCTCGACCTGCGCATGCGCGCGATGGAACATCCAGTGCTGAAAGCACCGCCTCTGGCGGTCAGTAGGAACGAAATAGAACTGAATGCTTTGATTATAACTGCAATATTTTCAAAGTTTTGCCTTATTGGTTTCCATAATGTAATATGTGTTTTTGGGATCACTGAATTCCCTGTGTAACATAATAAAAAAATAAAAAATAAAATTGATTCTGAAGTTCATACAGAATATGTGGAGAAATTAAACTACGAGACATTCTGTAAGCATTCAGTTGATATTCAAAGAATACACTTCCTGTGCTGGTATCAAGGGAAAATAAATATTATAATATTAAGATTTATGCACATCAGATGTAATGGTGGGAACGAAGCGCTGGAGCAGCAATAAGTCGTGTGTGATTTTCTGCATAGTGTAACCAAAGCATAATAAAAACATATGATGCAAGTAAAGAAAATGGCAGTTTGACATTTTTAAAATGTATTGACTGGTAAATTGACTATAAATGAAATTTCAAAGATGTAAATCAACACAACAGAGTAAACAAATATGTTTTTTTAATTAAAAAAGATGGGTCACTCGCTATGACAAAAATATACAGCAATAACACAGTACTATACATCATTGACAGGGCAGGAGTCTAGTCCGTATCAGTGCCATGTCGGCTAGGGATAAAACCTTTATAGATCCCATTGGGGTCTGGGTATTCGTCACGTATTCGCCAAACACAGCAACTTGGTATAATAACTCTGTGGCCTTGTCCAAGTTGCCCATACTGCCAGATCACGTACTGTCTATATGCAGCAAAGCGGAACTGCTTGTGGCTTTCCCCCGGTGTTTGTCCATCTTCTAATGCTCGGGAGTCATTCCATATGCGTCTAGCCAGGCGGAGGACCCCCGGCTGCAAAATGAACGCATCCATGTGAGGCAGGACAGAGATGCAATTTTCTAGTGTTTGTCCGCAGCACACCTTCTCAATGTCTCTGATCATGTCCCTGCATCTGCCACAGACACACCACTCTGGTTGCTCGGGTGTTCGAATGATTTGGGAAGCATCCTGAACCCGTGAGTGTGCCATCAGGTCAAACATCATGCTCGGGTCCCTTTGCAGGCAGATCAGATTCAGCTCACGGGACTGTGTGGGGTCTAGTGCTTCAATTCTAGCCTGAAATAGTAGATATTTTCATGTCAATACATGTTGCAAATGATTTTTAAACAAATAGAAATAGGCTGCTGGACATCTAATCCAAAGACAATAATAATAAGAAAATACTAATACGGTGCTGCTTTACCTGCTCAGCGGCAATCCTCTCCTGGTGATAGTGCTGGACTCTGAGTAGATCATCTTCAGTAAAAACAGCAGGTCCACGTCCCCGGCGACCTCTTGCTCTTCTTGCTCTTCTTGCTCTTCTTGCTCTGCCTCTAGGAACATCTCTGCTGGTTCCTGGTCTCTCATCATCGACCTCTCCACCCTGTGTCACACCACGGCCCCTGCTGCTTCTGCCACGGCTGCCTCTAGAAGGGCCTGGTCTTCTTCTGGCTGCTGCAGGTGTACCTCCTCTGCTGGTTTCCTCTGCCTCCACAACCTGTTGGCCTGATGTATTTGGGTTTTTTTTCTGTTGTGGAAAACCACGACCCCTGCCTTTCTTTCCCCTACCATGGCTTCCTCTGCCTCCACTTTCGGCCCTTGCTTTCTTCCTACTTGAGGCGCCTTCGGGTGGAGAATCATCGTCATCATCATCATCATCATCATCATCTACCTCTGTGTAGACCTCAAGGCTGTAGTCAGGGTCTACTACACTGTCGTCCTAGAAAGCACCAACATATAAAAACAAAGGCAGAATATGTTTGAACTTTATAAGAATATCAGGGTGAAGAGAGACATAACAACACTTTCTGAAAATACATGTTTTGCATATATTTATTTATTTACTATAAATCATATCTCTGTGAAATTATTGAAATTATGCTGATGAAGCTTGATGAAAGATTCTAGATCAAAAGCGTAGCAAAATGTGTTTCCAATGTCTCTGCCAAGTTTGAATATTATGTAGGCTAGTGAGGCAGAGCAAAATCACAACAACAACACACTGTATTTATAGCTTTGTATTATTTGGCTGCTGGTTATATAGGTTTTTGTCATACGGGAATAATAGTGGTAGTGTTGTATTCATCTGGAGCTAGCTTTCATATTGGTGAATAGAGCATCGGAGCATTAGAAATAGAAGCTTCAAGCTTTCGACATTGAAGCATAATGTTTTGAACAGTGATAAAGTTAACCACACGCTAGCCGTTAGCAGACAAAACCGTAACCGACGTTACACTGAAAACAGAACAGCTGAGACCGCTTTATTAGATAACATTAGCGTGTTTGCAAAAAAAATGTAGCCTATGATAACTAAAAAAATAAAGCAAGTAAATAGTGCACTGCATAACAACCATAGAACTGAAAAATATATATGTGTAGGCTTATGTATATAACTTACCGGTGCTTCTGAATCGGAATCCATTGCTTTGGTAAACAAAACTCACGTGCTTGCTCCGGGGCACTTAAAGTGTAAATAAAGTTTTTTCAAAACCACACCGGGGATGGGAATGACGTGGACCAATAGGGGAATGAGGGGGTGGGGCATTGGAGGAAGGCGGGATATTTTGAATGTGCTGTAATTCTCAAATGCGAGAAGGGTAAGAATAGCTTTAATTCCTATAATTTCCAATTTTGAATATTCCCAAAATTCCCGAGCGAAAGTTCCCATGGAAACTTTCCGGTAATTTACCGGAAACTTTCCACCCCTTTGCAACCCTAGTGAATAGTGCATGGAATCTAGGGGAAAACCTTGTCTACAACGGGAGAAGAATCTTCATTTATCCAGACTTTAGCACGGCTGTGCAGCAGAAGCGCAAATTGTTTGCCACTGTGAAAAAGAAGCTACGTGCCGCTGGTCTAAAATATGCATTGCTTTTTCCTGCTACGCTGTCTGTGGATTACAAGGGATCCAGAAGGAGTTTCCTATCTCCCGGTGAGGCAGAGGACTTCATCAGCGATCTGGAATCAACAGGTGAATTAAACAGTGATGAATCGCCTATGAAGTCCTTCTGAGTGTTTGTTGCACTAACTGACAATTTTCCCTTAAAAACGGGTGGACACCTGTCATTATTGGCCTCAGTGCGAACTGACGGTGATATTTCTTTTGTTGTTTGGTCTATTGATTTAATGATCGCTATCTTTATTGTTATGCGTGTGTGACCTCATTTTAATCTTGCAGATAAGCTTCCTGTTGGGTTCTAAAATGTTTCCAGTGTATTTCCAGTGTTTTTTCAGATGTGAGATGTGAACGTGTTTCTGAGCTCTGATATGTTACCAGAAGTTGGCTGTAGAACTAATAGTCCTACTGGTGAAGGGAATACTTATGATGTGGTCGCAGTAATGCCAAGAATAATAGGCTAATTTAAGGCTTAAAAATAATGTTTTTTTCGTTTTGTATATATCTAGTGGTGAAGCAACCGTATTTTCTGTTATTCTCAACTCTCTTTGGCTGCTGTCCTGCGCTCAATGGGCTTACTAGTGTTAGCCATAAATAGATTTGTAGTAAAGTGGTAGCCTAGTGTCGTGAAAGTGTCGAAAAACATGATCATGTTTTTCTTTTTTTTTCTCTCTTTTTTTATAGGCTTTTCATGACATTGTGACAATTACTTAATAAATTATGCTAATAGAAAATGTTACTTGCTTGACTTTATATTGAGCATTTTTTTTGCTCTCTCTTTATTATTATTATTATTATTATTATTATTATTATTATTATTATTATTATTATTATTATTATTATTATTATTATTATTATATACCGCCCCCCCCCCCCCCCTTCTCCACTAAGATAGGTATCCATTCTTTTTTGAGCTACATTTCATTTTCATGAAGCAGACCAAAGCTCCGAATATTTTATTTTGGCTTACTCACCAAATACTTGGCCTTATGGGATCAATGGTGAATGGGCTGATCTTGTTTGTTATTTTTCATTTACTTTTTTGTTGGCTTGGAGTGTTTGTTGTGAGACTAGTAAGGGTCTCTTGGGGTTTGCTGTTTAGAGCAATATATGGGGTGGGTTCTGGGTGGGATGGGGTGGTGTTAATTGGGGGTTTAGCTGTCAAGTTATCACCTGCTGTGTTTTCAGTTATTTGTGTTTTCTTTTTTTTGTGTGTTTTTCTTTTCCTCTGTATTTTGCTACTCTTTTTCTTATCGGAGTAACTCTTTTTATTCTCACAATAACTGAGCTAGATGAAGGGCAATCTTAATTTGGTTAGTTGGAATGTCAAGGGGCTAAATCACCAAGTGAAAAGGGGTAAGGTCTTGGCCCACCTAAAAATGCTGGAATAGTTTTCCTTCAAGAAACCCACTTACATGACTCTGACCATGGGCGATTAAGTAAATGCTGGCGTGGACAATTTTTTCATTCTAATTTCAGGGGTAAGGCTAGGGGCACAGCTATCCTTATTGATAGTAATATTCCTTTTGAGTCCTCAAACGTTATATCAGATAAAAATGGACGTTTTATTATTGTTTCAGGCAAACTTTACAATAAGTCAGTCATCTTGGCCAACGTCTACGCGCCTAATGTCGATGATGTAAAATTCTTTAAGAGATTTTTTTCTCAACTCCCCGATCTCAATTCCCATTCTCTTATTCTTGGTGGGGATTTTAATTGTTATCTAGATCCAGTCTTAGATCGCTCTTCCCCCAAACCTGCCACTCTTAGCAGATCAAATCATTTCTTGCTGATTATAGCCTCTCTGATCCATACAGGTTTTTATACCCCACAGGAAGAGAATATTCATTCTTTTCACATGTCCACCACACTTAGACCCGAATTGATTATTTTTTTGTTGATAATTCATTGATGTCAGACCTAAAGTCATGCAGTTATGAAAGTATTGTGATCTCAGATCACGCCCCTCTGCTCCTTCAACTGGCTTTCTCTAACGTTGAGTATACAAGAAGGCAGTGGAGACTGGATCCATTGTTGCTTACAGATGAGAGTTTTCTTTCACACATCTCTACACATATTAAAACTTTTTTGAGTATAAATAAAACACCAGATGTGTCCAATGCAACAATTTGGGAAGCCCTGAAAGCCTATCTGAGAGGTGAAATTATATCATTTGCAGCATACAAAAATAAGTGTACAAAACAGAAACAAACTGAAATAGCTGATCAGATTCTGAACATAGACAGACAATATGCTAACTCACCTTCATCTGAACTTTACAAAGAACGTTTAAAATTTCAGACAGAATTCAACCTTCTTTCCTCTCGTCAGGTTGCTGACCAGTTGCTTAGGAGCAGAAGTACTTTTTACGAGCATGGTGACAAGATTGGCAAACTCCTGGCCAATTAAGTGTGCGGATTTAGAGCGAAGCAACTCATCCCTGGAATACGGACAGACAGTGGGTGTACAACATCAGATCAGAAATTGATAAACGAAAAGTTCAAAACATTCTCTTCAAATTTGTATAGTTCTGATTGTACAGTAGACGCAACGGTGATGGAAACCTATTTCAGTGGCCTGAACATGCCTTCCCTTTCTCAGGACCTGAAACAGAGCCTTGAGGCACCTATTACTCAGAAAGAAATTATTGCAGCAATAACATCTATGCAATCAGGCAAATCTCCTGGTCCAGACGGACTTCCATCTGACTTTTTTAAGAAATTTTCAGCTGAATTATCGCCTTTTTTATGTTCAGTATTCTCAGACTCATTTGACTCAGGTAAACTCCCACCCTCGTTCTACCAGGCCTGTATTTCCCTGTTGTTAAAAAAGGATAAAGATCCTCTAGATTGTGCATCATACCGACCAATTTCACTATTAAATACGGATGTGAAGATACTTGCTAAAATTCTCGCCCATAGATTGGAGGACGCTCTTCCCTCTATCATTTCCCCCGACCAAACTGGGTTTATAAAGGGACGCCAATCATTTTATAATACCCGCCGGCTAATGAACATTTTATATTCCCCCAGAAATATTGAATCAGAATGCCTCGCTTCTATGTATGCTGAAAAAGCATTTGATAGAGTAGAATGGAATTATTTGTTTTTCACCCTTGAAAAATTCGGTTTGGGTCCTGTTTTCACTTCTTGGGTTACACTATTATATGCATGCCCTTCTGCCTCAGTATTAACAAACAGCCGTTACTCAAATAGTTTTGATCTGCACCGTAGGACCCGGCAGGGTTGTCCTTTGAGCCCGCTCCTTTTTGCTATTGCAATCGAACCACTTGCAATTGCCATTCGCGGCAGGGCTGGACTGGGACAAAAAATCGGCCCTGGCATTTTTGGCCATGGCAGCCCACCATGATTATTTATACCATATGCGGAGGCAGGGGCGTTTCACCAAATTCTGTGCCCCTATACAGGAAGTCCTGATGGGCCCTCTGAGAGGCGGTCTTACAATACAAACATGTAAAAGCTATGTTTGTCTATAGTCCAAAACGTATGAGTGACCGGTCCCTCTCTGAGCCAGATAACAACACAATGTTTCTATTGATGAATGACCAAATCATTACGCGTACTTGAACACAACCCCTGGTCTAATGACTCTTAATAACCATGCACACACACAATGTTTCTCACAGGAATTTGGGAGACTGTGTCGTGGACCCTGGACCTTCTAGGGGGGTCCGGGGGAATGCTCCCCCGGAAGATTTTTTTTAAATGTTAAAGTAAAATTCATCAATCTGGTGCACTTTGAGGAGAAAACTAAGGCTAAATCAACTATTTCCTATGTAAGCTATTTAGTACTATTTTCTGGAATAATTTATAGACACAGAATGACCAAAAAGCAGAAAGAAGAAATGTACATGTTTAAAAAATCCAGTCAGCTTCGGGATTTTTTTTACCTTTTGTTTGTATTTTTTAATGGCCCAATATAGGCCCCGGATCTTCGTAGCCCCGAACAATGTTATTTAAAAAATAACAAAAATGTACTGACGAATGAAAGGCCCCTGATATCTGTTTTTTTCTCTCCTAAATAACATTTTTCGGGGCCTGCAAAGATCAGGGGCCCATATTGAGCCAGTACAAAAAAAAATTTAAATTTAAAAAATAAGTTTTTATTTTCTTGGGTGCAGCCCCCCTCTGCCTTGGGCCCCCCAAGCCTATCCGCCGTCCGACGGCCCTGAACGTAAAACTGACCATCGTCAGATGCTCATAATTACTGAGTAGAAGTTGAATGTGTGATAATACAATTCAATGCAGCCTCTGAATGGGCGGCCCTCTGCTGTGTGTGTGATTGGGCCAGGCCCAGCCTAGAACCATTCATAGTGAGTAATGGCCTGGGACAAAGTTTTATTTAACTTTCAGGTGAAGTTGACAGCCTGCACGCACATTTATATGTCCACGGCACTCCCGAGAGGGTAGGGACCTCGGCCCTCGGCTGTGTGACTTGGCCGGGCCGGGCCGAGTCACACAGCCGAGGGTCCATAAAAAAAAAAAAAAAAAAAAAAAAAAAAAAAATTTTTTTTTTTTTTTTTTTTGGACCTGGTCCGGCCCAAAATGCCGGCCGGCCCACCGGGCATTGCCCGGTACGCCCGACGGCCAGTCCAGCCCTGATTCGCGGTAACAAACAGATTCAGGGGATATGGAGAGGAGGAATTGAACATAAGGTATCATTATACGCCGATGACTTACTTTTGTTTGTCGCCAAGCCAGCCACCTCTCTACCGGAGGCACTTTCTGTGTTGGAGGTCTTTAGTCAGTTTTCTGGCTATAAACTTAACTTGAGTAAGAGCGAACTCTTTCCGATTAATAAAGAAGCTCTTAAACTTGATTATACAGCTCTCCCACTCAAAGTGGTGACAGACCATCTGAGTTACCTTGGTGTATGTTTTACCAGAAATTTTAAAAACCTATTTAAATCGAACTTCCTCAAATTATTGGATCAGGCGAAGCAAATATTATCGAAGTGGTCTCCTCTGGCTTTCTCTCTCATAGGTAGAATAAATTCAATTAAAATGACATTACTCCCAAAGTTCCAATATCTATTCCAATGTCTCCCCATCTTTCTCCCCAAATCCTTTTTTCAGGCCCTTGACTCTTTAATGATAAATTATATTTGGAATGGTAAACACCCTCGGTTACGGAAAGCTTTTCTTCAAAGACCCAAACAAACAGGTGGAATGGCCCTCCCTAATTTCCAATACTATTACTGGGCTGCTAATATCCGTTCTTTAGTGTATTGGGTGCATTTTCACCTTGACGACTCAGCCCCAGTCTGGGTAACAATGGAGTCCAGCGCTATTAGCCCATTGTCTCTATCTGCCCTCTTAAGCGCCGCACTTCCACTCTCTTCGGCTATTCCCAACAGTAGTCCCGTGATTAAGCACTCCCTGCAGAATTTTTCACTTTTCGGCCCAATTGCAGCTAATCATTTGTTTACTCCCTCGACAGTGGATGGTACATTCAAGATCTGGCATAAAAAAGGCTTAAAATGCATCGGTGATTTATTTATTAATGATCTATTTGCTAGTTTTTCTCAATTGACAAAACATTTTGGTATCGAAAAGACAATTTTTTTCCGATTTCTGCAAATCAGGCATTTTACGCAGAAGTTAATTCCCCAATTCCCTCACAAACCGCCAGCCAATCATGTCGATTTGTTTCTTTCTGTAAACCCCACATTAAAAGGCTCAATTTCTGTGTTTTTCAACCTTATTTCGAAGTTGCTTAGCCCCTCATTAGCAGCTATAAGAACCCTGTGGGAGCAGGACCTAGGTTCTGCCTTCACAGATCACATGTGGGATTCAGTCCTGGATCGGATACACTCTACCTCCATGTGCGCGCCGACATGCTCTTGTACAATTTAAAGTAGTACATCGTATCCACATGTCTAAAACTAAATTAGCTCGTATGTTCCCCGATGTAGACCCGACCTGTGATAGCTGTAAGAGCGCACCGGCAACACTCTTTCACATGTACTGGTTGTGTCCCACCTTGACTGAGTTCTGGACATCAGTTTTTCAAACAATTTCTGAAGTACTTCAGCATCAAATTGAGCCGAACCCTTTCACTGCAATTTTTGGCATTGCTCCAAATCCGGGCTTGCCTAAAGTGAAGCTGAAGGTACTGGCCTTCACCTCATTACTTGCTCGTAGGGTTATCTTACTCAAGTGGAAAGATCCTGCTCCTCCTTCCCACTCACATTGGATTAGAGACATTATGTCATGTATGAATTTAGAGAAAATACGTTATACTACCCAGGGATCCGAGAATAAATTTGACAGAATTTGGCGCCCCTTCCTAAATTATTTAAAAAAACCAACAACAACAATACAAGAGTAGCTACCCCCTCCCCTTTTTTATTTTATTAAATTTTATTTCTTTATGTTTTTTTTTTTGTGTTCGGGGGAAGAAAAAAGGGGAAAAACTTAATCATTGTACTGTATTTGCTTTGCAAATCTTTTGATGAATAAAAAACCTTTGAAAGAAATGTTGTAGAGTCTGCATTTTAGTTCACAAACCATATTTACTCTCCATGTAATTCTTAGGATTGAATAATTATATCTACATACATTTTTATTTATTTTTGAGCTGGACCTGGAACCAAACATGAGCCTAGAATATGTCTGTTACAGTTTTTCACAATTGCTTAAACACATTTCCTGATAGACTACCTCACTTTTTCAAAACCCTAAACACAAATTTCAAAATTCAAACACAAAATGCAAAATCCTTCACTTCTCTTACAAAAGCACACTTTACCCTCAAAACAGTGTTAACTCTTCACTAAATGGTGTTTTCTTTTCAAATGACAAACACATACATCATATGACTAGACATTTCTAGCACTCATTGAACACTGGTGTGCATAATGGAAAACACTATAGTATAAATGCAAACCACTATATGAATGCTTTATCAGTAGAATTATGCCTTTGCATGTTCATACACTTTCACCTACAGTAACAACAAATACTTTACGGTTTTTGCCAAATGCTAACACACATGTTGCAGAATAGTTTATTTTGCCATTTCAAACAAACACAATGAATAGGTAGGACTGCAGTTCAAGCAATTCAGTGTGTCAGTATAAACTAAGAAACAATTACAGTAGAATAAAAAAAACAGCGTTGTAAGGAATTGGGTGGTTGAATTATGAATAATTTTATGGATACCGCCTCCTGTTTGTGTCTGGCCACATCGCCTCATCAACATCACACTCAATGTCTTCCTTTGAGAAGCAACAGGGAAATGATCACCTGATATCCAGACTAAATCTCCTAATTATGGAGCGACTCAGGTTGGGCTGCACTCTCTGTCCAGGCTCCCTCATTGATAGGCCATGATCTATAACAGTCTACTATAGTGTCCCTGTTGTATGTGTCTCCTTCTGTTGCCTTCTTTGTCCTCGTACTCCTGTCGCTCTCTCTCCTCCTCTTCCCCTGACTCTACTGTCTCAGAAAGGAGCTGAGCTCACCTGGGGTCTATTTGAAGTACCAAGGTTTAGACTGATTGGTTTTCAATTAGTTATTTTTTTCAAGATGTTGGTATGTTGGAGAATTTTAAACACATTGCAAAGCATATATCGTGTTTGTAGGGTTGGTGCTTTGGTTTAGGGCATGGTTACAAAAGTTTGAGGTTGTGATGCTGTGGTCATAGCAGTCACTTTTAGTGTTTACAGTATTCTGAAAAAAAAAGAAAAACTGTATTTGTACCAAAATGTGCAGTCTACTGTAAATCCCAGCAAACAGGAGCTCATCTCTGACCCTTCTATAGCTAACTGCACAAAAGCCTTTTGAGTTTAGAAATTTGATTGGCAGTGTGTTCTGTGTGATCACCAAGAGAGAGAATTCAGGAAGAGTGTGCAATATATAGAAAATTGTGTGTAATGTTGTGAAAAATGTGTGTTCTGGAATGGGAATATGAGTCTAAGGCAGGAAATGTGTTTGGAGTTCAGCAGAATTGGTTAAGCAGTTGGTAAATTAGTTACAGATTGTGCACATTGTGTCTGATGTTCCAAAAAATGTGTTTAAACAATTGTGAAAAACTGTAACCAAACTGTAGGCCTTGCTGCTGTAAACAACAGTGAAACAGTAACTTTTCAGGAAGCTTTCTAACTTTTAACAGTCTTACACAGATCCAATTTTCCTGTGAGGAAAGTTTGTTTATTCATTTATGAGAATTTACATTAGAAAATGTTGACTTCTCTGGCACACCAACAGTTACATAGTCCTTGGGACAAGTCCCAAAATGTCACTTATCGGTACCCTCTGGTTGGGAAAATTCTAGTTGATTTTTCATATCCTATTAGATTAGGTTCAACTTCATTGTCATTGTGCAGACTACAAGTACATAGACAACACAATGTAGTTTAGCATCTAACCAGAAGCGCAAAAATGCAGTAAAGTGCAGAGCATGTACATGTAATATATTAAAACATGTAAGTATAAATAGATAGTATATAGAGTATAAATAGAGTACTTTGGGTAGGTCATACTAGCTGGATATCGCAGAGGTGTCGAGTTCAGCAATGTGACAGCCACAGGGAAAAAGCTTCCCCTTAACCTGCTGGTCCGTGTATGGAGGGACCTATAGCGCCTAGAAGAGGTTTTGATGTGATAGTTGGGATAGGGGCATGTTCACCACTGTGTTACATCACCCTTTCTTAACAACTATAAGTAAGCGTTTGGGAACTGAAGACATTCATTTTTGACATTTTGAAAGCAAAATTATTTCCAATTCTTGAAATACAACTTCAGATGCTCAACATTCCGGGAATCCATTGTGATATGTTGTGCTTCATAATGCACCAACTCTTTTCAATGGGAGACAGGTATGCACTGCAGACAGGCCAGTCTACCCGCAATCTGTCCCTACGAAGCCAAGCTGTATAAAGACGTGCAGAATGTGTCTCTGTATTGTCTTGCTTAAATAAGCAGGGACGTCCCTGAAATAGATGTTGTCTGGATGGCCACTAACCCACCCCCATACCATCACAGACGCTGGCTTTTCAACTTTGTATTGGTAACAATCTGGATGGTCCTTTTCCTCTGGAGACCGCAGGGCAAAAAGCCCATGATTTACAAAAATTATTTGAAATGTAGACTCATCAGACCACAGTTAACTGTTCCACTTTGTATCAGTCCACCTCAGATGAGGCCAGGCCCAGAGACGTCTGCTGCATTTGTGGATGTTGTTGATATATGGCTTTTACTTTGCATGGTAGAGTCTTATCTTGCATTTGTATGAACTGTGTTTGCCGAGAATGGTTTTCTGAAGTGATCCAAAGCCCATTTCGTGATATCCTTTATAAAATCGTGTCATTTTTTAATGCAGGGCCATGAGGTCATGGGAATTACATTTTAATTTTGGTACTCTCCCCCCTCATGTGCAGATATTTCTCTGGATACCCTAAATCTTTTAATCATATCATAGATCGCAAAATCCTTAAATTATTTGCAGGAATTTTGTTTTTAAACTGTTGTAATTTGTTTTCCTCAGCGGTTCTTTCCAAAGTGGTGAGCCTCACCCCATTATTGATTGTGCAAACTGAATCTTTACGGGATGCCCCTTTATAACCATTCATGATAAAGTCACCAGTTAACATGTTTATGTGAGTGATGTTCCAAACTGTTTTTTTAACATTCTACAGCTTTCCAAATCCTTTAATGCCCCTGTCCCAACTTTTTTTGAAATGTGTTGCTGGCATTAAATTTAGAATAAGCATATATTTACAAAACACAATGAAATAGATAGAGTAAAACATAAAATATATCACCTTTGTATTGTTTTCAACTTGGTTGAATGTGAAAAAGGATTACAAAATGATCACGTTCTGTTTTATAGGGGAGAGTGGGGTGAGGGAAGTTGTGCCACCCCTTGTTTCTAGAAAACCATAGAAGAAATTGGAAATGTGACCATTTAAGAAGAAGAGCTCATCCTGTAAAGAAGGGAGAAACATGGCATAAGATAAAAGCACATTTAAAGCGGCTCCGAGTAACATTTAAATATCTTTTAAACAGCCTCATGTTTCCTCTGATAATCATAAATTACCTTTAACAGCAAACGAGACCATCAGTGCAAAGAAAGACGTTTTTAAATAGTTTTTATTACTGCTTTTGGTCTGTCGCACACCCAGTCCGATTTTCGGTTCGCTCGTGCAGGCTCTATGGTCACATTTCGTATTGGTCGCAGATTTCAGTGTGGCGCAGCAACGTGAATTGAGAAGCCTATCCCCCCAGGTGAGGGAAGGGGAGCGGGAGCCTTGTTTGAGACAGTTATGTGTTGTCATAATGACTGATAACGGTGCTGAACCATCAAAGAAAAAATGCAATGAAGAAAAGCTAAAAGGGAGAGTGATATAGGCTACGGGCGGGACCAGGGCGTTGCCAAGCAACGTGTATACAATTTCACGAGAGCGAAACTAGACTGCAGTGTTTACTCCTAAATGAATGAGCGGTTGGTACTAACACAAAGTTTGCTTTGCTTCACCATCATCATTATTTACAACAACATAAACACATTACCTCATCGTGATCCATACTAACTGCCGTCTCTCGTTCATTCGCTTTCTGTGAGGAGTCGGACACGTAATCTTTCAGCTCCGTGAGAGAGAGAGTAGTTAGGTGACGCTGCTGCATCAACTCATTGCAATCAGGTGTGTGTGGCAGTGACTGGCATTAGTTGATGCAATGTCAAAACCACTCTCACGGACCCGAAAAGAGTCCTCACACTTTCAACACACGGACATGCACTATATTGCGCCCTTCTCAGTTCACACTCGAGCGCTAGAAAACAGCTTTGCGACAGCGGGCGTCGTAAAAATACTACCGCTTTTGTCCAAAGGGGACGCCAACGTGCCATCTTACTCGTAGTGGCTTTAAGCTCAAAAAACAGTTTTTTGCCTTTCAAAGTAAAATTTCCATGATCAAGGTTTTTTGATTATTGTGTCTGAACAATTATAGACACATTTGAAAACATTTGACACATGTTTTAGTGCTTTAGTATACTACACTTTGAGTCTATATAGTTAGCACGATGTCAGCCCTAAACTGCTGCATCATGCTGATTATCCCAAATTTTGGGGTTGGGGTGATTTGTGCCAGAGGGCATGGGGTGAGTTATAAGTAAGTAAGTAAGTAAAATGTATTTAAAAAAGCACATTTTGCAATGTCCAAAGTGCTGAACATAGTGCATTCAGTAGCAGTGCATTCAAAAAATGAAATTAAAATAACAATAACAAAAATAAAAATAAAAGACATAAAGCCCAGACATCCACCTATAAACAAAGTGTATTAGACGCTAGCACCAGTGCGAGCAGCATTGTATTCATCATCGCACGTGATCAATTTCAGTAGCAAATGCGATCAAAACTGTCGCACTGTACAGCCCTGAAGATAGTAGTGCAGAGGTAAGAAAGTTAATGGGGAAGAAAAACCAGGGTGTACAGATGGGTTTTGAGCCTTGATTTAAAGGCAGAAATGGAGGGGGAATCGCATATGCCAGGTGGCAGTTGGTTCTACAAGGGCGGAGCAGCTAGTGCAAAAACTTCTGAGAGTTGTGCCATTGGCATGGCTGTATACTGTACACTAGTGGTCATCAAAATAAACTGATTGTCTACAGTAGCTCAGAAGAGACTGACATCTCCATTCCACTTAACAACACCACTGATGAGAGTTCAGATTGCCAGAAAGATGATGATGGTGACTTTGTCATTGTGAGCTTTGCAGGTAAAACCATTAGATCTGCTAGGCCTTGTTTAAGAAAATTGTCCTTCAATCTTTGTAAAATATTTACTTTAAATAAACCTTAAATAAGTGATTGTCTAATGGATTTTTCTTGCATTACAGTTTATGAGATATATATCAATGGCACAATTTACCCCATGGTATTCTCTCTTGTGGCACAACTTACACCACACGTTGGGCCACAAGACAACTTTTTTTCGGAAAGCTATATTTCTTAAACAGTTTATTTCAGATCCAAAGTTATTGTTGCCGGGGAAGCACAACACCCTGAAATATACATATTTGAGTTGGAGACTTTACTGTCAAGGCCTCACTTTAAAGTCACTTTGAGTAAAAAGTGGCACATCTCACCCCACTCTCCCCTATACGTTTTACATAACGTCCCAATTTTTTCGGAATTGGGATTGTAGATACAATAGGCTCATTTTAAGGAAATAAAAGAAAATAATAATTTTATTTTCATATTATTATATACTAATTAAAACGTACTTTTGACTATTAAAGTCTGTTCTTAAAAATTTAAATAAATGGTACACACTGCACTTTATCTCATATGAGGATTCTATCAACCCCTTGCTGGCGTGTTATTTAATAGTTTCATCGCAGACTTTCCATAGTTAATCGTGATTAATTGCATTTTTATCTGTAATTTAAAAAATATAGCTTGCCTTAAACAGAAAATAAATGCTACAACAACAGTGTGGACTTGAGGTAGGAGAAAACTTAATGCTTATTCTGTAAAATAAATTTTTTGGAAGGATTACACTGTTCCCCATTGAGAAATATGAAAAGTGCACTGCATTTGTATGCCTAGGTAGTATGATGTAGCTCAAACTCAAAGTACTTTGGTGATGATTAAATTCAATTTACACAAGTTGCTTTTTAACCCTGTAACGACGTACGTACTATATTTGATGCATGATTTTTGAGACCTCTTCATCATCAGCGTGGTAATTTTTTTCCCTGAAAAATCTGATGTATACAATCAAATACATGCAATGCACGGATAATCCACCAGAGGCATTCATTCATGCACCAGACAGCCTTCAATTCAGACATCCAAGATCACTGACTTCATGCAGTGATCCAAAAGTGTTTTTTCATGGATATTTTTGCCAATTTAAAAAAAGTTAATGTAAGAAAAACATCAAAATTGTAACTGACACTTCAATATGAATGTTTACTGGATAGATGCAATGCGAAATTAATTAATATTTCATAACTTATTTTGTAGTAAAACCGTGTGGAAAATGTGTGTATCAAAATGGATACAGCAGGTATACAACACAAGGAATCTCCAACTTTGTGAATCATATTTTTTTTTCATTTCATACATTATTATCAAGGAGGACCTGACCTGGGGCTTCAACACCACTGGGCTAGTGAAGAAGGCTCAGCAGAGACTATACTTCCTGAGAGTTCTCAGGAGAATCCCAAAACTGCTGGTGTCCTTCTACCGCTGCTCAATAGAACATAATGACCTACTGTCTGTGTATCTGGTTCTCAAGCTGCACGGTGGCACAGAGGAAAAGGGTCCAGGGGGTCATAAAGGCAGCGCAGAAAATCACCTGCTGCCCTCTTCCCTCTCTGGACGAACTGCACAGCTCCCACTGCCTTAAAAAGGCCAAATCCATCCTGCAGGACTCATCACACCCCGGTCACAAACTGTTTGAACTACTGCCATCAGGCAGGAGATACAGGTCGAAAACAAGAACAAACAGACTACAAAACAGTTTTTTACCAAACAGCCATAACCTCACTAAATGTTGCTACCAAAGCAGTTGCATATCACATTTGTGTAAGCACATTTATGAATGTGAATGTTTGTGTGGGTGTGTCTTATGTGTTTTTTTTAATGCACTTAAGTTGAATATTTTTATGTTTTAATTTAGTTAAAATGTATTTATTTATGCATACGTATTACCTCAATGTGATGTTTTTGCACTGAACAAGGACTGCACTTAATTTCGTTGTACTTGTTACAATGACAATAAAGATATTCTATTCTATGCATTTCATTAAGCAGCTAACAGTCTTTTTATCATTTAAAGCTGCAGTGTCTAATTTTTTCACTGTAATATTTGGCAAAACTGTCATAATAGCCATTCAGCTATATGTAGGTGAAGTGGTCTGAAAATATTTTTTCATCACTTTGCTCCCCCCTGCCTCTGTGTGCTGCCCCCCAAAATTGCCACCGCTCATGTTAATTTTGACAAACCAGAGCAGGCTCAGATACTGCGTTCTTATTGGCTGTGGGACTGTCCGTTCACTTGGCAACGACGTTGATGCGTCAGTTGAGTGAGCGTTCACGACCCTAGCAGTCTGAAACTACTGTTTGGCCCTACTACGGCAGACAGCGAATAGCAATGTCTTCACCAACGAACTATCTATACTATACTATCTATGCAACGAACCCTCAATTTACCATTCCCCGGATACCAACAACTAACACGGTGGGAGGACAGTGTGTACACAGAGACTGAGAAACACCGAGGAGGATATGTAGTCGGGCGGCTGTTGCTGTATGAAGCCGCTCGGGGAAGACGTGTGGAAAGTGAGCCAGGAGAATGGGCTTCCATTGGCTGTGCTTTAGCTGATAAACCAAGTTAGCACCGGTCGGATAGCATTAGTTAACTCACCCGGTTGTGTGCAGCCACCACCTCCATATAATGAACCGAAACATAACTGCTAAGTCCGGGGAACTTCCACGAAAAGTACAACGAAGCACCGGTGTTTATCTACGCCGCCTCCCTGCTACACCGCTACCCGACAGTGTTCACCTGCTGGCCGGCTAGACTGCTGCTAACCCCCGGCGCCGTCCAACTGGCTTCCCCGTCTCCAGCGAAGCTACAACCGGCACGCTCCACTCCGGTTGTGTGCAGCCACCACCTCCATATTATGAACCGAAACATAACTGCTAAGTCCGGGGAACTTCCACGAAAAGTACAACGAAGCACCGGTGTTTATCTACGCCGCCTCCCTGCTACACCGCTACCCGACAGTGTTCACCTGCTGGCCGGCTAGACTGCTGCTAACCCCCGGCGCCGTCCAACTGGCTTCCCCGTCTCCAGCGAAGCTACAACCGGCACGCTCCACTCCGGTTGTGTGCAGCCACCACCTCCATATAATGAACCGAAACATAACTGCTAAGTCCGGGGAACTTCCACGAAAAGTAGGCCTACAACGAAGCACCGGTGTATCTACGCCAGCCACGGTCCCGTCACAGCCAGGTAGGGTAGGATACTTGCCTTTATTTTGTACTGCCGTGCACACAATGGTGCTGTAAATGTGTTTGGTATGGCGCTCCCTTGCTGTTTGTGTGAATCTGCAATGCTGTTTTAAGGCTATTTGTTCCGTTTAGTTGCTGTTAATTTGTCTTTTGGCACAATTGTTGGCCGTGTTGTTGTTGTTTTTGTGCGGACATGATCGCTGTTGTGTCGGGTCGGCCAAGGTTGATTAGGGGAATAAATATATCGGGGATGGGGGGGAGACACTAGGTGCGTTGGGTGCAACATGAACGCGCTTAGCTGTCGTTCGGAGGGAGGAGCTGCAGCAGGTAGAGCGTTGCGAAAACAGCCGTTGGGATCCCAACGGCTCCCAACGGCTGAAATTAGACACTGCAGCTTTAAGTAAAGGTTGAAATGACATAATTTGGTATACAGTCAAAAGTATTGGAACAATGAGGCCAATTCCTTTATTTTTGCTGTAGACTGGAAACATGTGGGTTTGACACCAAAAGATGAATATGAGACAAGAGATCAACATTCCAGCTTTCATTTCCAGGTATTCACATCTGGATCTGATACACAACACATAAGATAGTGTGGTGTATTACATTACTAACACATTTTGATACTGTTTTATGATATGGCCTTTTTAGGGCCGACTTCAATCTCCTATCCGTCTCTAGCAGCGAGGAGATAGGAATGTGAGCTGCTTAGCTGTGAAGCTCCCAGAATAAACCTCTTTAAATCACGATAGTTTTGTATAGGTTAAAACCGACTGTTATATGGTCCAGATTAGCACAGTCTGGTGTGTGTTTAGCCCAGAACCTGGGAATGCATGGATAAGTTAATAGCCACGGTCCAAACATGGTCAGTTAGTCCTCAGGAGAAGTCCCTTCCGGTGCGCAAAACCGGACACCCATCTTTAGGTAAAGATTTCTGTAAATGCCCTCTTAAGGATAGGCTTGCAATAGTTAGAATGGGAAGGGCAGAGTTTTTGATTTTAATAGCCAATCAGCTCACTTTAGATTCTCAGGTTAAAAGCAGCCACAGAAACAGAAGATAGGCGGGTTTTTCCATCTGACAGGAACTTTCTCATTAGATAGTCATATGCATCTTCCTCTATTTTGATTTGGCTACAATACTTTAACTTTTTATTGGCTTCGTTTGACTGCAGTGTGAGTTTTGTTGTTTTAAATAAAAAGAATTGTTCCTGCAAACCTCCTCCTCTGCGTCGAGCTGCTTCTTCTTTCATCCACCATACCACCAGCGCCGTTTTTGAATAAAAACCCATCAAGAGGAAATTAAAGGTCTCATATTATGCTCTTTTCTGTCAATATTATATGGTCTTAGAGGTCCCTAATACGTTTTTTTTTAGTTGTTAGCTGAAAAAATTGTTCAGATCATTTACTGTAGCATATGCCTCTACACCCTGATTGTCCTCTGGTCTGGATGAGCTATATTTGTGCGATCTGGCTGGCCCCTCCCACCTCTCTGCCGGGCTTTCTTTATATGGCCATGGGGCTCTCCCACCGTCTCTGCCGTGCTCTCGCGATACTAGAGAGACACTACGTGAGTCGTGACTGCGAACACAGTTGTTTACTCAGAGGCAGCTAAGGGGCCTTTCACACCGCCGCAAAATCGGCGCTAGTTCTGGGCTAGTTCGGAGTTAGAGCCAGTGTTTTGGTTTCACACCGCCAGAAAAGCCTGCTCCGGGCAGGCTCCGGGCCGTAAAAACTGGTTCTTATCAAACCCCAGGACTGAGCAGGGTTTGATAAGAACCGCTTGCGCCAGCGGCCGGGGGAGGGATTATCCTGACCAACCAGACCAACTCAAACCTCATGCCCGCCATATTTAAAAACACCGCTACTACGAGACGTAAACATAACATAATTACCGAACGTAGCGATCAAATTGACCGGCGAGAATACGCTGTATGGGTCCTGTTTGGTAAAGAAAGCAAAGCGAGAGCCAACACGTGTAAAAATAAGACGTATTCGCCGCTGTTGTTGTGCTAAAAGCTAGCGGTAGCTTTAGCGTTAGCCACAAGAGCAGCGGCGTCGGGCGACGTACACACGTTTACAGTGACGTCATGACGTTGCTCTCTTGCCGGCTCCATGGCTGTCTCCGGTCGATGTGAAACCAACCGGTTCATAACTGGGATAAGGCTGTAACCAGTTTTGAACTGACCCCAACACCAGCCTGGAACTGACTCTTGGTTCATTTTGGTGTGAAAGGCCTATAAGAGAACAGTTTGACATGACCTGACATGATTAAAACCAGTGAAAACAGTAGCTTGATTTCTACAGGAATATCTTCCCATCCTTTGTCCTATTAAAAACGAGGCATTTCCAGACTAGTCTGGGTAATAGAATTATGTTTTTATGAGCAAAAGCTGAATGCTTGTCTCGAAGCTAGCTCGGAAGCTACGGCTAAAAATACCACACAAATCAGTGAAAAAAATATATTCAAAATTGACTTCCACACTATTAAGTTACAATCCTTTGTCCTATTAAAAACGAGGCATTTCCAGACTAGTCTGGGTAATAGAATTATGTTTTTATGAGCAAAAGCTGAATGCTTGTCTCGAAGCTAGCTCGGAAGCTACGGCTAAAAATACCACACAAATCAGTGAAAAAAAATATATTCAAAATTGACTTCCACACTATTAAGTTACAATCCTTTGTCCTATTAAAAACGAGGCATTTCCAGACTAGTCTGGGTAATAGAATTATGTTTTTATGAGCAAAAGCTGAATGCTTGTCTCGAAGCTAGCTCGGAAGCTACGGCTAAAAATACCACACAAATCAGTGAAAAAAAAATATATTCAAAATTGACTTCCACACTATTAAGTTACAATCCTTTGTCCTATTAAAAACGAGGCATTTCCAGACTAGTCTGGGTAATAGAATTATGTTTTTATGAGCAAAAGCTGAATGCTTGTCTCGAAGCTAGCTCGGAAGCTACGGCTAAAAATACCACACAAATCAGTGAAAAAAAATATATTCAAAATTGACTTCCACACTATTAAGTTACAATCCTTTGTCCTATTAAAAACGAGGCATTTCCAGACTAGTCTGGGTAATAGAATTATGTTTTTATGAGCAAAAGCTGAATGCTTGTCTCGAAGCTAGCTCGGAAGCTACGGCTAAAAATACCACACAAATCAGTGAAAAAAAAATATATTCAAAATTGACTTCCACACTATTAAGTTACAATCCTTTGTCCTATTAAAAACGAGGCATTTCCAGACTAGTCTGGGTAATAGAATTATGTTTTTATGAGCAAAAGCTGAATGCTTGTCTCGAAGCTAGCTCGGAAGCTACGGCTAAAAATACCACACAAATCAGTGAAAAAAAAATATATTCAAAATTGACTTCCACACTATTAAGTTACAATCCTTTGTCCTATTAAAAACGAGGCATTTCCAGACTAGTCTGGGTAATAGAATTATGTTTTTATGAGCAAAAGTTGAATGCTTGTCCCAAAGCTAAATAGCTATACACCAGTCAGGCAAAAATACCAATAAAAACATTTCTTTCAGTTTCACTGTTTGCAAAAACCCACAAGTAGCTTCCTATCCGTTGTGTTACTAAAAACGAGGCATAGACTGCTGTGGATAAGATAAATGAGTGGAGTATGATGAGCAAAAGCATTCTGTGTTGGTGTATGTAACATTCACAATAGGCTATGGGCATCTTGTCGCTTAGCGGGGAAAACAACATGGCAGCCATCCATCGGATCTCGGGGCCGTGGACCAATAAGAAATGGGGGGGGGGTGGGGTTATCAGACTTTTTTTTTTTTTTTTTTTTTTTTTTTTTTTTAGACCACTGCACGGTGGACGTGCATCGGAAGCATGGACATATATAGAAAATATGGGGATGTGGCTGTGCGGTTTATGACGTCATAAACTGCGAGAATTCTGACTGGAGTAAATGTGGGGGAGGGGTGGGGGTTTCAGAAAGGGGGAGAGTGAGAAAAGGAGAGATTGTTATTTTTTTTGATATTTTGGCAGTCTCTAGGCACACCGTGGCCCCATGGATATGTTAGAACACATTTAAAAAGTGCATTTAGCATAATATGGGACCTTTAACTACAATAGCATTATTTTTAAAGGAACACCACATTTTTAGGTGAGCAAAAGTATTGGAACAGATAGACATAAAATAAATTAAAGTGAATAAAACTTAATATTTTGTTGTATATTCTTCTCTTGCAATAACTGCATCAAGCCTGTGACCCATTGACATCACCAAACTTTTGTATTCTTCTTTTGTGATGCTTTTCCAGGCTTTCACCGCAGCCTCTTTCAGTTGCTGTTTGTTTTGGTGGGTTACTCCTCTTTAGCAGCTAAAATGCCTGATCTATAGGATTTAAGTCTGGAGATGGACTTGGCCAGTCAAAAAGCTTCCATTTCTTGCCCCTGATTAACTCCTTTGTTGTTTTTGCAGTGTGTTTTGGGTCATTATCTTGCTGCATGATGAAGGATCTTCCAATCAGTTTGGTTGCATATTTCTTTAAATTGGCAGACAAAATGTTTCTGTAGACTTCCGAGTTAATTTTGCTGTCGCCAGGTATCGCGTGGGATTTATCAAACAGTCCTATCTCGCCAATATCAGCGTACGCCAGGCCATTATTGATAAATGCGGCGGCTGAAAACAATCGTATCACACCCCTATATTTTCTCAGTTTTGAGGCCTCGCCCAGAGGTTTTACGACATGGATATGCGCATTACGGCACAGAAGAGGAACTTCTCTGAAGTAGAAATTGACAGAATAACAGCGAAAGTAGAAAAAAAAGAGTTTAATTTCGGAGCATTACAAGCGGCATCAAAGAACGACAGAAGGCAGCAGTTAGGAAGGAAATAACTGCTGTGGTCAACAGCGTTGGTGTTGACAACAAACGATGTCCAGCTGAGGATTTTGCATTTTAGGTTTACATCAGTACTATCGCTCAAACGCTATAAAACAGCATAGGCCTATACAATTATATGTCGCAATTTCTTTACATAGATGAAGAAAAGTGGTCTCACTCAGAAATCGCCACTAAAAAAAGCGTGTTGCTGCTCTGAAATGCAACACCGACTGGAGGTGCGGGCATAATATAGCCGTAGAGGAGAAAAAGACGCACCAACTGTCTGATAATGGTCCCCATAAAATAAATACACGTCTGCAGAGATTTGAATGATTAGAATGTATTGGCCCTTTTACGTAGATAGCACTACTCAAAAGGGTTTTAAAAACTAACGTATCCTACGCTCAAGTCCATATTGATAAATGCCGAGGTTTGCGTGGAAATGTGCGTACACCCACTTTTCTGGTCTACGCACGGTTGATAAATGAGGGCCAATGTCCCTGTACCTGAATCCTAAATATCCCCATAGAGCAGCGCTGCATTTATTTTCGCCACTAGTTCAGCTTCGGCTTACTCCTGCTCGTTTACTCTCCCGCCTGCATGCTGTAGTCATGCGCGTCGCGGTCACAAACACAGAGCCTCAGACACACACACACAGAGCAGCTGATAGTCTGATCCGAGAGAAACGCTTGGAGACACGTGTGCATCTATTTACCGCAAATTGTGGCCTTTAGTGCAGTTATGACAATGCACAAGCATACAGCGTGCTTGCTAGGATATTAATTGTGCAGTACTAAAAAATAAATAAAAACGTGGTCGGTCGTCGGTAGTCAAGGCGGGGAGCCAGCGTTGTTAAGGCGGCCACCTTAGCCATTAAGCGCTGGGGGAAACACTGAGTTAGTAATTGAGTCATTACTGGATGGCTCACTGATGTTGATTAGGAATCCCCATTGAACACAGTATGTGGAGTCAATATTTGAATATCTCTCTCTAACATTTCAGATTAAAAAAAATTATAAAATAAAAAAATCCCCAAAATGGAATGCACCGTTGCTTTCCTGCTGCTGGTGGGTGTGTCTGCTGGGTCAAATGGAACAGAAGTATCCGTGGACCAGGAAAGCAGTTAGTGCAGCCAGAGCTATGCCCAGACTGTCTCCTACACTGGCAGCAGCCATCGCAAACTCCCGAGGTCTGTCCCCTGTCTGGGGGAGAAAAGACAGAAATCAGGATGAGCACACACTCACATGTGCATGCACGCACGCACCTCACGCACACATACGCATTAATAATAATTGACCTTACCAAGCCTATACATTTTCAGTGGCACTGTCCGAATGAAGCACCTTGGACCAAACATCCCCTTTTAAATATAATGCCCACAAGTACAATAAACATTTCACCTGAAGACAGAATTAAACTGTACAGACAGCAGATGACTAAATAATTGCAAGATAACATACAGTAAATACAAGGTCATCCAGGAATAAATGCTGGGTGACATTATTTTACCCTGTCATGGCAGGTTCATATTGAGGAAGTGATGCCTTTGCAATAAGAGGGAGGAGTTGTTAAGTGAAATGTGGATCCCCTGGATAACTGATAGAAAGTGAATCTGACCTTTTTGCTGATCAAGTAGAAGGTGTTGACATACGCAGCTCCACCCAGCAGACCCTCATAGGTGACAATAGTAAAGAGCAGCCAGGCACTGGGCAGGAACTGGTAACGCACTGCAAACAGGAGCAGTACTGCATTCACCACCTGTGGACATGGACACATGCATTTATCCCTTTGCAGCGCCGTCGTATAGGGGGGGTAAGTTATGACAATTATAAGGGCCCACAGCCCGCTAGGGCCCACACAAACCCCCCAGTAGCCTCTATGACAATGATTATGCATACGCTGAACTATTAAATATTCATATGAATGAATTCGAATCAAAACAAAGCCACAAGTCATACAATATTCTAATTTCTAATTTCAATAACCCCTTTAGCCCCTCCTTAAATAATGGTTTGGTCCACCCGCCCTCACGTCTCTGAAGAATCTGGCAGCTCCTCGCTGTGCTGTCTGTCTGTGTGTCTCAGCGCCGGTGCACAAATACACAAACACAAGCATAGACTCGCAGTGCATCACTCACGGCGGACGAGCGTTTTTTTTTTTTAAACTTTCCTCAGTATTCTGATGTCAGAAACAGACTGATGATTTAATCTATTTGGACATTATTGAGTCTATTTAAAAACATTTGGAAAACGTGCCCTCAGTTGCCCATGCACTGTGGATATTCTATAGCCTACTTCACCCTCATCTGTGAACAAAACAGATAGCTGGACAACAGAGTTATTCATGTAAAGTTAAGTGGTTTCTTTAGAAAATAATATAGAAGGATTACAACTTTGTGGATGTTTATTTGCATAATATTCTATTTTATATTAATATCTGTATGGTGTCTTTCTTCAATAGCTTAATTGCATTCATCTGACTCAGTGTCTCCAAATTATTCCAAAAATAAGTAGGCCTAGTACACAGAAAAAAGTTGTTCACACAAAATTCCTCAGATTTTGCCTCATAATCTTCCTCTCAAAGTGCACCAGATTCATGCATTTCACTTTAAAAAGGTAAAAAAAAATCTCCCGGGGGCATACCCCCAGACCCCCCTAGGAGGGTCACTCTGCTGGCTACTATTTTTTCCCAGCACTGGAACATTGGAGGCACTAGCGGAAAACACTGCTGCTCCCTTCACCACATGTCTGATACCCATTGGAGTGCCCGCATAGTGGCTGTTTAAACAGTTGCAAATCACTTACCATCACTCCTAGAATAAGACAACTAATAATACATAATTTACATAATAATACTCTGAATTGTTAAGTCGTTAATTGTAAAAAAAGAAACAAATTGGGTGTACCAGGCACCGTCAAGAACACTGAAAAAACTAGAAAATTGAAGGTGGCAATGAATGGGGTAGAGGGGCCCACACCGATATTCTTTCAGGGGGCCCAAAATTCCTAGCAACGGCCCTGTCCCTTTGATACAAGACACAAGCAAACTGCATAGAAAGTGTGTTAATACTGCTCTTCATGGGTTAGAAGTAACTGTATCGCTTACTGCTATAGGAGTAAGAGATCACTATTCTGTGTTAAGCTGGTGCAAAGCTGACATTCTCCACTGTGTGTTTGTCAGTACACAACACTCTTCTGACTTTCTCATTTACAGTTGTTGTATACACTTAGTGATTAGGATAGGTGTGTTTTCTGTAGTAACAACATTTAAAATGTTTAATATTAAATGAAAATCAGTTCATATCAGAAAATATCGTATTTCCTCTTGCAATGATCATAAGCCCAAATAATAGTATTTAATTAAAAGGCATGGTGATAGCAAAAATGTAAGTGGAAACATATTTAAATTAATATTTACTAGGGCTGTCAAATTAACGCGTTAATTTCGATTAATTAATCACAGAAAAATTAACGCGATTAAAAAATTAACGCAGATTAATCGCACTTCTATATTGCCCTTTGACCCGGTGCAAAAGAGGTGAGACGATAGCGGAGCTGCACTTGTATCTTGCTGACACGGCCCGCACGGGATTAAAGAGCATAGAGATGGCTCTATGGACGTGTTATGGGTTGCTCCGGGCAAATAAACATGAAGGTAGGAATACGTCTTATGTTATTCTCCGCAGTGTCTGTGCATTATTGGTTTAGTGGGTGCCTAATTAACAATAGGTTCAAAACAATACCTCTCAATCTTCCCTGTCTCACTTTTGTTTGCTAGCTGCGATCGACACCCGCCCCCTCTCACTCTTCCAATCATGCCTGTCTTTTTTCCTCCTGTGTGTGTCGTGTCACTGTGTGTGTGTGTGTGTGTGTGTGTGTGTGTGTGTGTGTGTGTGTGTGTGTGTGTGTGTGTGTGTGTCAATATGTTTGGTTATGAGAAGGACGGTGAATGAGTCGGCATAGGCTATGCGCACCGCACCTGTGGCAGTGCAGCGCTGTCTGTTGTGGGAGATTGACAGTCATTTAGCCTGCTTGTTTTTTTGTGTTTTTTTCCAGCGCTAGTAGTTCCTAAATTTATTTAATGTAGTAACCTGGCTGAGAGAGGAAAGAGAGAGAGAGAGAGGAGAGAGAGGAGAGAGAGAGAGAAACGAACGGTAGCCTATACAGTTGTTTATAAACAGGCATAACAGTGTCATATAAGTATGCGATTAATTTAGATTAATTAATCACAGAGCCTCCCAGAGGAAAGGCAGATTCAAAATAAGATCTCTTCTTTGTCCAGCGTTTGTCTCCTAGACATACTTGAGCTCAATTAAAGATCAAAATGAGATTTTGGCTATTTTCTCATACTTCTTAAATGTATCTCCTGAGAAATAACCCACTCCTTGTCTCAGCCTGAGCCTAACCTAAGTTCTTAAAAATATATTTTTTCTCTCACACTGGACTGATCTTTACTTCTAAAAATACGTCTGAAATAAACATCTCTTGAGATAACTGTGAGATCCTACAAAACACTTGATTGGCTTATAAATAAGCATACATTATATCTGGAATTTGTCTCAGTGTTCAAAATCTAGTCTCTACTAAAATTATTTTTTTCTGTTCTCAGAGTTGTCTCACTTTCACCAAAAAGAGTCCAAACAAGATCTTCAGATACACTTGATTTTCTCATTTACGAACAACTAACATTTTCCAATAAACAAACATTTGATTACAAGTTCCAGATTAAAACAAATGTTGTCAATAGTTTGTCACATAGCCATTCCATTAATTCAGGTTCATATCTGTGTCCATTTAGGCATTTGCAGGTAAATTGCCATATGAGGAGGAAACACCCGATAAGAAGTGTTGTGTGTGTGTGTTGTGACTGTGTGCGTTGCGCGTTTTCGTGTGGAAAGATTATTTGTCAAGGAAAGAAGAAACTTGTCTTGGTTGTATTGTTATAAGTGATCTAAATGGAGCTTTTTGTAAAGCACTTGATTGAAGGACAGCCTGCCTAATATGTTTTTATAAACATTAGACATTTGGTGGTTGGTCCAGGTTTGATATGGATGGTGCATCTGGTGAGCTGTTGATGTGAATCTAGCGACCAACAGCACTAAGGTTTCTGTCACTGCTTTGATTATGCCTCAATCATTTCGTCTGAGCAGCAGAGTTCGGTTTGGCACGGTTCCGCAGGGTCACTCTACTATATTTGGTATGTGTTTCCACTACCGACAGTAGGATACCTTAATAGGCAGGGTTTACGCTGGACGGTGAAAGCCACGGTCAGAATGGGGATATGGGTTAGAGACATTCACGGTGCGGGCCATCATTGTGGCAGTGGGACACAGTGTAGCCCACTGATTTATCCAATTATTATTAGAACTTCACAAATAAAAATGCTTTAAAAAAAAATATATATATATTATTTTTTTTTCAGGCTACATTTTTTGTTTGTCTTGTTTCCAATTTTTTTGTGTAAAGGGAGACATGATAATAAAAATAATAATAAAAGGCAATCAATTCATATTTTACAGGCATAGCTACATTTTAAATAAAATTGTCAGTTTACCGATGTGTTTAAATGAAAAAAAGTATTAAAACATGAAATCATATGCTACTTGTTTTTAATGTTTTGATTTCTAAACATATAGATTGAATGGAAGATATAGGCTAAAGTATTCTCCCTGTCCCGGTCTTGCCAGTTTTTTTTTAGGCCTATAGGCTACCATGCAAGGCTCTCCAGCATTTTTCCCGGACTGATCACCTGTTTTTCGACCCTTGTCTGTCCCTGACCTGCCTTCTTCAATTTGTGACAATTAAGTCATTACCCGGTCCTGGAAATGGAGGTAAGTCCCCCCTCATATCAAATAGTGTGAATGTGTGGTAAAGCCTATTTAATAAAACAGATAGGCTATAGGCTAAATGAAAGAGTAAACAAACATTCTGGTTGGTATTGTCTTTGGATTGAACTTTTGGTCAGTATTTTTTTTTAATAATTCAGAAACTTACATTTAGACTTTATTTTGAAAAAAAAACATGTTAATTTGACTTTGACTGTGACTTTTATTCTGAAGTGATGAAGTAAAGTAGTAACGAGGGTTGACGGTTGAGCAGACATTTTGAAAGTGGAGACCCGACCGGACCCGACACAAGTGATAAGGAGAAAAACACGGACATAAAAAAAATATTTTATTTCTCAAGTCGTCACACATTTGGTGAGTCTGCAATGCTCTTGCATTTTATAAGAAACTATTCCGGACATAATTTGAATGTATCATTAGGGTGTAGTTGTGTGCGAGACAGGACACGTGAGAGCGGGATAAAAGCTAAAATTAGCTAGTTAGCTTACTTCAATATTGAAATTCCATGGTGTGGAGGCACTTCTTTGCAGCTGTTTACCTGACGTTATTTCATTACAGAAAACACCGCCGAGGAGACGTTCTCATGGACCTATAAAGAGGACGTTCTGCTGTGTGAGGTATGTTGTGCTTTTTGTAACTAGCAAACTAGCTTGCTTATTTTGTTAGCTAATAGGCATTCACTCTGAATGTTACTTTTCAGCAGCATAGCAGTCCGATTTTAAGAGAATGATAGAGACAGTGAATTAAACTTTAAATATGTGTTTCCTTACACAATTTCTGATCTTTCGGATACAGATTTCTAAAAACGTTTTTTTAGTGCATTCAAAGTGAACAATGTGTATGTACTGGTATAACTACAGTATGGATGTGTGGTAGCAACCAGTTAATGATCAGGGCTAGCATGACTAGCAGCAGAACTAACGCAAGAATCCTCTTCACTACATTATGTTGGGCTGGGTGCATATAAAAAAGTGGATATTTTCGCAGTTTTTTTTTTGACTGTTGGGGTGGACTTTGCTCCGTTTATAATTTACTTGCCATTTGGACTTTGTGTGGCATTGGCAAGTTATTGTGTGTGTCTGCAAACAACGCAGTAGAAAGAGAAATGTGCACAGAAAATATATTAATAATTATGTTAGGGTTTGGCGCTATTTAGAATAAAATTAAAAACTACTTGAAATTCAGGGGGGGGAGGACACTAGTATTAATGTATTATTTCTCATCATGACACTTAATTTGGGTAGGAAAAGCAAATCTTTCATGTTAAACCTTTTCTTTCCCATGAGAACTGAAATGTCAGGAATTATAAAGTCTTGTATTAGTGTAAGGGGTACTAATACAGAGAGATACACAACAAAATTACAGAATATTCACATCATAGGATACATTTATTCCCATCAAGAAATACTTACTGTCTAATGAACATATTTATATAAATTTAAATTGCCTTTGTCTATTCTGCATGAGGTACACCATGAAAAGGGGCAGAGAAGAAAATCCCCTCGAAGAGCAAGGACCTACCAAAACTGCCTGCGTCCACCAGTCCCTAGGATGAAAGAATTGGACGAAGAGCCTCAAGTTGACACGGGGTAGGTCACGAATGTTTGTTTCTCAATATGTTGTGAATGGTTTACTGTAACATATTTTATTACACTGTTGTGTTACTCAAACTACTGTCTTCATATTTACTTTTTGTTTAGTTACCATAAAATTAAATTCTGCCAGAAATTAATCCATAAATCAGGCTTTTTATATTGCACTTTTCATATGCTCGTCTGTTTTGGACTGAATTATAAAAAGAATATCGGTAAATATACCATATAGCGGCACATCGCCATTAGGGGTGTGAACGTGTACAAAAATGTCTAACCGTGTACACAACGGATTTTTTTTCGTGTACACGGTTAACCGTGACGTCATTGTCCTTGTGCGCGCCGTCTTGTAGGCGCGCGCGCGCACACACGCGCGTTCGTTCACCTGTAAACACACAGTTTACATGAACCACGCTCGTTTTTATATAGGCTACTATCTATGGTTTACACACCTCTTATAATAGGTCCATGGTGCACACACACACACAGCCTACACACACACTCACATGTTCGCCTGTCATGTGTTTGCTGTAATTATCGCCCTTCATTAATTCTTGATTTAATATAGCCTATCGCACATTTCTACGTGTCCACGTGTATGCAGGTTGAACAGGTGTTTTAAAGTTCGGGCTACTTACGCGCATAGTTCACGTCAACCGAGTAACTTTAATCTTTAGGATATCTTTCATCAGAGCTGCAACGATTAATCGAGAATCGATTATTAACGATTATTAAAATAATCGACAACTTTTGATATCGATAATCGTTTCAAGTCATTTTAATAAAATTTCCAAATTCTCTGATTTAGCTTCTCAAATGTGAATATTTCTGGTTTCTTAATCTATATGACGTAAACTGAAATATCTTTGTGTTTTGGACATAAATCATTTGAGACGTAACTGGGCTTTGGGAAATTGATCAACATTTTTCACAGTTTCTGACATTTTACGGACAAACACTAACCGATTAATATCGATAATCGAGAAATAATCGACAGATTAATCGATTATCAAATAATCGTTAGTTGCAGCCTACTTTCATCACTCTTCGTGGCTGTGAGTCGAGCTCCAGCACGGCGACTCCCCGTGTGTGTGCGCGCGCCGATACACACACTCACTCACACACACTCGCGAGGACAGACAGATTTGGCAGACTAGTTTTTATCATCCCCAATTAGTTTATTAGTGATGTAAAATCAAATTGTGTCTCCAGTAGGGGTGTGCACGTGTACACGTTTAACCGTTTAGTAAATCATAACCATTTAGGGAAAATCAATAAACGAAAACCGTTTAAAAAAAATCTTAAAAATTTTAAATGTTCTTTTTCTTCCTCAAAGTTTTTAAATATGTTCTGGAGACACGCATTTATTGATTTTACATCACTAATAAACTACTTGGGGATGATAAAAGCTAGTCGGCCCAATCTGTCTGTCCCTCGGCGTGTGTGTGTGACTGTGTGTATAATCGCAACAACACACACACACACGGGGAGGCGCCGTGCTCGAGTAACAGCCACGGACGAGTGATGAAAGATAACCTAAAGACTAAAGTTACCCGGTTGAAGTGAATTACGCGCGTAAGTAGCCCGAACTTTATAACACCTGTTCACCCTCATAAATGTGGACATGTAGAAAGCGATATGCTATATTTATCAGGAAATTAATTAAGGGCGATAATGACGGCCAACACATGTAAGGCGAACGCGTATGTGTGTGTGCCCGCGCGGCTACAAGACGGTGGGCTCACGAGGACAATGCAATGACGTCACGGTTAACCGTGTACACGAAAAAAATTCCGTCGTGTACACGGTTAGAAATTTTTGTAAACGTTCACACCCCTAGTCTCGAGAACATAATTAAAAACTTTGAAAAAAAGAAAATTTTAAATTTGAAGATTTTTCGTTTATTGATTTTTCCTAAACGGTTATGATTTACTAAACGGTTACATGTGTACACGTGCACACCCCTAATCGCCATTAGGGATGGGTATCGTTTGAGTTTTGACCAATTCCGGTTCCAATTCCGGTTCTGACTATCGATTCCGGTTCTTAACGGTTCCCAATTCCGATTCCAATAAGATAAAAGAAAGGGGTTAAATGTTTATGTAAAAAACATTTATTTATCGTTTTTTCTCTCAATCTTGTTCTTATAAACAGGCTACATAAAATAAATGAAACCCACAATCACAACTCCTCTCAGAGCGTTTGGAAACATAACCAATGGGAAATATTGTCTTTAATCAGGCTCTTTAATAAGTCATATTTTAGATAATCAGAAGGGGAACAGTGTGAATGTCGATAGTTAGCCTGCTATCGGTGTATGAATGTGTGTGTGTGTGTGTGAATGGTAACGTGGGAAAGGAAAACGGGTCTCCCTTGCAAAAGAGTCTTCGGTCTCAATGGGATATACCTGTATAAATAAAGGTTAAAAAAATAAATCTCTGATATATTCTACCTGAAATCAACATAGTGGCTTCGTTTCTTCTTTCTATTATTCTATAACTATTCACGTAGCCTGCTATATTTACAAACTGAGGCAGCTCACGAGGCAGTGATCACGGTGCGTTCTGTCTGCTGTCTGCAGCAGCACAGCAGACTGGGGGCTGCTACTGGCCGTGTGAGAGTAGCCTACTCCCGACAGCACCAACCGCGATACAGACGTTGCTTGTGCTTTATATACAGTCTACGGGCCATTGTGGTAAGTCGCGTTGCTGTGCCGCTGTGCACTGCTTAGGTTATGAGCCCTGCAGCCCGAGTCTAGCTCTAGTGCAGGGGTGGCCAACCAGTCAGAGACAAAGAGCCACATTTTTTACTGTGTTACTGCAAAGAGCCACATAGTACACACTGGTACACACAGTGGCGAGGAGGGCCACAGAGTTAGAGTGGGGTGGCCATCGCACCCCTGAATGAATAGCATGTGATATGCTGTACAACCAATTCAAAGATGATTTATAATCCCAAATGCCCAAATCATGTTAGTATCCATTGTAATGTTTGTCAGAAAACTAAACCCCTGAAGGGGGGTCTGGGGGCATCCCCCCCCAGAAGATTTTTTTGTGTTTTTAACATGTAATCTAAGCATTCTGGTGCATTCTCGCAAAGACAATAAAGGAAAAAGTCAATATTTATTTCAGCTCAGATGAATAGTAAAATTAGCAAGACAATATAACTTGCTAGCAGCCAGATGCCTAACAACTGGACAGAGGGACGGATGACCACTAGCTTTTGACCAAATATCTTGCCTAAAAAATAAACCTTTATTTATGAAAGTCTGCCCTTGCTAAGAACATGTTACACTCGCTAACTACAAACTTTAATTTTTTTATTCAGATTTCAAAAATCTGCTGGGACACGTGCCTATACACATGCATGGGTGGCACGCATGTCACAAGCACACTTATGCTGTTTTTCAATGCTGGGGGTTGGGGGGGGGGCACTGGGGTGGCCAGTAAGATTTCAGGGGGGGGGGGGGGGGGGCGTTTTTATTTTCGCGGGGAGCTTACACATGCATGCACAAGCATTATTTATTTAAAAAAAAAAAAAAACAGGGGGCCCCACACTAGGACTTGAAACGGGCCCCCAGATCGTTAAGGCCGCCCCTGTGATAATGACAGGACTGGACTAAAGACGACAGGGCAGTCATTTTCAACAATGAACATTGTGTGCACTTCCTCACACACAAACTCTCAGTTCAACCAAGTCCACAAACAAAAATATAACAATTTAAAATAGCGTTTTTCTCTTACTATGCATGTTGCTTTGTGGGACTTACTTTTAGCATGGAGAGAGCTGAAGTGGCGCTGAAGATTTGAAGCCTTGAAATGCGCAAATGACACCTGGCATATAAGGCAGAATGGCTTGGCATAACGTTCAACAAAAAATATGAACTCTCCCACTCTGTTTCGGAGCGAACTTGACACAAATAGTTTACTCACGGAAAACCTCCCTCCAAGCTGAGCGGGCAGTTGTTGCGTCCGCACCAAACGTTTGCGAACGTTATGTTGCGTCCTCAATTAAACATTTGCGAACAGGCATACGCATAGGGCCTACACATACATATACAAAAAAAGTATATATAAAAAAAAAAATTATAATCACATAATTTGATATGAACTGAAAAGCCGCACGAAGCTGGGCAAAGAGCCGCATGCGGCTCGCGAGCCGCGGGTTGGCCACCCTGCTCTAGTGTGAGGAGGAGGAGACGGCACGGCAGTGCTCGCTACTAGGCGCTCGTTTGTAATGCGACCGCGCAACCTAATATGTGAGATGCTTTTGTGGAGCTTCTTTAAAACAGTTATTCCTCAAATGACCAGTAAAAGTAGCAAGATTTATCCCTGGTCGCCTGCTTTGACCATTTAATTCGCTCAGGTTACAGCAATCTCTCTGAAAAGGTCCATGACAGCAATGCTGTTGTATGCTAACCGTTAGCTCTAATCAAAACACAGACATGCCTGCGCGGTGACGTCGCATGATGTGGGCACGTCCTTTTGCGCATGCGCAGGAATCGATCAAAAGAATCGAAATTTTCATTCCTTAACAATTCCTTTGGAATTGAAAGTTTGGAACCGGTTCTAAATTTAGCACCGGTTCCGATGTCCATCCCTAATCGCCATAGAGGTGATATGGTGAAAAGCCTGTACCCTTGTAGTGCATAAAAAGAACAGCAAACATTGTTTTACTTTTTCGTCTATCTCAGACGTAGTTGTTCCAGTAAAACACAGGGATATCCGTAGAATTAAATATGTCATTGAGTCGAGCAGGAAAGGATTTACAGCCCTGAATATAGCATAACTGATGTGGTAAACTATAGCCTGTGTACTATGTTCTCAGGAGCAACAATGCACTCCACTGTTAAGGTGCGAACACACTAGGCATTTTACACGCGTACAGACGCGTATGAAACCCGCCCCTTTTCCATAGGGAACCATTGGTTTACGCGCGTACATGGCGCGTAAATGCGTCACTCGCGCTAAAGCAACATTTTCACTCGCGCTAAAGCAACATTTTTACGCGCGTAGCTTTACGTGCGTATAGCTACGCGAGGAGTTCAAAAAAATTGAACTTTTGTTGCTCCTACGCGAGACGATTAGCCGCGTTGGCCAATCAGCGTTGAGCTTGACCCTACGTCACATACATTGGCAGGGTCGGAGAACAGTGTACTGTACACAGAGGCTGATGCGAGACACCGAGGAGTAAATGTGTTGCGGCGGCCGGTGCTGTATGAAGCCGCTCGGGGTTATACGTGGGGAAAGTAAACCAGGAGAATGGACTTCCTGGTTAATTCAGTGAATATGTGTAGCTGTGCTTTAGCCGATAAACAAAGTTAGCGCCGTATAGCATTAGTTAACTCACCCTGTTGTGTGCGGGCGGCTAGCGCCTCATATTATGAACCCAAACATGACGACTGTCCGCGGGACTTTCACGACAAGTACACGAAGCACCGGTGTTGATCTACGCCAGCCACGGTCCCCTGTCACGGTCCCCTGTCACAGCCAGGTAGGGTAATTTTGGCTACTTGCCTTTATGTTGTGCCGCCGTGCACCGATGCTGCTGTAACTGTTTGTTATGTAGCTGCCGTGAATATGCAATGCTGTTTTAATGCTAGGCTGTTTGTGCTGTTCAGTTTGTCTTTTGGCACAGTTGTTGGCCGTATTGTTGTTGTTTTTGTGTGGACATGCACGCTGTTGTGTCGGGTCGGTTCTGATCGCAGCCATGGTTGATAAGGGAAATACAATATCGGGAGGGAGACTCGTCACATTACGCGCGTATAACCTTTTTTGACACAAAATGATCAAGCAACATTTTAGCCGCGTTACGCACGTAAATCTTACGCGTGTAAAATGCCTAGTGTGTTCGCACCTTTAGGCCTATTTGTAAGAAGTCAAACATGTATCTTGATATGGCATACTGTATAACTGTCAGTGTGTGCATTTCAGTAATGGATGGAAAATGATGTGCACATCTCTATATGTTAATCTTTTTCATTAACATTTGCTGTTCACTTGGTCCTGTTTTCCCATTACTTAATCTTTTTTTGTTTTATTTCTTTCATTCGCAGCTTACGTGATGCGTTTCTACTCGGTTGATGGTTGGAAACCAGTGGAGTTACCGATATTGCTGATACTCATCGGACATCGAACTGAAGCCAAAGACGATCCAAATTTGTTGGTCCATTTTTCTTTTTTCTGTTAATGCAGTTGCTTGTTCAGAGTTCTTGATGATCTTAACAATGAGGCCTTACTGTAACCGGCAGGTAGTTAAAGTTTCCCAGAAAGTTGCCATGTGTTTTTAGGACACTAGCGCCTGCTGCTTGTGTCGGCAGCATTTGTTGTACATTTATTTTTGAGCTCCAGGGAAATCTGACCTGTAAATAAGCATCAATGGGATAGCTCAGTGATTTTGGACATAGGGCCTCATTTCCAAGTAAGCCAGTGTGGTGTTTTCAACCAATTTCATTCAGTCCTTCTAGTTGCAGAGTTCACTGGTGCTAGGTTAGCGCATGTCGGTTGTGTCTAGCCTGCAGAAAAAGTCTTACCCACTCAGAGGCAAATAAATTGTAATGCTAGACTATTGATGTAAATTTCTGTTTTGATAGAATAATGTTAGAAATTAAACCAACCTTGCATGGCATTGCATTTTTAAGGACTTGCTGTCTCAGCAGCAGCGGTCCTGGTAGTAGGCTGCGGCAGCGGTGGACCGATATTACCCAGGGTAATTGATTTGCCTCGGGTGTACAGTGACGGTAAGACTGTTTTTATTAGCAGGCTAGCAACAACTGTTGACTTGCGCTAGACTAGCACCAGCGAACCTTGCAACTAGAAGGACTGAATGAAATTTGTTAAAAAGAAAACGTCTCCAATGATAAATAACACATTTGGAAATGAAGCCCTATGTCCAAAATTCCAAACTACCCCTTTGAGTGCAAGTTCAGTGCAGCATACTACTGGCTGCACCAAGGTAGAATTTCACAACAAGCATGTCTCCGTGAAACTCTATCCTTTTTTATAATAACCATATAAAAATAGCGTTATGCACACTACTGATCTCCTTTGCTGTTAATTCTCATTTATAATCATCAGAAAAGATTTGACTGTTTTTATAGAAATGTAAAAGTTAATTGTGGCAGATCCAAAGGGCTTTTTGTTTTCTCGATTATTACAGTCTTGCACAATGGTTTCAATACAGAAGAAAATGTTTCAATATTGCAATAAATGGCTTCCAAGAGTTAAAAACTTTTTGCATTTATGTATTTATTTTTGTCCTTTTAAATTTGAATTGACATCTTGATTAAGCGTTTATGAGACAATATTTAATTTTAACAGGTCCAATTCCTCCAAAGAAGATGATTTCTGAGACAACGAAAAGACTATTTTGAGCAGCAGAATTCATCCAGGCACTGTCTTATGTGTTTCTTAAATGACTTCCCCCACACCAGTTATCAGACATATATAAGACATTCTATATGCCAAAGTGAGACAATATTGAGAGATCTGAATTAAGCAAGCCCCTTTCTCTTATTTGCTTCTAAGGGTCTTAGGGAGAACATTTTAAGACATTCTTTATACCAAAGTGAGACAATATTGAGATCTGAATTAAGCAAGCCCCTTTCTCTTATTTGTCTATTAATTGCTCCTAAGGGTCTTAGGGAGAAAACTCAAAGAACTGTATGAGCGCGGCAAAAGATCTCCACCTTTTCTTGTGTTTCTCAACTAGACAGGTTAAGTTCTTAGACTGATATATTAATTTGCTCCTCTTTTCTCCTAGTGGGGTTTTAGGAGAAATGGTTAAGAATACAGTAAGCTCCAAATAAGAAGATTATTTATTTCTGATAAGACAAAGAAAACACTATTGTGAGAAGCAGATTTTTCCTCTGGGCTGTAATTAATTAGATTAATTTTTTTAATCGCTTGACAGCCCTACAAATAAGACAAAATGATTAAGAAAATAAGCTATAAATACACACAAAACTGGGGCAAACCTCTCACGTCCACTGCAAGTGGCGCCAAGGAGGCAGACATTTCAGGCCCCGATGTGCTGCAGCACTGGGCCCCATACGGCGAGGAAACTATGAGCGTTTCCGGACAGCTCATATCTCAGCCTCTCAACATGTAAAATGCCCACCAGTTCCCTCAGCCAAGTGTCAAATTGAGGGGCCAAGTCCGATTTCCACAGCTTTAGAATGCATCTTTTAGCAATTACCATGCCATAGACCATGATTGTGCGAGCATTATGGTCCAGTTTTTCCAAGGCTGCGGAATGTCCAAACAGAGCGGTTTCCGGATCAGGAGTTAAAGAAACATTTAAAGCTCCCATATTATACACTTTTCGGTTCTATTATACACCATATTATGTGGTCTTAGTGGTCCCTAATAAGTTTTTCTTCAATTGTTTGCTGAAAAAAACCTTCAGATAATTTATTGTACTATGCTGATGTTCAGCTAATCTCACAATGGCCTATTTTTTAAAAAGAGCTGCAGCTCCCCTCGTAAATATACAATCTTTGAGCTCCCCCCGCCCCCTGTCCGGAAGCGAAGCCAGATACGCCTCGCCCTCTTTCTGTTTGTAAACAATGATGACGTATAGCCTGTTAGCACAGTTTGGTTTAGCCTACCCATGAGAAGAACCAAGTCTAGTGCTAGTAACGCACTTTGAACAGTTTGACATGACCTATCCTTGTCTACATGAAAGACTATGTTCATACAGATGCACTGACAGCCACACGCTAATGGAAACGGCATGTTCACAATAAAAATGCTGCAAAAGATGGTGGCTACTGCGAAGCTAGCTCGGGAGCTAGCTGCTAACAATACCACTAAAATCAGTGAAAAAATTATCTTCAAAGTCAGACTTCTTCAGTATATCTTCCAATCCTTTGTCATATTAAAAACGAGGCATTTCCAGACTGGTGTGGGGAATAGAAATATGTTTTTATGAGCAAAAGCTGAATGCTTGTCCCAAAGCTAATAGCTATACACCGGTCAGGCAAAAATACCAATAAAAACATTTATTTCAGTTTCACTGTTTGAAAAAAAGCACAAGTAGCTTCCTATCCGTTGTGTTATTAAAAACGAGGCTGCTGTGGTTAAAGGCCTACTTCACCGGTTTGAATATGAAGGTGTATTGAATTCTGAGATCCTATGTAGTATAAATGTGCATTTTTTTTTAAATCGGTTCATCCTAGCCTGAGAAAAGGCAGAAAGAGTGTTTTTTTTAACCCTATATTTCTCTTTCTCGTGGCATCACAGAAAGAGAAATATAGGGTTAAAAAAAAACGTACTTTGTAAATATTACTGTGATGTCACAGTAAAAGACATCACAGTAATATTTACAAAGTAAGTTTTCTTTTCTCAGGCTAGGATGAACCGATTTAATTTTTTTTTGCACATTTATACTACATAGGATCTCAGAATTCAATACACCTTCATATTCAAACCGGTGAAGTAGGCCTTTAAGATAAATGAGTGGATTATGCAACATTAATCATGTTTTGCCGTACTACAGGCATCTTGTCGCTTAGCAACAAGCAAACAACATGGGGGTGAAGGAATATTTTTCGAGAGGATCTCGGGGCCGTGGACCAATAAGAAATAGGGGTGTGGACTGCACAGTGGAAGCTTCTGGCTTTCCAGTTTTTGACGTCAGAAACGGGGAGAATTCTGACTGGAGTATATTGGGTGGAGTGTGGTGATCACAGCTGGCTGCTGTGCGCTCCTCCTCCTTTTGCCACTCCCACTCCCTCTGTTCTGTGGCACACCTGGTCTGCATCATCAATCAACGCACCTACTTCACCTCTGGCTTCCCTGCTGTCGTTGCCAGATCGTACCATGCACTACAGTGGTAACTATACACGCCTGGCTCCAAGTGTTCTACCTCGTCCTTATCTCGCTGTCTCGTGTTTTTGTGATCACCACCCTAACGCTGTTTTTTCCTCTGCCTGCAGTTACCCGGACCACAACCTCCAGCTTACCTACCTGCTTCTCCGCCCCGGCTTCCCCACTCACCACCTGCTTCCCCACCTCGTTGAAATAAACCTTTTTTATTATATCCAACAACTGCCTCTGTCTGCTCTTGGGTCCAGTACTAAATCGTAACATGGAGAGGTGGAGGGTTTCAGAAAAGGGGAGAGTGAGAAAAGGAGAGAGCTTTCTTTTTTTTTGATACTTTGGCAGTCTGTAGGCACACCGTAGACCCATAATTATGTTAAAAAACATCGGAAAAGTGCATTTGCACAATATGGGAGCTTTAAGACATTAGAATACCATTGAAAAAAAAGACACCAAAAGTGACCATTTATATAAAGGTCCTCTACTGTTACTATTCCCTTTCCGGCTCCAATCTCTGAATGCTGAGTCTGTGAACGATGGGGGAAGGCATGATAATGCCAGATTGGGGCATGTATGGTCGTGCTCGGTAGTTCACAGGCCTTCCTAATTTGGTTCCAAATTCTCTGACCGTTGGATGGAATAAAGTGGTCTCCTCTAAAGGAGGCAGGCGGTCTGGGAGAAGAGAAAAGGAGGGCAGTAAGAGAAGTTTTTGGGGCCAGGCTTTTTTCAATGGCCAAGCAGGGGGGCAGTTCAGTTCTAACGTCTTTTTCATGTGTAAATTGACAATAAACCATGACTCTGGCATTGGCAGCCCAGTATTAATGTAAAAAACACGGTAACCTGAGGTACTTCCGGTGACGTCATGGTGATAGAAGCAGCCTGAGCCACCTGCTCCGCCAAAAAACCCTACAAAACTAGCTACATAAATGACAAACTAAAAACAAACCACCCGAATTAAACATTGCTGAATTCTAGAACGCAAGCAGCAAAGAAAGACGGAGGTGGAAAGGGACAACCCTGTCTCATCAAAATTACGTTCCCAGAGGACTATTGGCATTCTCAATTACGTTTGACCATTTACGTATTTTGTCCGTGATTACGTTTTTATGAACATATTCGGCATTCTCAATTACGTTTGACTGAAAAACGTATTTTGTCCGAAATTACGTTTTTATGAACATATCGCAAACAAGTTCGTTCTCAGCCTAGAGCTGTTCAGGATGCTCAATTACGTTTGGCTGCAAAACGTATTGATTACGTTTTAATAAACATATCGCATACATTCGTTCTCAGCCTATTTTTTGCCATTTATTTACCTCTAGGCTTATGTTTGGTTGAAGTGTGCGTTGTCTGGGCGGCTGCCTGAACTACAGCGCTGCAGGAAATGAATATGTTCCATAGATATGTTCACATGTTTCTTCATTCATTCATTCATTCATTCATTCAAACAAACTGGTGAAGGCAATCGACGTTCCGACATGGCCACGCCCCCTTTGGGTGGAAAACAAAGCGATTTTGACTATAATGCAAAATTGCGGTCCAAAACAGCACAAAAAGAAAACGATCAGAGATAAATAAGTTACAATTTGACCGACAGACACAATGTTAAGATCCTTTATAACAACTCTGCCAGCTAGATAACGTTAAAGACACTTATAAATGATTAATTTGATCAATCTAAAACCATGTGTGTAGTCTCTAGCATCAAGCTGGCGCAATGATCCGACCCATTGGCCAGAGATATCATGCCCTGATGTATATATTCACCTCACTGAGTCTCTATGTAAGCTGATTACACGTGAACTAATTGTTCGTTACGATAGCAAACTCCCACTGAATGCAGAGCGCAGCCGGGAGCTTCCTGCTGTCATACAGCCCTTCTTTAGGGGAATTTTTGGGGGCATGCAAAGGAATAAAACCATGATGTTTGTTTTTTACTTTGTAAACCACAAAACAGCTCAGGACATTGCAGATTTGAGCTATAACGCTTATTTTGAATGATCGCGCTGTCTTAGAGTACTGCCACGAGAGTTCCGTCTAGATGACGTATTGCCGACCTGAGGAAGGGTGATCGTCAGACGCACGCCCCTCTACAAACCAATCAATGGCGAGGAATGTCACGTGACGCGAAACGAGCCTATAGCGGCAGCCCTGAGCTACGAAGAGCATACATCGTTGTGAGATGATCATTGTTGTTTGTGAGAAATGCAACACAATCGTCACTCAGTAAATGTGCACGATGTAGTTTGATGGTTATCACGAATAAGGAGTTGTAGGCGGCCTTTACAGTTAAATAAGCAGGACAACTACAACCATATACCCACTTTACTTGTCTTTTTACCTCTGTATAACCTTGTGGATTAAATTACTTCTATTTTCTTCAGTATTTTAATTAAATGATCTTTGAAGTAAGATATCATTCACAACTTTTTTATATATATATATATATATATATATATATATATATATATCTCACCTGCACAATATGTTGCCTTTTAAAAATTTTTTATATGTTATATTTCTGTGGCCAATGTTCTTTGTTGTTTTTATTGTGCAAATAAATTAAATCTAATCAAAAGCATGGTGGTGAATTGTAGGTGTGTTTAAATGTAAAATTGTACAATCTTCACACTCTCAACATTAGCACCTTTCCAGCAATGTATTCAGTTGGTGTTCTTTACCGCAAGGTTGATTTTCTGATAAATTTGAAGGCCCAATATGGAAAATTAAGCTTTTTGTTTGCTCATTTGTTTTCTTGTGGAAATAGTAAACCAAAAGGTGTGTCCTTCAGAGATTATAATACAGAACCCATATGCATAGGCGTTGTTTAAATATACCTGCATGGATGGATGGACTTATAGATGGATAATGTACTTTATTTATTGCCATAGGGAAAGTGTGGCATTGTAGCAGCAGTTATTGTGGATTGTATCAGGAATGACTTTCTGTAGTGGTCAAATAGCTGAAGGTGATGCTGTCCATCATCTTCAGCAGCTTGTGCATTATCATTCTCTCCACAACCAACTGGGCTTAAACAGGTTAACAAGGATTTGCTCATGAAGTAGAGTCTGCTCTCTGTCCCTCCATGCAGTCTGTTGTTTAATTAAATGCCCAGGTTTCTGTAGCCCTCCATCAACTCAACCTCTTCTCCCAGAATGGAGATTTAGCCTATCCTCCTGGTCCTCCCAAAATCCATATCAATCTCTCAACCTTGGTTACATTTAAGAGGTGTGTAGCTCCTACCATGCCCGAACACTACTGTCCACCTGTTCCCTGTCCCTGTAAACTGTCCTGTGAACTGCACACAGAACTGACACACCTTGCATCTGCTGAATCATCTGAATATTTAATTAAAATAGGCCCATGTGAAAGTGACAGGTGCTAATTGAGAGATGTGAAATACAAAGGCAGTTTGAACAAAATAGGCTAGAGTCATTGGAAAAACTGTTATAGAGAGATCTTAACCTTGCAGATTAAATCAGGGCGCTGTCAAGGCTTCCTCGCCCAATGCTACACCACAGGTCCAGCGCGATACACACGTGGAATGTTGCTGCCCGTATGAAAAGAACAAGAATAAATCTCTTATCAATACAGGTGAAACTCGAAAAATTAGAATATCGTGCAAAAGTTCATTTATTTCAGTAATTCAACCTAAATGGTGAAACTAATATATTATATAGACTCATTACATCCAAAGTGAGATATTTCAAGCCTTTATTTGTTATAATTGTGATTATTATGGCTTACAGCTTATGAAAACCCCAAATTCAAAATCTCAGAACATTTGAATATTACATAAAATCAATAAAAAAAGGATTTTAAATTCAAAAATGTCGGCCCTCTATAAAGTATAATCATGCATATGTACTAAGTACTTGGTTTGGGCCCCTTTGCACAAATTATTGCCTAAATGCGGTGTGGCATGGATGTAAGTAAGTAAGTAAGTAAGCTTTTATTTATATAGCGCCCTTCACAGACCAGGGTCACAAGGCGCTTCACAATGCGCTTCCAAAGGATGCTATCTGTCTGTGGCACTGCTGAGGTGTTATGGAAGCCCAGGTTGCTTTGATAGTGGCCTTCAGCTCCTCTGTATTGTTGGGTCTGGTGTGTATCATCTTCCTCTTGACAATAGTCCATAGTTTCTCTATTGGGTTCAGGTCAGGAGAGTTGTCTGGCCAATCAACACAGTAATACCATGGTCAGTCAACCAGTTACGTGTGGTTTTGGCACTGTGGACAGGTGTCAAGTCTTGCTGGAAAAAGTAATTCAGCATCTCCATAAAGCTTGTCAACAGACAGAAGCATGAAGTGCTCTAAAATCTCCTGGTAGACAGCTGTGGTGACTTTGGACTTGATAACACAGTGGACCAACACCATCAGATGACATGGTGCCTCAAATCATCACTGACTGTTGAAACTTGACAGTGGTCTTCAAGCCCCTTGGATTTTGTGCCCCTCCGCTCTTCCTCTAGACTGTGGAACCTTGATTTCCAAATGAAACGCAACATTTAATTTGGATCAGTGATGATTTGAGGTATCATGTCATCTGCTGCTGTTGGTCCACTGTGTTATCAAGTCCAAAGTCACCACAGCCATCTACCAGAAGATTTTGGAGCACTTCATGCTTCTGTCTGTTGACAAGCTTTATGGAGATGACAATTTCCATTTCCAGCTAGACTTGGCACCTGCCCATGGTACCATAAACCACTGGTAACTGGTTGACTGACCATGGTATTACTCTGCATGAATGGCCAGACAACTCTCCTGACCTGAACTCCATAGAGAAACTATGGACTATTGTCAAGAGGAAGATGATACACACCAGACCCAACAATACAGACGAGCTGAAGGCCACATCAAAGCAACCTGGGCTTCCATAACACCTCAGCAGTGCCACAGGCTGATAGCATCCATGCCACGCCGCATTTAGGCAATAATTCATGCAAAAGGGGCCCAAACCAAGTACTTAGTACATATGCATGATTATACTTTCTAGAGGGCCGACATTTCTGTATTTAAAATCCTTTTTATATTGATTTTATGTAATATTCTAATTTTCTGAGATTTTGAATTTGGGGTTTTTATAAACTGTAAGCCATAATAATCACAATTATAAAAAATAAAGGCTTCACATATCTCACTTTGTATGTAATGAGTCTGTATAAGATATTATTTTCACCTATAAAGTTGAATGACTGAAATAAATGAACTTTTGCACGATATTCAAATTTCACCTGTATATCATGCCAAGTGTGTGGTGGACAAACTGCCGTCAAGACCACTTACCATTAAGACAGGGGACAATATACTGAGTCAACTGCATATCAAGCTTATATTCAATCAAGCTTTCGACACATATAATATCAAAACAAATAACCCATATTTTTAATCTTTCCATCTCCTCTGGAATAGTTCCTAAAATTTGGAAAAAAAGCTCACGTAATTCCTTTACATAAAGGTGGTGACAAAAATAATCTTAATAACTACAGGCCAATTTCCAAACTCCCATGCCTGGCAAAAATTCTAGAATCACTTATTAATAATCAGTTAAAAACATTTCTAACTAGTGCTTCCATTTTGAGCCCATTCCAATCTGGTTTTAGGGCAGGCCACAGTACTGTCTCTGCTGTGACTTTGGTTGTAGACAACATTGTTACAGCATTAGACAAGAAAATGCACTGTGCAGCACTTTTTATTGATCTTTCAAAGGCCTTTGATACTGTTGACCACCATTTGCTTTTACAGAGGCTGCATGACATTGGCTTTGATCATTCTGCATGTAGCTGGTTTAGGGATTATCTCTCTGATAGACAGCAGTCAGTTAAACTCGGAAGATACCAATCTGAGTTTTTAACTGTTACAAATGGTGTCCCACAAGGCTCAATTTTAGGTCCAGTTCTTTTCACAATTTATATAAATAACATTGTTTCATCGCTAAAAAAACTGTCACGCCCATCTATACGCTGACGACACAGTACTGTATTGCATTTCCGATTCGGTGCACCAATCTATTCAGAACCTACAAAGCTCTTTTAACACCCTGCAGGACTGTGTAGTGGACCTCAGGCTGGTTCTAAATACAGACAAAACCAAATATATGTGTTTCTCCAGAGCAAGAACTACAAATTTGAATGATTTTAATATTTTTACAAATAATGGATTTTTAATTGAAAGAGTCACAGAGTACAAATATCTTGGCATCTGGTTAGATGATAAACTCACTTTTAATTTTCATATAAAAAATCTTGTTCGTCGACTACGACAAAAAATTGGCTATTTTTATAGGAACAAAACCACCTTCCCTTTATTTAGTAGGAAAAGGATTATTGAGGCAGTTTTCATGTCTGTCCTTGATTACGGTGATGTGGTTTACCGGCATGCATCACATTCATGTCTTAAACTCCTGGACTCTGTTTTTCACTCTGCTTTAAGGTTCATCACAGGAGATGCTTATGACACACACCATTGTCTTTTATATGAAAAGGTTGGGTGGTCCTCCCTTAAAGAGAGACGTGACGCACATTGGCATGTTTTTATTTACAAAGCCTTGACCGGGAAGCTTCCTCGTTATTTAACGGAATTGCTGCAAATCTCAGATGGGCTTTATCAGACCCGCTCCACTGACATGCTTATGCTTTATGTCCCACAAGCCCGGTCTGAGCTGGGAAAGACAGCTTTTAGCTTCAGTGCCCCTGACTCCTGGAACAACTTACAGCAACAAATTAAATTAAATAACTTCATATCCTTTAACCAATTTAAACAAACTATTTTAAATCTGCCAAACTCTACCTGTAACTGTTTTAATTAGGCTATATTGTACTTTCACCCATTTAATTTGAATTGCTACCACTAAATTTCACCACTGTGTAAATGTTTCAATTGTTTTTCTCTTCACCTGTTGTTGTGTATTTGATGTATTTGCGTTGAATATTGTTTATGTATTGTTGTTTTTCCTTTGAATTTGTTTGAACTCGACGTCATTGAAAATGAGGGTCACCCCTCAATTGGTCTCTCGAGGATAAATAAAAGTTAAATGAAATGAAATGAAATATGCTGCAAACACTGATTAAGCACTGTTCATAAGACTGCCTAAAATTCTACCTTTTTAAGGTCAAAATCATGAATAAAGCAATCTTTAAACTACTCCCATTTGAGTAACTGGCCTACTCCTTCCAAATACTTTCAGTTGCAGGATTCACATTCAATATGCACCTAGTTTTATATTATGTGTAGGCTATGCACAATTTATAGCAACATTTGATATCATTAACTAAAAGAAAACAACCAAATCCCTGTCAGGATAGGCTACAAGATGTGACACACACACACACACACACACACACACACACACACACACACACACACACACACACACACACACACACACAAGCACACGCACACGTACACACGCACACACACGCATAGAGTACTGCTTTAGTAAGTTCAAGAAGCCTATTCAGCGACATTTTAAACTGTATATTTAATTGTTTTATAATTTCATGTATAATCCGGCACATATTTGATCAGAAGCTTTAAATTATACAACCACAAAGGCTATAAAACACATTTTTCCTACAGAAATAGTGTCCCTAGAATAGTGGGTAGGCTACAATGATACATGCTTTAAGGTTTAGGGTATAGGCCTATACAGAATGTGTTCAATTTAAGTTATTTTATTCATTTTTTGGTAGTGCAGCATGTTTCTGTAAATGGTTCCATTATTCCTAAGGGCCCTTATGATGTTTCTGTGTGGAAACGGGGACGTTTCGGAGGAGGGGAATAATGTAACCTACTTCCTGTTAAGTGCTTTTATTATGAAGGGGCAGAACGGAAGTGTCAGCAGTGTGAACGTGTCTGACTTGTGGTTTTACGGCGGAGGCCCTGAGTTGTAAATGGAATGCGCCCTGAATTGGCAGACAGGAGTCGAACGGGTCCACCAGCCCTAAAGGATGATGGGAAATGTAGGATCCTACATAGCAACGGTGGTAAATACGTCAGCAAACTAACCAAATAGGCTAGAGATCAGATACTTCCAATGACCGAATATAGCCTAATGATATTCTGATGTATTTCTCGCTAGATATGTTTTCAAAACATATGTTTATGCACTTACTAGCTGAAGGGTGACGTATTTGTGTCACCATGATAACCCTTGACAACAAAAATTTGCTCTGGGAAAAAAACTCGGCGGAGGGAGGGAGCGCTCTTGTCAGCTGTGTGTGTGTGTGTGCTATCTTTGATTTTGTCCAGTTGATGAACAGCTTGGCACGTAGCCTATTTGTGTACCGAACATTTCTTGAGAATTAGCCTATCAGACTTCAGACAGATCATATGAATTCACAATATCAAGATTATGAAAATAAAGTACATAGGTCTCGCTAGAAATCTTATAATCTTTCAGGGCTGCCGATAGGCTCGTTTTCTCATTCCTCGATATTGATTGGTTTGTAGAGGGGCGTGTGCCCTGCAGCCCTATGTAGTTCCGTAGTCTAGTTTAACGTTATCTAGCTGGCAGAGTTGTTGTAAAGGATCTTAACATTGTGTCTGTCGGTCAAATTGTAACTTATTTACCTCTGATCGTTTTCTTTTTGTGCTGTTTTGGACCGCAATTTTGCATTATAGTCAAAATCGCTTTGTTTTCCACCCAAAGGGGGCGTGGCCATGTCGGAACGTCGATTGCCTTCACCAGTTTGTTTGAATGAATGAATGAATGAATGAAGAAACATGTGAACATATCTATGGAACATATTAATTTACTGCAGCGCTGTAGTTCAGGCAGCCGCCCAGACAACGCACACTTCAACCAAACATAAGCCTAGAGGTAAATAAATGGCAAAAAATAGGCTGAGAACGAATGTTTGCGATATGTTTATTAAAACGTAATCAATACGTTTTGCAGCCAAACGTAATTGAGCATCCTGAACAGCTCTAGGCTGAGAACGAACTTGTTTGCGATATGTTCATAAAAACGTAATTTCGGACAAAATAAGTTTTTCAGTCAAACGTAATTGAGAATGCCGAATATGTTCATAAAAACGTAATCACGGACAAAATACGTAAATGGTCAAACGTAATTGAGAATGCCGAATAGTCCTCTGGGAACGTAATTTTGATGAGACAGGGTTGAAAGGGAAGAGGGGCTAAAAAGGATGAAACTAAACAATGCATCGCAGGTCTGCCATTTTCACCCGCGAGAACCATGGCGCCAGCACCAGAACAATCAGCTGTACTTGCCAAACTACGTACATTCAGACAAGAACACGCAGAGGCCTCTGCAGACACGAGAACTACCCTGAATCGACTGGAAACAACCATAAACGATGTTCTAAAGAGGATGACTAAGTTAGAACAGCGGACCGCAAGTGTGGAGCGGAGGCTCGGCGACACGGAGGACAGAGGAATGCGACACAAGAGAGCCATCCGATATTTACTGCACAAAGAAGCAAGGCTATCAGCGAAGTGCGAGGATCTCGAGGCAAGAGCGAGACGCAATAACCTGCGAATTTATGGTGTCAAAGAAGGAAGCGAGAAAAATGACATGATACCATTTATTTCTGAGCTGCTGTGCACATCGCTCCAGTTACCGGAGGACCTTGAAGTGCGCATCAAGAGAGCCCAACCGCGCGCTTACAATGAGACCAAAAGAGGCTTCTGCTCCACCGAGATCGATCATCGTTCGGTTCCTGGACTATAGCGTTAAGGATGCTGTACTTCAACAGGCATGGAGGCAAAGAGGAGTTACATTTGAGGAGGAAAAAAATCTTCTTCGACCAAGATTATACCGCAGACACACAGCAGAAGTAGGGCTGCAACTAACGATTATTTTGATAATCGATTAATCTGTCGATTATTTTCTCGATTAATCGATTATTAATCGATTAGTGTTTTGGTCCATAAAATGTCAGAAAATGGTGAAAAATGTTGATACATTTTCCAAAGCCCATGTTGACGTCCTCAAATGTATTGTTATGTCCAAAACACACAGATATTTCAGTTTACTGTCATAATAGGATTAAAGAAACCAGAAAATATTCATACTGGAGAAGCTGAAATCAGAGAATTTGGACATTTTTTATCAAAAATTACTCAAAACGATTATCAAAATAGTTGGCGATTACTTTAATAATCGATTAATAATCGATTCATCGATTAATCGTTGCAGCTCTAAGCAGAAGTGCAGACAGGTGAGGGAAGTTATCAAGCAACTTAAAGAGAAGAAAATAAAAGCCCAATCTCCATTCCCGGCTCAGCTGAGACTCTACCTGGAATCAGGAGTCAAGGTGTTTACTACACTCACAGACGCCGCGCCTACACTCGAGGAGATAGGGATTCACGTGAAGGTAGACGACGGAGAGAAACTGCAGAAGGAGTTGATGCAAGACCGTTGGTCCAGAGCTTCGAGGAGGCCAGAGAAAGGACCATCTCCAATGTCTGATGCGGACTTACAGGCTTTTGTTCAAGGAAAAGACTAGATGGAAGAACAGACTGACATGTTGCCCACTGTAAGTTAAATGAAGAGTGTACAGCAGATGGCTGATAAATCATTTATTTTATTTACTGTTGAAATAAGTGGGCTACTATACATGTATATTAAGCTAGTTTTTGTTATTATCATAGGGGAAGGTGGGGTGAGTTGTGCGTTTTGGAAGTTGCAAAACCCTTGTTTCTAGAAAACCGTGGAAGAAATTGGAAATGTGACCACATATTTAAGAAGAGCCATCCATTTGACTCATCCTGTAAAGAAGGGAGACACAAGGAATAAGATATAAGCACATTTAAGCTAAAAAAACTGTGTTTTGCCTTTCAAAGTAAAATTTCCATGATCAAAGTTTTTTGATTATTGTGTCTGAACAATTATAGACACGTTTGAAAACATTTGACACATGTTTCAGTGCTTTGGTATGCTACACTTTGAGTCTATATAGTTAGCACAATGTCAATCTTAAATTGCTGCATCATGCCTATTATCCAAAATTCTGGGGATGGGGTGATTTGTGCGCAAGGGCCTGGGTGAGTTATAAGTAAGTAAGTAAGTAAAATGTATTTATAAAAGCACATTTATGACAGTTTGCACTGTCCAAAGTGCTGTACATAGTGCATTCAGTAGGTAAACAATGAAGGTACAATAACAATAACCAAAATAAAAGACGTAAAGCCCATACATCCACATAAACACAGATAGTAGTGCAGAGGTAAGATAGTTAATGGGGAGGAAACACCAGGGTGTACATATGGGTTTTGAGCCTTGATTTAAAGGCAGAAATGTAGGGGGAATCACATTTGTCAGGTGGCAGTTGGTTCCACAAGCACGGAGCAACTAGTGCAAAGTACATTTCTGAGAGTTGTGCCAGTGGCATGGCTGTATACGCTTGTCACCAAAAGAAAGTGATTGTCTACAGTAGCTCAGAAGAGAGTGACATCTCAATTCCACTTAACGACACCACTGATGAGAGTTCAGATGGCCAGAAAGATGATGATGGTGACTTTGTGGGGTGATTTGTGCGACAAGACAACTTTTTTTCCGAAAGCTATATTTCTTAAACAGTTTATTCCAGATCCAAAGTTTTTATTGCCAGGGATGCACAACATCCTGAAATATATGTACATATTTGAGTTGGAGACATAACTGTCAAGGCCTCACTTTAAAATCACTTTGAGTAAAAAGTTGAACAACTCACCCCACCTTCCCCTATAAGATGAGAAAAAAAAAGTTTTTTTTGTGCAAACAGGCCGAGGGCTAATTCATAATCAGCACTTAGGCTACATATCCCTATGATATTAGCAACTTTATCACAACAGATTAGTTGTTGAATAGTTGCATTCACACTGTTTGTGTTTTCACCCCGGAGTGAATTAGTCACTACTCTCCGCCCTTCTTAAAACGGACAGGTTGCTTTAGATGTTCATGCAACCTGCTGGGTTCTTGGAAGTGCATTATTTAGGGTTTTATATTTTGGTTAGGTTGTTTGTGTACATAACCTTATGTAACATATACTCAAGGGAATCTTTTGGATGCATTGCCAGGGCCACTCGATCTAGAACGGGGAAGAAACGAAGTGTTTGCTTATGTAAACTCCACCCTGATATAAATTATGAATAATTTGAATATAATAACTTACAATGTCCGTGGATTGAACCACCCAATTAAAAGAAAGAGGATATTTAGTCAGTTAAAGAAACTACATTGCTCGATTGCTCTATTACAAGAAACCCATCTAGTTGAGGAGGAACATAAGAAATTGAAAAGAGAATGGGTCGATCAAGTGTTCAGTGCTTCATGTGGCAAAAAAAGGGGAGTTGCAATCTTAATCAATAGAACAGTTGCTTTTCCCCCGGAAAAGACAAAAAGGGAAGGTATGTAATGGTAGTGGGTTCTATAGGAGAAACTGAGTTAACTATATTAAATCTGTATGCCCCAAATGAGGATGATTATGGGTTCTTTAAAGAAATTGCAAATGTTGTAGCCAGTAATGCTAAGGGGATGATAATAGTGGGTGGGGACTTTAATACTGTGCAAAATGGGATAAGAGATAGACTACCATCAGAAATGGCCCCCCAATCCAAGAAATCAAAAGCATTGAATAGTATGATTACTGAATTGGGACTAGTTGACACTTGGAGAAGTTATAACCCTAAGGGAAAGGATTTCATTTTTTTTCGAATGTCCATGGCAGTTATTCTCGAATTGACTTTATTTGTCTCTCACATCAATACATATACAAAATAGTTGAATGCCATATTGAACCTATCACTTTGAGTGATCACGTACCAGTTATAGTTGAGGGGCAACCGTGGCTCAGGTGGTTAAGCGGGTTGGCCAATGATCCAAGGGTTGGCGGTTCGATCCCCGCTCTGCCACTAGTGTCATGGTTGTTGTGTCCTTGGGCAAGACACTTCACCCACCTTGCCTCGTGTGAATGAGTATGACTGCTGTATGTTTGAGGTGGTGGTCGGAGGGGCCGTAGGCGCTGAATGGCAGCCACGCTTCCGTCAGTCTGCCCCAGGGCAGCTGTGGCTACTATGGTAGTTTACCACCACTGGTATGACTGTGTGTGAATGAATGGAACCTGGAACCCTGTAAGCGCTTTGAGTCACAGAGAAATAAAGCGCTATATAAATCCAATCCATTATTATTATTATACTAACGATCAATCTGTGTAAAGAAAATTATTTTAGATACTGGAGGCTGAATACCTCACTATTAACCAACCAACCAGCTGTACAGGAAATAAAAAACAATTTGAAGGAATATTTTAACATAAACGACAATGGAGAGGTAACACCATCAACCTTATGGGATGGTGCTAAATCAGTTATAAGGGGGAAAATTATACAAATCTCATCCAGGATAAAAAGAGCACGGTTGGAAAAACAGATAGAATTGGAAAACAAAATTAAACAATTGGAAACAGATCATAAAAGAATGGGTGATGAGAGCACTCTGTTAGAACTGAAGGGGGTTAGAAAGAATTTGGACCAGCTTTTGACTTATAAAGTAGAAGGAGCTCTGAGATTTTCTAAACAAAAGTACTACAAGATGGGTAACAGAGCTAGTCGCCTTCTCACCTTTCAGCTGCGCAAGGCCCAGGCAAGTCGGGTGATACCCAAAGTATTACACCCTACCACTAAGGAGATGATGTCTCATCCAAAAGGGATTGCGGATGCATTTGCAGCATTCTATAAAACATTATATGAAGAAAAGGGTCCAAATTCTAAAGAGAGCGAAATCAAGACCTTCCTATCTAGACTAAATCTACCTTCATTAACAGAAGAAGAGGCATCAACATTAATAACAGAGATAAAAGAAACGGAAATAAGAGAGACTATAAAGAATTTGAAAACACTCAACATCATATCATGTGCCAAAAGAAACACACAAAAATCAATGCTTATTAGTTTTGATCATAGACGTCGATTACGGGGGGTACATGTACCCCCCACTTTTCGTCAAGACTCATTTTGTCCCCCCACTTTTTAAGCCGGACATGGAGTGCGTCCAGCCGTATTAAAACACAGCGTCAAGGTCTCTCTCTCTCTCTCTCTCTCTCTCTCTCTCTCCGCGATTACTTTAAAAAAGTGTAGACGTTTTGATTAGAAACGTGGCAGTTTGTAAGTTACGCCAAAAAAATATTGTGCCTTTGCTGTTTCCCATTCATTGTGTATGGCAAAGAATCAGTGCCTTTGCGCCTATTCATTGTGGACGGCAAGAAAAAAAGTTTTCGCGCATGCGCACTTGATTTTGTATTATTTAACATGTACGCAAATAAGCATAATTCTTTGTGCCTTTTTTACGTAAATGGTATGCCACATAAGCCTTTACGTTACATATCATTCATGGACCAATTAAAATAGAGATATTACTAGACATTTACGCAGCTTAGGCCAACGTCATTACATTGGCAATGCTCATTCACGTCGCGTTACCCCCGCGGATTTTTAAGTCAACATTGCAGCTGCCCTGTCCGTGCCCGCAGATATTTCAGACTGGAGGAATTTTAACAAATTGGATTATAATTTTAAAAGGAACAGAATGAATAGCAAGAGAAAGGCCTGCGCCAGCCTTGGACGGTGTACAGCAGCAACAGGGACAAACAATGTTCGAGCATTTCAAACGGACAGGTAGCCTACATGAACTGAAGGATGCTAGCTAGCTGTGCTGTCAGTCAGACTGTCACTGGATTACTGTCGTCTTGCTTATTTCTACAGCCAGGGAGTCAGATTGGTGAGTCAGAAACTTTTTTGGGGTTTATTTAATAATAAAGTTGGATGAATTGATACCGAGTGCAATCCATTCTGCATTTTATATTCAATTGAGCAGTTGTGTTTTCATTGTTACTGACGGACAAACCTAAGCTCTGCAATGTGGATAAATGGTTACATTCTGATGCTGGACAGGTCCATGGGGCATACACTACTGGTACTTTATCTATTAAGATAAAGTTTATGGAGTGGAGTTGCCATCAGTTATGCTGTGGTCCTACATAATGATGAATGCTGTCTTTTATTTTTAAGTTGAATAGAAGTAGTACCGGTAGTTTGAATCGGCGAAGGTTTGACTTGTTGCCTTACGTTTTTTCGGCCCTCGGTGTGAGGGACGGGTCCGTTAAGTCGATGGATGCGATGTTTAATCATTTAGACCAAACTACAGTAGGCTACGGGCAAACCTGAAGTCACCGTCGTGACATTTCATATAGGCTACGTCCCGTCTGTGTGTGTGTGTGTGTGTGTGTGTGTGTGTGTGTGTGTGTGTGAGTGAGAGTGAGAGAGAGAGAAAGAAAGAAAGGGAGGAACTTATTTGAAATCGGCCGTGCGTGCCTGTTTGTTGTTTATTGTTTTTGATTTAACAATATATAGGTTTAGAGAAATCTGGCTTTCAGAACTCAGTGCCTACCCACTCACTGACCTCACCGCACGTCACTGGAGACAACGGCGAGTGGCTTTAAGTGTCCCGTTGTGAAGTGTAAACTGTAGGGATTACCATCCTCTATGCCCACTAATGACTGTAAATGTAGCGGACACTAACAGCAGCTTGTGTCGCGGCACATGGATACTGACGATGTTGTTTATCAAGAAGTAATTGAAGCTGATCATGGCTATGCTACTAGCTAGGTTGCCATGGAGACCGAGGCGGAGTAATATTGTTGTGCGACAGTCCAGCCGTGCTTCGGCTCGATTTGAGCACGGTCAAAATGCCTTCGACCAATCAGATTGCTCAGTCGGAACTACCTTCCCAAGCTCCTTTTGTTTACGTCATGTTTGGTTGGGCTACGGGGAGCAGCTAGTGGCTCATATGTCCGCTGCTTTTTGAAAATGCTTTTTTCATCAAATGTGTCAGACATCAGTGTTTTGTATATTTTATTCATTAGTGAGTGGGTTTGCCGTCTTTCAGAACCGTTCATTACCTGCACTAAAGAGAAAAAAAAGATGTTTCCTCATTGTCCCCCCCACTTTTGAAAATGCACTCCAGAATGCCTGTTTGTCCCCCCCACTTGTTTAGACAAATCGACGTCCATGGTTTTGATGCACAAAAGGCCTTTGACCAGGTTAATTGGTGCTTTCTCTATGAAACTCTGGCAGCCCTGGGCTTTCATTCAGGATTCATAGATTGGATAAAAGTTATTATATATTGAACCGAAATCACGGGTTAGAGTCAATGGATGTTGTTCAGATTTTTTCGGCCTTGAAAGAGGGGTTAGACAGGGTGACTGCCTAAGCCCCTTGCTATATGCTGTAAATATTGATTTTAGAAAGAAAAAAGCACAGGCAACCCCCATCCTCATTAGGGGACAGTCAGTTGAGGTGGTCCCCTCGTACAAATATCTTGGTGTACATCTGGACAGTACGCTTGACTGGAAAGTGAACACCAGTGTCATTTAAAAAAAAGCCCAGTCCAGATTTTTTTTTTAAGGAAACTCAGGTCATTTGAAATCAGCAGATCACTTCTTAATGTTTTTTATCACGGTATTGTTGCAAGTGTCCTTTATTATGCTGTTGTTTGTTGGGGTGGCAGCCTGACAGTAGAGGACAGGAACAGGGTCAACAAACTGATAAAAAAAGGCAGGATCCATTATTGGTATGAGCCCTGATTCTCTGGAGGTCATCACAGAGCAGAGAACCAGGAGGAAGCTCAGGACTGTCCTGTCACATGACGATCACCCCCTGCACTGCACTTTTGTTAGAAGTGGCAGGAGCAAACGTCTCCTGTTACCGAAATGCTCTACAGAGAGATTCAGGAGGTCTTTTGTTCCTGCAGCAGCTAGGCTTTTTAATCATGACTGCTGATTTGATTTGATTTTATTACTGCACATTGCTCATTTGCACATCATAGTATTGTTATATTGTTATGTATTACCTTTTTTAACCTTCTATTTTTACTATGGTAGTGGACCACACTCCCCCTGTGACTATGCTTGTTTTATGCTTGTTTTATGTTGTTACTGTATTCCTGTGTTGTATGTTGTACAGACTATGGTGGCAAACCAGTTTCCCCATTGGGGATCAATAAAGTAAATCCTATCCTATCCCAAATCAATTAATTAAAGGAATAAAAGATGAGGGTAAATCTGAAAATAAAATTTCCCTTTTCGCGGACGATATTTTGACATGCATAAGTGATCCAGTCTCATCAGTCCCAGTCTTGATGGAGTGTTTGGAGGCGTATGGGGAAGTATCAGGACACCAAATTAATAAATCTAAGTCAATTGCCATGATGTTAGTAGGGGATCGGCCAATACAAATAAAAGATGTGGTCAATTTCCGCTGGACGGATCAGGGTTTTAGATATTTAGGAATTATTATTACCCCTAACACACCACAACTTTTTAGAGCTAACTATGGGAAATTAATGAAAGAAATCAAAGCAGACCTTACAAGATGGGATGTCCTACCTCTTTCTTTAGTAGGAAGTAGGGCTGCTCGATTATGGCAAAAATGATAATCACGATTATTTTGATTGATATTGTAATCACGGTTATTAAAGACGATTATTCATTGTAGGGATGCACCAAAATGAAAATTCAGCCAATTCTTTCAACATTACATAAACAAAACTCCCAATTGTGCTCCTCAAACATAGCATACAACTAAAAAGCCACACAAAATAAATAATCAGTAAAACCTTCGAATCTAAGAGTAAAATTAATATTTTACTAGGGATGTGATTGTGAACCATTCATTGATTTGTACTTCGACTTATAAGAGGAGGTAGGCTATGAATCTACAAAAAGATCGACTTATTGATCTTCACGTACATGACTTCTACAGATATTTGCAGCTAAGAAATTATCTACAGAAGCATAAAGATTGGGAAAAATTTAAGGAAAGTCCATCAAATATAGAACACTTCTTCATATTGATGATAGAAGGCCTGACTAAAAAGAAGTTTATATCAAACATGTATAAAATAACAGACAACAGTCTGGATATTAAAAACAATTGGGAACTAGAAATTAATACAATGATCTCAGATGGAAAATGGGAACAGGCATGTAGAGATGGACATAAATTAACCAATAGTCCATTGTGGAGAGAGTTTGAATGGAAGATTAAAATTAGATATTTCAGAACTCCTCTTATCATCTCAAAATTCAGCAACACTTCCAACATGTGCTGGCGGGGCTGTGGCTTGGTGGGAGACCATACACATATATTTTGGGACTGTCCAAAATTATCGACATATTGGCTTGAAATATAAAAATAAATTAAACAAATAACAGGGATAGATTTACCCCTTGACCCAATGACCAAATGTATTTATTGAAAGTCCTTCTTCTGATAGCCAAAAAGATGGTTACCGTCTCCTGGCTGAAGCCGCAGCCCTGAGTCAATGGAGGGAAAGGGTTGTTAATGTGTACTATATGGAGAGCATAACTGCTAGACTGCAGCTAAAACTGGAATTTTTACAGATAAATGGTCTCCAATCATCCTACAGCTTTCAAAGTTTCAACAATAGAGATTCATGAGAAATGGTTGGCATTAGAGGATTAATATACATGTTAATGTTACAAGCCATTGATCAGTGATTTCTGTGCGTCTCCTCTGTCTTTGGGGGTTCGATGTGTGGTCTCTGAGAGGGTGGGGGGAAATGGAGTGAGTACCTGCAATGTATCTTGGATATATGTAATGTAATGATTGTGAGTACACCTTGAGAACGACAATAAAAAAAAAACACGGTAACCCCAGTCCGCCATGCTCCCTGGATTTCTGAAGGTGGGCTTTTGAGATCTTATGTGCTTTATATCCCCAAATGAAAGGCATTATAATAGAGTCAATTGACTTAAAGTAAGATTTAGGAATATAAATTGGCACATTCTGAAATAGATCCAGAAATCTCGTCAGGGAAACCATCTTTACTGCGTTCACACAGCCAATAAGGGAGATCGGTAATGTTCTCCATTTCTCTATGTTCTTCTTTAGTTTGTTCAATCTTTCCGTAAAATTTAACTTAAAAAGTGTCTTTGGGTTTTTAGATAATTTAATTCCCAGGTACTTTATACTGACCAGATTAGTTTTAAACTGCGTATTGGCTAAGAATGTTGGGTCCAGATCTGCTGTTAAAGACTAGAGTTCACTTTTTTGCCAATTTGTGGTGTAGCCCGAGACGTCGTCAAAATAATGAATTAGCTGGAGTAGGTGGGGGATGGAATTCTCGGGGTCGGCTACACAGAGGGCGATGTCATCTGCGTACAGAGAAATCTTGGTTGCGTTCCGAATCGCATACTTTCTACTATATAGTATGTAGAAAAAAGATTTAGGATGTCCCGATTCTTGTGGCCAGATTTAGGATGGTTAGAAGTACCCGGATGTCCTACTTCATGCGGCCAAGATTGTTAGTGTTGAAAAGTGCATCCTATTTGGGCGATTCTGACCCACAATCCAGTGCGCACGTGAAGTGACGTAACATCGACGAAGCCTCCATATGAAAACAAACGGGGATGCGACGGATATAAAAGCAAGAGGCAAGATCAAGGCGCAATGTTATGATGAAATAAGAGAGAAAAGTATGTCCCAATAGTATGCCTACTGCATCCTAACTAGATTCTTTTTATCGTCGGATGTAGTATGTAGAATAGAAAAAAGAAAGAGTATGCGATTCGGAACGCAACCCTTATGGTCCATCCCACCTAGTGATATTGGCTTTATAAGTGCGTGCCCTCTTATGCTAATAGCCAGGGGCTCGATGGCCAACGCAAAGAGGAGGGCCGAGAGGGGACAACCCTGGCGCGTGCCCCTCTGAAGGGCAAAGGGTGTGGATCTTTCCTGGTTTGTTAGAATGGAGGCGGTGGGATGGGCATATATTAAGTGCACCCATGAAATAAAAGGGGCCCCTAGACCGAACTCCTCCAGCACCTTGATCAAGTACCCCACTCAACCTGGTCGGAAGCCTTTTCCGCGTCCAGACACAAAACAGCTTGTTTGGAAGAGCTGTCGAATTTGTTATACATAATATTTAGGACTCTCCTAACATTAAAAAATACAAACCTATTGGGGTCTGATCTGTGTGAATAATGGATTCTATAAATTTGTTTATTCTATTTGCCAGAATTTATGTGAAGATTTTGAAGTCCAAGTTAAGCATAGAAATTGGTCGATATGAGGACGGGTTAGTTTCATCCCTGTCTTGTTTTAACAAGAGAGAAATGTTTGCGTCATACAGTGTTGGTGGGAGTCTGTTCGCTTCGGTTGAGTGGGAGAACATTCTATGCAAGATCGGGGTTACTTGGTCAGCAAACTTCTAATAAAATTCAACTACAAAACCATCTGGCCCAGGGCTCTTGCCGTTATGCAGTGATTTGATAGCGTCCGTGATTTCTGCAGGGGACAGTTCAGAGTTTAAGGCCTAGCGGGAGGCGCTGTCTAGCTTTGGTATGTCTAGCTTTTTTAAGGAGTATCACCAGGAGCTTTATAAATCCAAAGCTAAGGGTGATATCGACGCATGGTTAAACCATTTATCTGTTTCGGGTCAGTTAAAGCCACACCTCTGCTAGATTTTATTGTATGGATCTGCTGGCTGTTGCCCTCTGAGCTGGCGGGCCAGCAAGGTATGTGGTTTATCCCCTAATTCAAAATAATGTTGCTTAAGCAGGACTGCCAAGTTTCACCAAAAGTTTGGAGTGAGATTTTTTGGCCGAGGGACCCAAAACCGTGTCCTCTTTCCCACCCAATAATTTTTGCTAGTGTCCTGCAAGTTTACATATTGTTCATAATAAATCAGAAATAAAAGACAATTAGAAAATGTGATAAAACATCAAAAATCTTATTAAAATAAACGAATTCATGAATTGCAAAGTCGTAGGACAGGTTTTAGTTAAACATTGGGTGTGGACATATTATAAGTGGGGGTCTGGGGGTCCCCCCCCAGAAAATTTTGAGCATTAAACACTTAATTTCCTGCATTCTGGTGAATTTTTATGAAGCAATGTGTGCCTTTTCTGCATTAATTTTTAAAGTAAAAGAGAACATTCAAGGTTTTGCTGACACAAATTTAATTGAATAGCCTACAATGCATGTGTAGTGCTTTCAAATATCTCCTGTAGCCTATTGTTAAAACATTTGGTTAAACTGTAATAAAGGTAATTATTCTATATCATGTCTACTATTGAGGGTTGAGTGGCTGGTGGTATTTTACTAGCAGCATTAGGCTTTATTCAAAGAAGAAAAAAATTAGGGAACAGTTCAACACCAATGCAAACTACTAAGCTAAAATAAAACATCTGGGTTACTTGGTCCCTCCTCTTAGGCTACCTTGATTTGTGTTATGAAAAGTGCTATAAATGTGCAATACATAGGCTACAGTTCATTACACAGAAGAATAAAAGCATTTTTATTGGCGGATGAGCCATTTGTTACTTTGCAAACCTAATTTTCAAACTAAATTACCAAAAACAATATATAAAAAAGGCCCAAAGATCTTCTGAATTTACTTGAGTGAGATTGAAGGGTTAATATGTTTGATGCACGCGCGCTCACCGGCCGGCGGGGACACAATTCTTATCAGCGGTAACTTGGCACGCTATCAACACACACCTCGGAAGAGAAGGTGCGGGTAGGGGGCTCGCCTCCTTTATATGTCCATGCTCGCCTCCCGCTTCGAATGCACAGTGCACAACAAACGCGCGTTCAGAAAGAGGATGTCACGGAACTCAGTCCGTTTAGCTTTTCAAAATAAGACTTTCAAAGTAAAAGTACCAAAAAAAAAAAAAAAATTGCGGGGATTCATTTCTCTGCGTGAGAAATTGGAGGTGTGGCGTGAGAGCGTGTGAACTGGTTGAAATGCGTGTGTCTCACGGCCAAAGCGTGAGACTTGGTGAGCCTGTGCTTAAGTCTGAGAAGCTGAACACTCACTTGCCTCGTTAAAATAGTGTTATACTCGTATTTAAGGCTAAGAATATTTTGCAGAGTTTGGGGGTTATTTGTGTTTCTGTACAATGTCTCCAGCGAGGTGAGCTCCAAACGTCTTTCTCTAGATTTCTTTAAAGACCCTTCATATTAAATGATATAACCTCTCATGACCACTTTAAAAGTTTCCCACAAGGTGGAGTCAGAGACATCCGAGTTATCGTTGGTTTCTAAATATTCAGTGATTTTTCCCAACATGTATTTACAAAAAATTCTGTCGTTGAGCAGTGAAGGGCGTAGCCGCCAATTAGCTCGTTGTTTGAATCTCCCAAAGTCAAGAATAATGGCCGCTGGGGTATGATCCGAGATCAGGATGTTGTGATATTTGGTGTCTATTACATTGGGTATAAGTCTAATAAAAATAATCAATACGAGAATACAAATTGTGCATTTTGGAAAAAAAAGGTGTAGTCTCTGTCTGTGGGGTGCTGTATTCTCCAGATGTCAATTAAATTAGTAGTTGAAATCAAGTTTTTCAGAACTGTAGATGAGTTAGAAGGGTAGCTTGTTTTCTTTGATGTCCTGTCCATATGCCAATCAAGGATTACATTGTGGTCCCCTGCAGCAATCACATTTGTGCCCGAAAGGTCAGGTAACATATCAAAGGTTTTACGGAAAAAGGCAGCGTCATCAATATTTGTGCCATAAATGTAAAGAAGTGTTACATGAACAGAGCAAAGGTACCCAGTTACTATAAGGAAACGACCATTCGGGTCACTTACTGTAGAGATATGTTTGAAATCTATGTTTTTCTTAATAATAATTGCCACACCACGGGCTTTGCTTGAAAATGTGGATTGAAATATCTGTTCTGCCCATCTGCAGCGCAGCCGGTTCTGCTCTGATGGTCTAATGTGAGTTTCTCGGAGGAACACAATATCGGCAGATAGAGATTTAAGATGTGAAAAAACCTTAGCCCGTTTAGTTGGATGGCCCATGCCTCTCACGTTCCAGCTCAACATGGTAACCCCCCCTGCTTGTATCATCACCCCGAGTATCATACAGAGTTATACGCCATAATACACACGCAGTGACACAGTAGTTTGCCCCAAACAAAAAAACAATTAGACCACTAATAAAAAAACACATACAACCCTCGAACATGCCCTTCCACCCTCCCCACTTTCCCAAACAAAGCGAGGGGAAATACCCTAACATACTGTAATCGGGGGCTACTCCAGCCATCTAGCCTATTCAGCCCAGAGGCCAGCTAAATGTTACGCTGAAAAACCGCTAGCTAACTAAAAGCTTAGCTGCCCCCCTCCGATATACAAATAAGAATGTCGAACATAATAACGTTTCCCTTTGAAAAGTGAACAAGAACATATCTCGTGTAAACAACCTGCTCCCGGAATATATCAAGGCACATTTATAACCAAACAAAAAAAAATAAGACGTATAGCCCAGTGCCAAACCTGTAAGCAGATATGTGTCCGTGGCTCAGCTTTAGCCGTGCATGGCCTGGCCCACGTTAGCCAAAGCCCGCCAACGCATGAAAAAAGTCTGTGCAGCTGGGCAAAAAATACTGTCCTCTATCTTAAAGCTTACCCCATAATAAAGTGACCATGGCTCCAAGTCGAAGTTGGTTGTGAGGGTTGGTCAGAAGACCCATTAGCCAAAGTTAGCCCGCTAGCCGATATAGCCAGCTAGCGGTCCTTAGCTCACTGGTGACACCGGGATGCTCGGTATGTTGTCGGCAAATCTAGTGGCCTCCTCCGGGGTGGCGAGCATCGATGTGTCGGAGCCCTGGGTGACTCGCAGCCGAGCGGGATAGATGAATCCGGTACGAAAGCCAGCATCTCCCAGCCTTCTCCTCGCATCCTTGAAGAGCCGGCGACACCTCATTATCTCCGCCGGGAGGTCTGGGAAAATATGGATCCTTTTCCCATTGTAGCTCAGCGGATATTTTTGTTGTGACAGCCGCATTATCTGTTCTTTCAGCCGGTAGCTGTGGATCTTAGCTATCATGACTCTGGGACGTGCTGGGTCGTTAGCTGGATGTGATCCAAGCCTGTGAGCTCGGTCCACCTCTATTGGCTCCGGGAAGTTTTCTGCCCCCAGTAGATCCTTAATAAAGCTGGCGAAAAATCCCGTGGGGCGACCACCTTCAATTTTTTCTGGTAGCCCGACCACTTTTATGTTTTGGCGCCTAGAGCGCGCCTCGAGGTCGATAACTTTGTCCTGGAGAAGCTTGTTAGCATTCTCTTGCCTTAGCCCCTGTTGATCTAGGAGGGTTAGCCGGGTGTCGTGGTCACTGCTAGCTTCTTCCACTGTAGCCATCCGCTGACCGTGTTCAGACAGAGTAGCCTGCGTGATTTGAAGAGACGCCTCCAGGGCTTGAAATCTATCGTCCATCTTCTTGCTCAAGTCGCCTATAGCTTTGAGAATGACGGCCAAGCTAGGGGCACCGTCCGCCATTGTTAGCTCTGATGCCTCGCCATTAGCCTCCTCCTCAGCCGGCGGGGGTGATGGGCTTTTCGTCTTTTTACGAGACATTTTGTTTCGTTGCCGGTAGTAACGTACAAAGCAGCACTCAAAGTGGGAATTGTGCAATAAATTGTCTTTTTTTATGTAATACTACACTACATCGGAGAGGAGCGCAAGTGAAACACGTCTATTCCATCGGAGACGCTGCCTCCTTCCCTCTCGTCAAATTCATTTTAAACAATGCTGTCTTTTCCTATGTTCGAAAGGAAGCACCTTTTCATCTCTCCTTGAGCCGATGACGTTTAGGGTTAAGGTTTAGTAAAAGAGGCATAAAGGTTAGGAGATTTGACTATTCGTAGAGGCCCCAGGTGTCCGACCAGACCAAAGGAATTAATAAAAACTATATAAAAACAGCTTTCTTTGCACTGATGGTATTGTTTGCTGTTAAAGGTAATTTATGATCGTCAGAGGAAAAATTAGACTGTCTTAAAAATACTTAAAAGTTCCTCGTTGGGACTTTAATACGCAGGCAAAAGGTCACTAAATGTGCCACTAGTCTAATGGCGCTTTTACACTGCATGGTATCAGCTCAACTCGACTCGACTCAGCTCGCATTTTTGGCGTTTCCACCGCGAAAACATGGTACCTGGTAGGGGAAAACGGGGTAATATGTCACACGGGTTGGTTGTCACAATCGTTATATCTCGGAACCAGAAGGCGCTGTCTGTGAAATTTTGGTATGTAAATATCCAGAATTGGGATCAGAGGTCACCTACCTGAATTTAAGGTGAAAATATTTAGCTCCTCAGTATTTTTCTTCTTTTACACAATGGGTTTATAACAAAACACTTGTTACCCATAACAAATGTGAAGGGTAAACTATAGTTTAGATTGTGGTTAGCAAGCTAATTAGTTGTCAGATGGTTGTTGGCCTTGATTCTAGCAAGAAATTCAAGTTGGGGTTGGTCGTCAAATTTTTTGGGGGGTTGGTTGTCACGTTATCCAAAGGCTGCAGCCAGAAAAGGAACCCAATAACGAAATAAATTGTCAAGCTGTATCCTCACTGACACCCCAGAGAAGGAGAGAATAGAGCAGGAAAAGGCAGCTAGCATGCAAATGGAAAAAGGGCAACAAAATCAAAACAACCCAGTGCATCCCAAACTAGACCAGCTGCCAAAGCTACAGCAGGGTTCAACATAACTTTTTTTTCCTACTGGCCCACCGGGCCAGTGGATCCGAGTTTTACTGGCCCCTTGTATATTTTCACTGGCCCTGCACACACTTTTTTTTCTTCATAATTTAGTGTCAATAATTATAATACCTGTATTAGAAAAATAACCAGATCTAAATGGAATATCTATTCTGTAACAGTATAGATATTCCCTTTAGATTTGGTTATTTTTCTTTTAGTTAATTATATGAAATGTTGATATTGCTCATACACAATTAAAACAGCAACATATTGAATTAAGCTACACTGAGTGTTGAAGTGGCAGTATTAAAGTCAGTAGTTGATGGTTTTTATCTTGAATTGGCAGTTTAATGAATAGTCACTGCAGAAGTCATGTTCAAGCATAAAAAAAAATAAGAGATAAAGGTCTGATCATTCTTTGTGGTGTGGTAGGCTGTTTTTATTACTTTCTCTATATGCATTAGGGATGTGAATGTGTCGACCGAATGACCGGTTTTCCACTTGTGCTCAAGTTGACTTTAAAAATAGAAAGAAATCCGAAAATCAGTGGGTTATGCCGTTTTTTTAATGGGAGATTTCACCGTATATGCGAGTTCACGTCTGGTGAGCGCGCTGCAGGAGCGTCACTTAAGCATGAAGTGTCAGCTTCACATAAGAGTCTAGTGTGGGACCATTTTTTCAAACTATTCATAAAAAACAATGCAGTGCAAAATATGCAGCATAAGTTAAACGCTCGTCTAAGACTATGACGTTAAATCACCTTAGAAACAATGCCTTCGTCCGATCACAGCAGCGTTTCACCGTGTGATCTCGCCAGCGAGTGAGCCGCCGCGCAGATGAACTGCGGGGTTTGTGGCTAAAATAATAACCGGGGATATTCTCCCCGTTAGCGATTTCAATGGGAAAGACTTCCGCGATCTGATTGAATGTCTCGAGCCTGAAAACACAGTGCCAAACTGCGCGACTATAGGAACTGTCCAGTGAGCAGAGTCCCTCCGTTCGTTTCTGTCTACAACCGACACAATCACCGGAGACGCATTCACACGTTTAAATAAAGCTGTCATTTGTATTACCATTGGGGCTTGCATACACATACTGTAACATTACGGCGGCAGATAAAGGAAAAGTGCAGTTATAATTTTCTGCACCTCAACCTCTGCTGTGGGAAGGAAGAAAGAAAGGGGGCAGAGTAAGTCGATTGATTTGTCGACTCGCAGGCGGACGGTAGGCAGCTCTGCCAACGGAGGAGAGTGCACCGCTTGTTGCTCGCTGTCAACGCCACGCATCGGTTGTCCACTGGCCTTTCATTAAAAAATATAATTTATATTAGGTTTATTATATTGAGTCTTAAATAAACACTGCTTTCATTCCGACTCTCAACGCGCATTTCAATGAACCATGATGTAGTCTACAAAAAGATACTGAACTGTGATTGGCCGTTACTGGCCCGGGCGGGCCAGTGACTGGCCAATCAACTTGCCCTGCATATGATTTTACTGGCCCCGGGCCATCGGGCAATACGTTATGTCGAACCCTGTACAGTAAGTTATGTAGGCCTATTTATCAACTTGACAATGCAATTCACCTTTCAAATTTAGTTCTGCTTTCTTGCCTTCTTTTTAAGATTATTCCCATTAAGATAACATTGTGACAAACAACCCCATAGCGTGTGACAACTGACTCCTTGATGGGGATAGAAAAAGTGAGGGGTACACATTTCAAGCCAACACCTTAAAGTGGACCTATTATACTTTTTCGACTTTTATGACCTATAAACGTTGTTATAATGATTTATAGTCATATTTAACCATACTAAAGTATCAAATAATGACTTGCATGCATTTAGACATATTCCCTGCTGACCGTCTGGGGTGGCTTTGCAGAGCGCTAAACACTAGGGCAGCCGGTCGAGAATTCACTTGTTCAAATTTCCTGCATTCGTGTTGTCACAAATCCGGATTTTTCCATGTATGGTAATGCTGCAACGTGCGTTCCGGCCATGTCCCCACCTTCCTGCTCAAATCTGCCCTTGTGCTGCTGAAAGTGTTCCGGAAGGAAGGTAACCAATCACAACGGAGTGGGGTTTGTGGGAGGGGAGGGAGGGGGCGGAGAAGCACAAAGCCGAGTGTGGACAGAGACTGCTGAGTGCGCTCAGATGAGAGAAAGAGTTTTCCGAAAATCTACATGTTTTTTTGTGCTGTGATTCGTGTCAGGTTGCTCCATAGGAGTCATTAATGAGACATTAAGACCAGAAAAGTAGTATAATAGGAGATCTTTAAGCTTCAATTTAATGTAGGAATGACTATTGAAAGATGCTTAGGTGATGAGCAATTCTCACTGGAGTAAAAAGTGTGCCTACCTACCCCGTTCTCCCCTACCTGCAGCGGCTGCTGCTTTTTTTGGTATCGCCTCGCTCTAGGTTCCAAGCGAGCTGAGCCGATGCTAAAAAGTAACGTCGGCAGACAGCCGGCCGCTGATTGGCCAGGCGGTAGTCTCTGGCCAACCAGTGGCCGGCCGTCTGCCGACGCTTCTGATTGGCCAGAGACTACCGGACTCATTCTTTTGTTTATTCTCCCCAACTCTCCGGGACTTTTGAGTGTATTTACGCCGCATGCAGCCTTCTCTGGCTCTCTTTCATTTGATTTGCATCACAGATCCGATTTTTTTCTCTCCATATATTCGCTAAGCTCACCCAGTTGTGTTGGTTGTTGGGGAAGTTACTTTAAACATACGAGAGGAGAAATGTAGGGCAGCTAGCAGCTATAGGCTAAATAGCCTATATAGCCAGCTGGGACAGACATGATAGCGAGCGATTACATTACAAGCCTCGGACTGAACTGATTACCTCAATAAAATGTTCAGGCTGAGACACGGCTTGCATTTGAAAACACATATCCTGAAACAAGCACTAAACAGTCAACTTTATGATGCCCGTGTTTACGTGCATAGGGAATCCCTACAGCTGACTGTGTGGCAGAGTTACACATCGGGACACCAACCCTCCCTTTTAATGGCCCGTCACAATATTCTTCTACTTCTTTTAGTAAACAGATACAAGGGGGGTATTTCTTAAACATTTTTCATCCGTGTTTTTGGCGGTTGGTTCAGTTAATAGTGCAACAACTACTCGTAATTTCTGCTTTGCTACTTTGCTCCGGAGTTTGCTTTCTGCCCCTTTGTATGACGACCCCGCCCACGTTCAGGAGGTACTATTTGCAGTGGAAAACGACCCGTGCTGCTACCAACTGAGTCGAGTTGAGTCGAGTCGAGCTACATGTGCGGTGGAAAAGCGCCATAACACATGTTGCAAATAGTATTCACCACAAAAACTAATTGTAATATACCATAGCATACATTTGTGATAACATTTACCCAAATTAGTACATAATATGCAACAAGTGACTCAAAGTCTCAAAAACCCAAAGTTTCAAGGCATGTTGGGAAAACTCCACCCACAGGTACTTTGTGCAAAGGTGAATCAATGTGATCCACGTTCAACTTGTGGGCTGCCGAAGAGTAGTGTGCACATGCAATTATCTAAATTAGCCCTGCGTTCCAATACCTATACTCTCTGCTATTTAGTTTGGTAGAAAAAAAGTTTTAGGATGTCCCAATTCTTGTGGTCAGATTTAGTATGCTTAAAAGTACCCAGATGTCTGCTACATCTGGCCAAAATTTTTAGCGCGGAAATCAGAATGCTATTTGGGGCGATTCTGACACAATCCAGTGCGCACCGTAAGTGACGTCACATCGACGGAGCCACCGCATGAAAACAACCAGGGATGCGACAGATATAGCAAGAGGCAAGATCAAGGCACAATGTTATTTTAGTTCAAATCGTTCACCCTATTTCATCCTAAACATATAGGTCTTATGCTGATTGGTAGCCTACTGTAGTCATTGTTTCTCACCTGTAGCAAAGAGAGAGCCCACAGTTTCCTGATCTTCACACAGCACAGGGAGGATCGGGACACCAATACACCAACTTGGTACAGCGTCTGGTACCTGATCACAATTAATAAGCAAGTTATGGCCTATGGCTTAACACAATTTAAATAAAGTAATTTCTTCTGAGTAATATTGTAATGAGGTGTAATGAACTGACCAGCGGTACTGCTCTGCATGGGACAGGAAAAAGTTTGGAAAGTACAAGAGTTCCATCTGAAAAAGGAAACGGACATTAAACCTGGCTCAATGGTATCACAACACTTGCTTTATTTCAATGTTTAAATGGCTTGCAAAGAAATGAACATGACATCTCATACATACAGTATCTCACAAAAGTGAGTAGGGGAGAACGGGGTAAGTAGGCACACTTTTTACTCTAGTGAGAATTGCTCATCACCAAAACATCTGTCAATAGCCATTCCTACATTAAATTGAAGCTTAAGGTGTTGGCTAGAAATGTGTGTCTCTCTTTTTATCCAACTTATTGTAATGAAGAAGTAATTTACCATCAAAGACACTCTGACACATTGTGACAACCAACCCCATCAAGGGGTCGGTTGTCATACACTATGGGGTTGTTTGTCACAATGTTATCTTAATGGGAAAAATCTTAAAAAGAAGGCAAGGAGGCAGAACCAAATTTGAATGTTTAATTGCATTGTCAAGTTGACAAATAGGCCTACATAACGTTCTGTAGCCTTGGCAGCTGATCTAGTTTGGGATGCACTGGGTTGTTTTGATTTTGTTGCCCTTTTTTCTTTTGCTTGCTAGCTGCCTTTTCCTGCTCTATTCTTTCCTTCTCTGGGGTGTCAGTGAGGATACAGCTTGACAATTTCTTTCGTTATTGGGTTCCTTTTCTGGCTGCAGCCTTGAGATAACATGTGACAACCAACCCCCCAAAAAATTTGACGACCAACCCCAACTTTAATTTCTCGCTAGCATCAAGGCCAACAACCATCTGACAACTAATTAGCTTGCTAACCACAATCTAAACTATAGTTTACCCTTCACACTTTCTGAGGGTAACAAGTGTTTTGTTATAAACCCATTGTGTAAAAGCCTAGAAGAAAAATACTGAGAAGCAAAATATTTTGAATTTGACATGAAAAACACAAAACATCCTCTCATCTGAAATGCAGCAGTCTAACTCCAAGGAAGTCTATGTATGTGACCTCTGATCCCAATTCTGGACCTTTTCTATATCAACATTTCAGAGCTAGCGCGCTCTGGTGGCGAGATATAACGAATGTGACATCCAACCCATGTGACAAATTACCCCGTTCTCCCCTACAACCCTAACATTTCTTCAAATATTTAATTATATCTTTCCATGGGACAACACTGATTAAATGACACTTTGATTCAATGTTAAGTAGTCAGTGTACAGCTTGTATAACAGTGTAAATTTACTGTCCCCTCAAAATAACTCAACAAACAGCCATTAATGTCTAAACTGCAGGCAACAAAAGTGAGTACACCCCTAAGTGAAAATGTTCAAATTGGGCCCAAAGTGTCAATATTTTGTTTTCTCATCATTATTTTCCAGCACTGCCTTAACCCTCTTGGGCATGGAGTTCAACAGAGCTTCACAGGATGCAACTGGAACCCTCTTCAACCCATTCATGACGACATCAAGGAGCTGTTGGATATTAGACCCTCTTTCCACCTGGGATTAACATCTGATTTTTTGAATCTGGTTCCAAGTGGACAGCTCTCAGTCCGTGTGTTCACACTTGTATTTTCAAGTGTGACTTCTTTGTCTACTTGTGATCCGATTCCATTTACCCACGCTGTATTTAATCAACACGTACATAATTTCCGTTTACATTGTTGTTTTCAACCGGTGGGGTTCAAACAAGTAAACATACAGTGCCACAGTTTTAGTCGCATTTGCTATTAAAATGCATTACATGCGAAGATAATTACCAGTCTAGATTGACGAGATAGGCTACTGTCTCATTTAGACAAGGAGGAGCGATGCACAACACTGCTTAGAGGGCTCTACATTAACACTCGTCAAATGCGGGTAAATATCATAGATAGTATATAAAAGTAAAAACTCTTAGGCGAGTAAGTTATTACGCCACTTTGGCTGGTGAAAGATTGTTGCTCGCCAGGCGGCTTTTCTAACGTCTGCCTCTACACTCTTATCACCACCACCAGTAGCCTACACGGCTTTCTATATGCAGTTAAGTTACTGCATCATGTGCGAACAGAATATTTCCTGTGCGCCTTCACATTAAAAGCCTGTTACTAGCCAAACGCGAGTTGACTTTTATTTTTAAGCAGATAAGAACAGGAAGTCGTTGCCTTGCAGCTCTCCAGTCAATAGCAGCGATTTCCATGTTTTCAGATTTACGCAGTGAAATGAAAACAGAGGACAGAAAGCTTGTCATTTGCAATACTGGCGGATGCAACTAACGTTCATGAGGCTTCTATAAAAGCTGCATGAACGCCAGTGATGCATTTTCAACGTATTTCCGCTCAGGCAGGGGGCAGCAGTTGAGTAGGAGGTCCCTAATGTGGACAAAAGTCACATTGGTGTTCCCACTACAAAATTAATGCGGACACATCGGACACAAGAGAAATAAACCACCTCCGAATGTGGTTTTTGTGATCCACTTGTTAAAGACAAGTGGAAACGGAGTCCCGTTTCCACTTGTCTTTAACATCTGATTGTTGTCATCTGATCACATGAAGACAGCTATAACTACAGGTGGAAACACTCTCAAGACGCATTGAGATCGGATCACAAAAACCACATTCGGAGGTGGTTTACGTCTCTTGTGTCCGATGTGTCCGCATTCAAATGGAAGAGGAAACAGCTATGCGACTTTTGTCCACATTAGGGACCCCTTGCTCAACTGCCGCCCCTGCCTGAGCGGAAATACATAGAAAATGCATCACTGGCAGCACCATGGCTGCAATTAAAGGTTTTAGTGTGAGCACAGTTAAAAGTATTGCAAATGACAAGCTTTCTGTCCCCTGTTTTCATTTCACCGCGTATATCTGATAACACGGAAGTCACTGCTTTTGAATGGTGCCCTGCAGGCCTGCAGATAACTTCCTGTTCTTATCTGCTTCAAATTAAAGGTCAACTCGCGTTTGGCTAGTAACAGGCTTTTAATGTGAAGGCGTACAGGATATGTTCTGTTTGCAAAAGCAATAACGTCACTGCGTTAATTTAGAAAGCCACATGCCGGTGGTTGTGACGAAAGTTTGTTTATCAGAGGCAGACGTAAGAATAGCATCCCGGCGAGCACACATCTTTCACCAGCCAAAGTGGCGTAATAATTTACTCCCCTAAGACTAAAAACAGTAATGCAAATGGAAATTATGTACGTGTTGATTTACATACAGAGCGGGTAAATGGAATCGGATCACAGCTGGACAAAGAAGTCACATGTGGAAAGACAGGTGTGAACACACGGACTGAGAGCTGGCCACTTGTGATCAGATTACCAAAATCACATCATAATCCCATCTCCCGTTTGAGGATGCCCCAAAGATGCTCTATAGGGTTTAGCTCTGGAGACATGCTTGGCCAATCCATAACCTCTACCCTCAGCTTCTTTAGCAAGCCAGTGGTCGTTCGGAGGTGTGTTTGGGGTCGTTATCATGTTGCAGTACTGCCCTGCGGCCCAGTTCCCGAAAAGAGGGGATCATGCTCTGCTTCAGCAGTATGTCACAGTACATGTTAGAATTCAATGAACTGTAGATCCCCAGTGCTGGCAGCACTCATTTAGCCCCAGACCATGACACTCCAACCACCATGCTTGACTATAGGCAAGAAACACTTGTCTTTGTACTCCTCACCTGGTTGCCGCCCCACACTCTTAACACCATCTGAACCAAATAAATGTATCCTGGTCTCTTCAGACCACATGACATGGTTGCAGTAATCCATGTCCGTAGTCTGCTTGTCTTCAGCAAACTTTTTGTGGAGTTTCTTGTGCATCTTTAGAATAGGCTTTCTTCTGGGACAACAGCCATGCAGACCAGTAAATGGACTTATATAGCGCTTTATCTCCGTTGTTCACAGACCCAAAGCACTTTACATTGTTTTGTACACATTCACCCAGTCACACACACATTCATACACCGATAGCAGCAGCTACCACGCAGGGTAGGCTTAGCACTAGGGTGCCAGTATGATGTAGTGTGTGGCGTATGGTCTGAGCACTGACAGGTTGACCCCCCACCCCTTAAAGCCCTTCAGCAATGCTGGCAGCACTCATACGTCTATTTTTCAAAGCCAACCTCTGTGTATGGCGCTGAGCATGTGCACTCAACCTTCATAAACTGGGCCGCAGGGCAGAATTGCAACATGATAACGACCCCAAAAACACCTCCAAGACGACCAGTGGCTTGCTAAAAAAGCTGAGGATAAAGGTTATGGTCTGGCATGTCTCCAGACCTAAACCCTATTGAGCATCTTTGGGGCATCCTCAAACGGAAGGTGGAGGAGCGCAAGGTCTCTAATATCTACCAGCTCTGTGATGCTGTCATGAATGACTGGAAGAGGATTCCAGTGGCAACCTGTGAAGCTCTGGGGAACTCCATGTCCAAGAGGGTTAAGCCAGTGCTGGAAAATAATGGTGGCCACAGAAAATATGACACTTTGGGCCCAATTTGGAAAAAAATTCTTAGGGGTGTACTGACTTTTGTTGCCAGCAGTTTAGACATTAATGGCTGTGTGTCGAGTTATTTTGAGGGGACAGTAAATTTACACTGTTATACAAGCTGTACACTGACTACTTTACATTGTATCAAAGTGTCATTTATTCAGTGTTGTCCCATGGAATGATATAATGAAATATTTGAAGAAATGTGAGGGGTGTACTTACTTTTGTGAGATACTGTACCTCAGCCTGCCCTAAACCAGTAGGAAGATTGGCCTAACATGCAGTAACGTCAATGTTATGACAGAGGGCGCCAGAAAACTTACCAAGCCCTGGTTGATGAAGTACTCTGCAAAGTAGACCAGTCCAAGAGGAAACACAAACCTCAGCAAACCCTGCTCACAGGAATCCAGAGGAATACAATAAATAGCCTGACTATATAAATACTTAAATACTCAAGTCTGAAGTCAAATGAACTTTACACTGACCTTGATGACATGCCGTTTCTCTGTGAAGGTAAGGGGTCCAGTGGTCTGGTTTTCTGTTACATTCAGAGGGAAGAGAACATGAAATGTGTAGTTATTCAATAACAATCAGCTGTACATTAAAATCACACCTCACCGGCATCAACAGTGGGGTGCAGCGAGAGAAGGAATCAGCAGCCTGTTTAAATGTCTCTGTGTATAAAAAGACAAAATGGGGTCCTAGCATCATGATGTCAGATGCAGCATGCTTAAAAATACCCGGATGCCTAATACATCCGGCTGGGATTTTAAGTGTGGAAGTCACCATGCTATTTGGGAGATTCTGACCCACAATCGAGTGCGCACCGCGGTTTGGATGCGTGTGCTGATGTAGCTGCCTGCCTCCTGTGGTGAGTCGAATATTTTAGTGACTACTCTGTGTGTGAATCAGCTGGGAAGGAAACAAAAACCTGTGGCGAATACCAGCCTCTCTCACTCTCTGCCTGGCGCCGTCAAACTGTCTGCGGTCTTGGATCACGTCTGCTGTGAGGTCCGTGAAGATTGCTGATGCGCTGTCCCTCGAAGTTTAATGGGCTCTTGTTGCAGGCTATTTGCATTATCTTTTCCTTCACGGATAATGCAAATAGCCTGTTGTTGCGTGGTGGACCAATTCCGTGAGCCCGGTCCACTTTGATCCCTTGGGGAAAGTTGTCATCTCCCAAAAGTTTAGGCAGCAAGTCCGACACAAACGCCGTAGCCGAGCCCTTCTCAATCTTCTCGGGCAGACCCACAATTGTTATGTTTTGTCTTTGTGACCCCCTTTAGAGGTGATACACTTTGGCTTTCAAGAGTATGTTCTGTTTAGCCAGCTCGGTGCATTTTTTTTCCAGCTTGGCGAGGCGCGTCTCGTGCTCGACTTGAGTCTCCTCTAAGTTGGTAATGCGAGAAGAGTTTGCAGCCAGGTGTGTTTTCACCTCAGTGCGGGACAACTCTATGTTGTCATACCTTATGTTGATAGTTTTCCATTCGTCCAATGGCCTGTATGATAGCAGACGGAGAGTCTTCCTCCATCAGTGTTGCCGAGAGGTCTTCACTGGCGCTAGCCGAGCCTGGTGAGTTGCTAGATAGCTTGTTCGACAAAAAGTCTCCTTCAGTCCCCGAAAGTTTGTCCAGCGTCTTTGGGTTATTTTTCTTGGTCCTGCCCATCCTTAAGAGCTTTATGCCTTATTTGCCACCGTCGAAAGGCTTAAAAATTTGGAAAGGCACTTCTTATTTTTACGTAACTAACTAACTGCCAGATTTATCATCAAAACGCCTAAACTTTTTTTTATGTAATCGCGGATTACCCATAGCGGTAACACTTTAGAATAACTATCCGTTGTAACTTGTTAATAGATCATTAGTAAACTGTTAATTTATGATTTATTAATGACTTGTTAAGTGTTTGTTAGCAGTTTCTTAAGGATTTATAACAATGCCTTACAGACAGTTAATAGACCATTAATAAGATTTTAGTTAATTGGTTATAAATGACTTGTTAAATGACAGTTAACCGTTTGCTAAGGATTTATAACTGTGCTTTATAGATAGCCGATAGATAATTTTCAAGCTAGTAGTGAATTACTTACTAATGACGTATTAAGTATCAGTTAATAGTTTATATGTGTTATCGGGACGTTATTCTAAAGTTGCAACTATTCCTCATTTATTAATTGTTTGTAAATGAGGAATAGTTGCAACTTTAGAATAACGTCCCAATAACATATATAAACTATTAACTAATACTTAACTAATATATTAACTCACACTTTACAGATCAGTTGTTAATAGATTGTTAACCTTCTACTAATACCAGAGAAACTTTGTAGAACTGCACATGGGTGAAACAAGTTCAAGGTACAGAAATTTGACATGATATTTAAAATATCAAATTTTTGTACCTCAACCTTGTTCCACCCATAGGCTGTTCTGTGTACTGTTTTTTACCAAAGAAACACCACAGACGAAATGTTGAACATTGTGTTTAATCTATAGAAACACACATACTGAGCCATCACATGGCATAACAGTAGTATACAAAAGTATACAACATACAAACCCATGAGGTTTGGGAACTTTTTGTGGTAAACACTGGATAAACAGAATTTCAGAGGGACGTTTAATGTCCATACATCACGGCAATGTCATGGATTATCCGTCTATAATAAGTGATGAGTGGCGGGCTTATCGCAATGCTTTACCTCAGCTAGGTTACACCCATTTAACTCTCAATCACAGTGTGTCATATGTTGATGCCCAAACAGGTGCACATACTCAGCACATAGAGAGGGCCTGGAGAACGGTTAAGGAAAATGTGTGGAGACTCAGGGGAAATCGTACAGAGGAGTTATTGGTTGACCATCTCAGAGTTATTGAATGGCATGAGTGGCTTGCCCGTAAGCATCGCTAAGGGCCATTAGGACGGATAATCCATGACATTGACGTGATGTATGGACATTAAACGTCCCTCTAAAAAAGTTCCCAAACCTCATGGGTTTGTATGTTGTTGTATACTTTTGTATACTACTGTTATGCCATGGGATGGCTCAGTATATGTGTTTCTATAGATTAAACACAATGTTCAACATTTCGTCTGTGGTGTTTCTTTGGTAAAAAACAGTACACAGAACAGCCTATGGGTGGAACAAGGTTGAGGTACAAAAATTTGATATTTTAAATATCATGTCAAATTTCTGTACCTTGAACTTGTTTCACCCATGTGCAGTTCTACAAAGTTTCACTGGTATTAGTAGAAGGTTAACAATCTATTAACAACTGATCTGTAAAGTGTGAGTTAATATATTAGTTAAATATTAGTTAATAGTTTATATATGTTATTGGGACGTTATTCTAAAGTTGCAACTTGTGGTAACTTCTGCCCAATACACCGTACTGGGCCATCCTTGGAGAAGGAACGTCTTAACTCGGGATAGCACTGGGTCCCTCTCTGTCCACTGCTTGACCTGAGTCGCTTTGATAGGGGATTCTGACAGTCTCTCCAATGAAAACACCGTCTCTGGCGGCACAAATGTATCAGCGGGTGTGTCCGGTAAAGGCAGCCGGCTTAGTGCATCTGCGTTGGCATTATCCTTACCCGCTCTGTAGACAATAGTGTACTGGTAGGCTGACAGTGTGAGCGCCCAACGCTGTATCCTGGCTGACGCTAGTGGTGGGATGCATCGGATTTCACTGAACAGGCTCATTAGTGGTTTATGGTCTGTATAAATTGTGAATGCACGACCATAAATGTACTGATGAAAGCGCTTAACAGCAAACACAATGGCCAAACCCTCTTTGTCCAGCTGTGAATACCCCTTCTCGGCTGCCGTCAGTGTCCGTGAAGCGAAACCAATGGGCTTCTCTGAGCCGTCCTCCATTACATGTGAGAGCACTGCCCCGACGCCATATGGTGAGGCGTCACATAAAAGGGTGATCTCCTTAGCGGGGTCATAGTGAACAAGCAGCGGCGCAGAGTAGAGGAGCTCTTTTACTTTTTTGAATGCTGCCTCTTGCTCATCACGCCACTGCCACCTTGTGTCAATGTGCAGCAGCTTGTACAGTGGAGACAGCACCTTTGAGAGGTCAGGCATGAACTTGCCATAATAATTCACCATGCCTAAAAACGACCTGAGTTCAGCAACGTTCTTAGGGCTGGGGGCCTCTTTGATAGCTCTCACTTTGTCTTCTAGCGGCCAGAGCCCCTCAGCTGTGATTTTGTGTCCCAAATAAGTCACACTCGGCGCCAGGAATGAACATTTGCTGCGCTTTAATCGCAGCCCTGCATCCAAGAATCTCTTCAGCACCTGCTCTAGGTTAGCCAGATGCTCCGCCTCTGTGGCCCCTGTGATCAAGATATCATCCAAGTACACTGCTACATGTGGAATCCCCTGCAGTACAGTGTCCATTGTTCTCTGGAAAATGGCGGGGCTCGACGCCACTCCAAACACCAAGCGATTGTATTTAAATAACCCTTTGTGAGTGTTGATAGTGACATACTCTTTTGACTCCTCGTCGAGAAGGAGCTGCTGGTAAGCCTGGCTCATGTCCAGCTTTGTGAATAGTTTACCCCCTGCCAGAGTTGCAAACAGGTCATCCACCCGTGGCAATGGGTACACGTCCAGCTTAGAGACTTGATTTACTGTGAGCTTATAGTCCCCACATATCCTAGCCGTTTTGTCCTGCTTCAAAACTGGAACAATGGGGGCCGCCCACCTTGAAAATTGGATGGGCTCAATGATACCCAGCTTCTGTAAGCGTTCAAGCTCCTCCTCCACTTTGCCTTTCATGGCATACGGCACCGATCTGGGCTTGAAAAACCGTGGCGTGGCCTCAGGATCAACATGGAGTCTCACTTGTACGCCCTTTAGCGTGCCCAGCTCATCCCTGAACACGTCCCTGTACCGCTGCAGAACATCCTCTGTTGTGTGTGCATACTTAACTTCATGCCAGTTCAGTCGGATCTTGCGAAGCCAATCACGGCCCAAAAGACTGGGCCCTCTGCCTTTAGCGATCACCAGCCTGGCCGTTGCCTTCTGTCCCTCGGCTGAAATGTCCACAGATAGCACCCCTAAATGTGGTATAGGCTGTCCAGTATAAGTCCTGAGTTTGAGCTTTGACGACCTGAGGGGAGGTAGGTTAGCCCCCCATGTCCTCCTGTAGGTCTCCTCGCTGATGACAGACGCTGTGGCACCTGAATCAATCTCAAACTTGATGTCTTGCCCCTCTACCGTGACTGTGGCATAATAGGGTTCAGGCGGTTCCTCATCTGTCTCCACTCCAAACATGTTATAGGAACACTCAGCTTCCTCTGTTTCTCCGTCAAGGTGGTGTGTGTCTGCCTGAGGATTTTGTTTTTTTCCCTGTCCTCTTGAGCTCCTGCACGCTTTAGCTAAATGTCCCTTTTTGTTACATGCATGGCAAACAGCATCTTTGAATTTGCAGTCATTTGCATAGTGTGCCCCTCCACACCGAAAACATTCCACCCGCCTTGCCGTTTTATCAGTCTCTCTCCTGACTTGGTGCACTGCCACTGCCTGCTGCACCCCGTTCCCTTTTTGGATATCTCTTGCATTATTAGCTGCCATTTCCATGCCATGGGAAATCTCTAGGGCTTTCTTAAAAATCAATGGAGGGGTTTCCCCCAGCAGGCGGCGCTGTATGGCATCATTATTTATCCCGCACACCAATCTGTCACGGAGCATATCATCCAAAACTGCCCCGAAGTCACAATGCTCCGAGAGCTGCCGTAACTCGGCTACAAAGTTGGCAACAGACTGACCTTGCTTCCGGAAACAGCTGTGAAACTTAAATCGCTGGACTATCACAGACGGTTTTGGATTGTGGTGGTTCCCCACGAGCAGGACAAGTTCATCATACGGGATCTCCCCTGGTTTCCGCGGTGTGGCCAAGTTCCTTATCAGCTTGTAAGTCCTTGCTCCACACGCACTCAAGAGAATAGAGCGCTTTTTAGCCTCATCTGTAATCCCATTAGCAAGGAAAAAATGTCCCAACCTTTCCTCATACTCCGGCCAGTCTTCGTTTCCTTCCACAAATTCACTGATAGTCCCGAATACAGCCATTTGCACTCGAGGTCCCTCGTCGTCACTGCTCATGTAGACAGCCGTCTAGTTAGCCTCCGAGCACGCTAACAACAACAACGGAACGACACGTCCAAAAATACCCGTTCTCCTCGTTGCCAAAAATATGTGGTAACTTCTGCCCAATACAGGCGGGCGGCCGGGTTGTAAATGAAGAATACTGGAGGCGTAGTGATCGTTAATGACTTTATAGGTATGGCACATCTCACGGCATACATCTACTGGTCATATCAGGAAGTCAACCAACCCGCTACGGAAGCCCCGAGGAGCTTATATTCATTCTGGCGATGCCAGTTAGTTACAACACAACTATTCCTCATTTACAAACAATTAATAAATGAGGAATAGTTGCAACTTTAGAATAACGTCCCGATAACACATAAACTATTAACTGATACTTAATACGTCATTAGTAAGTAATTCACTACTAGCTTGAAAATTATCTATCGGCTATCTATAAAGCACAGTTATAAATCCTTAACAAACGGTTAACTGTCATTTAACAAGTCATTTATAACCAATTAACAGAAAGTTTATTAGTGGTCTATTAACTGTCTGTAAGGCATTGTTATAAATCCTTAACAAACTGCTAACAAACACTTAACAAGTCATTAATAAATCATAAATTAACAGTTTACTAATGATCTATTAACGAGTTACAACGGATAGTTATTCTAAAGTGTTACCCATAAACCGTCTACGAACCAACTGGATTCTACAATCTATTTTCTTTTTGCGGGCAGCATGAAAAAGAAATATTTATAAAAAAAATAATGTGTTGGTTTTTCCGAGCGAATATTCGGATATTCGTTCCAGAAAAACACACCATCAAACCAACATTAATAATGCCAATGTACTCACTGAAACCGAATGTGTGAGCCGAGACAGCAAGCTGCGTAGTTTGTTGATGCTTTAATAACTTTCGAACGGTAGTAAAGTCGGGGTTCCTTACTTTTTCCCCTGTTTTTTCCGTTCCAAATCAGCTGTCCTCCGCGCCATCGTAACCCGTACAGGAGCTTATAAATTCATCCAGGAATGTGCATCTTTTCGGCGATTTATAAATCCATACAAAGATCCAATATTGATAGTCTTTTGTGTCCGTATTATATCCATTATTGACTGCCCATGATGCAAGCAAGTCAATACTCGGATATTCGAATAATTCGGGCCAGCCCTAAGGCCTACCGATATTTTTTTTTAAAGAAAATTTTAAAAAAGCGGGGGGCCCCACACTAGGGTTGCGTTCCGAATCGCATACTTTCTACTATATAGTATGTAGAAAAAAGATTTAGGCTGTCCCGATTCTTGTGGCCAGATTTAGGATGGTTAGAATACCCGGATGGTCTACTTCATGCGGCCAAGATTGTTAGTGTTGAAAAGTGCATCCTATTTGGGCGATTCTGACCCACAATCCAGTGCGCACGTGAAGTGACGTAACATCGACGAAGCCTATAGGTCCATGTTATGAAAACAAACGGGGATGCGACGGATATAAAAGCAAGAGGCAAGATCAAGGCGCAATGTTATGATGAAATAAGAGAGAAAAGTATGTCCCAATAGTATGTCTACTGCATCCTAACTAGATTCTTTTTATCGTCGGATGTAGTATGTAGAATAGAAAAAAGAAAGAGTATGCGATTCGGAACGCAACCTAGGTCTTGAAACGGCACCGAGATCGTTAAGGCCGCCACTGTCACTACTGTAAGAGCCATTTTTGGGTATCTATATGTTGTCATGTCATGTGTTGTCCACCAGGTGTCACTGCCCTATTGCCTGGGGCACAGGTATAAAAGGTGTATCACTTGATTGTTTGTTTGTTGTTTGACCCCGGAAGGGCATACGGTTTTTGACCGCTAAAAGCTCAATGGTTACATGTTGTTGTTATCACTGAGGAACTATACGAACGAATTCCGTATTTACATGTACAGTAGGCCTAATTGGTGTCATGGTGAGTAAATAAACAGGCTGCAAACCGGAGACGATCGCTTGTTTCATTCATTGCTTCACGCAGCGAATGGTACAAACATTGGGAGATAACAACACAGCGCGTCAACCAGGTCACCCGGGAGTCAAACCTCACGAAGCATACTTACAGACTGGAAGTGGCTTCTATACCTACCATAAACATAATATATGAGAAGAGGAACCTGAGAAGAGGAACCTACGACATGCAGGCAACATCAAGGACACCTCTCACTCAAACCATGGACTATTCATTCTCCCTCCGTTTGTAATTATGTTAATGTATTATTTTTATTAGTTTGTATTGTACATAACATTCACTGTGTGACATTGACCTGGGGTTGATTTCTCCTGCTCCTCTTCTTCTGATCCATCCATCAGCCCTTGTCTTTCAGAGGAGTCCACTGCTGCATAGCTGCTCTCCCTGCTGCTCCACTGAGGGAAAGCAGGTGGAACAACCAGTAGGAAGAAATAGCTGGTGCCAAACAATAAGAGCAAAGAGCAATCATTTTATTGGTATTGTGAGTAAAAAAAAAATAAAGGTACGTGAATGGCACACATAAGGACTGAAATGGAACATGACTAATTCATTGCAGAATCCAAAATTGTAGTCATCTTGTGAAACAATAACAAGAGTTTATAAAGAGGAGCCCCCGTCTTCGGTCTTATACATATCGTGTTTTGTATAAACAGTATACACATGAAATGCAACGGACATTTAGGACAGAACATCTGAAATACACAATGGTAAAAAAAGGGATATTTCTTTTTTATCTTAATTATTCCACCTTTACCTAATCAACATAGCAAACGGGACGACCAGCATGAGGAGCAGTGTGATCTGAGGCGACAGGCCGAGCTGGGTGAGGCCTGAGTAGAGGAAGGCTCCAGCAACACCAGCTCCACCAGTACCTGAGCCCCATCCTCCCAGGACAGACCTGAGACAGTGGGACAACTAGTGGTTAAAATACAAAACCAACAATCTGACCTAGGCACATCAGAATGTTTTTTTTTCTAGATAATTTTTGGGCATTTTTCAGTTTATTAGATAGATTTGGAAAGACAGGGTTGAAATGGGGCAAAGAGGGGAATGACATGCAGAGAAGAGAACTGACCCCGGGTCGGCTGCGAGGCCTGAGCCTCTAGGGGGACGCTCTAACCACTACACCACCACTGTCAGGTGTTGGAACTTTTTACATCTCATGATTATGTTAATGATGCACATGTTTGGGGGGCGCCTTTAGCTCAGTTGGTGAGGCGTCCCCTCCCGGGCCGGGCCCAGCAGCAGACCCGGGTTCGATTCCCACCCGTGGTCGTTCTTGCATGTCACTCCCCTCTCTGCCCCATTTCACCTCTGTCTCTCTGCACTATCAATAAAGCATAAACATGCCGAAAAAATATCTTTAAAAAAATAAAAAATAATAATTATGCACATGTTTTTTGACTTCATTAAAAAGTTGATAATTTTATTTCTGTTATATATATATTATATATATATATATATATATATATATATATATATATATATATTATATATATATTAGCTTTGTAAGAGCCTGAAAATGTATCAACGACCCAAATTGTAATTAAAAAAAATTACTAACTGGTCCATAATGTAACAAAATGCTTAGCCCAATATCTTATAACTTTTTGCCCATAATGTAACAACGTATTACCTTTTGGGTCAGTTACTACATTGTGCAACAAGAATTTTATTCTCTCCTAACAGGCTGCTCTTCATAGACTTCAGCTCTGCCTTTAACACGATCATACCAAACAGACTGGTCACCAAACTAATGGACTTGGGTCTTTCACAACCCATCTGTTATTGGATGAAAGATTGCCTGACGGAGCGCTCCCAGAGAGTTAGAGTAGGTTCCCATCTTTCCTCTGCACTTAGCATCAGCACCGGCTCTCCACAGGGCTGCGATGACACAACCGTGGTGGGGCTCATCTCAGGTGGGGATGAGACTGCATACAGGGAGGAGGTCCAAAGACTGTCCACATGGTGTTCGGAGAACCACCTCATCCTCAAACACCTCAAAGACCAAAGAGCTGATCATTGACTATAGGAGGAATAAGCCGGACATTCAGCCCATCTACATGAACAGGGAGAGTGTGGAGAGAGTCTCGGACTTCAGGTTCAGACACGCTCATAACATCCTCAGAGACTCATCCCACCCAGGCCAGGACCTGTTTGAACTGTTGCCCTCTGGGAGGCGCTACAGGGCAATCAGAGCAAAAACAAACAGAATAAAAAACAGTTCCCACCCCAGAACTGTTATTTCTCTAAATAATGCAGAATCATAAATCATTGCATTATCATACCAATCTGACTATTAAATTGTCTGACATTTTTATTTTTCATTTATATATATATATATTAGTGCTGTCAGTTTATCGCGTTATTAACGGCGTTAACACAAACCCATTTTAACGGCGTTAATTTTTTTATCGCGCGATTAACGCTCGTCATGGTCTAGCAAACGTTGTGGTTTTTTCTCATGCTGTTGCATCAACTAGTAATGTTAGAACAACTGAAACACCACAAACTATACACCTGGCTCGCAGGTAGGGCCTAAGTTACTGTTAATTCAAACGGAACATGTCCTACAGCGTAATTTCACATTAAAATAATTTAACTGGCAAAACGACTAAACGTCAAGTCAATTCTGACTTTTATTTTGAAGCAGAAACCGGAACCAGGCACTTCCTAGCTCAGCTACTTCACTAGTAGCTTCTTCCGTGTTGTGACTCTGGGACTTCGCGGAAAAAGAACAGTAAAGAAAGCTTGTCATTTGCAAAAGTCTTACTTATAACTCTGCGCGCACACCAAAACCTCCATGAATGTTGGTGGCAGCCAGCAGTCATTCATTTTCACTTTATTTTTCGCTACGAAGGGCGACTGCCTCGGCTGCAGCAGCGCCATGGCAACCACCCGGCACCCACCGGCAGTCCGGCACACAAGCGTATAGCCTAGTGTGTCCACTCCAATAAGCCGTGCGTGGATGAAAGACTCCCACAACATTTAGGCCTACAACAACAAGCTTAATTTAGCCTAAATACTAATTTGTTTGATATAGCCTATGTTGTTTTATGGTTTGGTTTTTAAATAAAAAAATAAGTTCCAATTATGTTTGTGTATGCTGTTCTAGGGGTGGGGGGGATCTACATTGTGGGCTATTTGCACTGAATTGCAAATTATGATTTGACTATTTTAGAAGAAATACACTGAATTACAAGGGTGTAGAGAATGGGTGTGATAAGAGCATTAAAATGAGAAAAAATAATGGGACAAAAAGAAATCAAGGGACATTTAGGCTAGAATAGGTAAAAATGCGATTAATCGCGATTAATCGCGAGTTAACTATGACATTGATAGTTAACTCGCGATTAAATATTTTAATCGCTTGACAGCACTAATATATATATATATACAGTACAGGCCAAAAGTTTGGACACACCTTTTCATTCAATGCGTTTTCTTTATTTTCACGACTATTTACGTTGTATATTCTCACTGAAGGCATCAAAACTTTGAAGGGACATATGGAATTATGTACTTAACAAAAAAGTGTGAAATGACTCTTAAATAGGTCTTATATTTTAGATTCCTCAAAGTAGGCACCCTTTGCTTTTTTGACAGCGCTACAAACCCTTGGTGCTCTCTCAATGAACTTCATTAGGGAGTCACCTGAAATGGTTTAGCAAAGAATTCCACATGTGTTCTTTCAAAGTTTTGATGCCTTCAGTGAGAATCTACATTGTAACTAGTCTAAAAATAAAGGAAACGCATTGAGCGTGTCCAAACTTTTGGCCTGTACTGTATATATATATATATATATATATATATATATATATATATATATATATATATATATATATATATATATATATTATATATATATATATATATATATATATATATATATAGGGGAAAGTGGGGTGAGTTGTGCATTTTGGAAGTTGCAAAACCCCTTGTTTCTAGAAAACCGTGGAAGAAATTGGAAATGTGACCACATATTTAAGAAGAGCCATCCATTTGACTCATCCTGTAAAGAAGGGAGACACAAGGAATAAGATATAAGCACATTTAAGCTCAAAAAACTGTGTTTTGCCTTTCAAAGTAAAATTTCCATGATCAAGGTTTTTTGATTATTGTGTCTGAACAATTATAGACACGTTTGAAAACATTTGACACATGTTTCAGTGCTTTGGTATGCTACACTTTGAGTCTATATAGTTAGCACGATGTCAGCCCTAAATTGCTGCATCATGCCTATTGATTTGTGCCAAATGGCCTAGGTGAGTTATAAGTAAGTAAGTAAGTAAAATGTATTTATAAAAGCACATTTATGACAGTTTGCACTGTCCAAAGTGCTGTACATAGTGCATTCAGTAGGTAAACAATGAAGGTAAAATAACAATAACCAAAATAAAAGACGTAAAGCCCATACATCCACATAAACACAGATAGTAGTGCAGAGGTAAGATAGTTAATGGGGAGGAAACACCAGGGTGTACATATGGGTTTTGAGCCTTGATTTAAAGGCAGAAATGTAGGGGGAATCACATTTGTCAGGTGGCAGTTGGTTCCACAAGCACGGAGCAACTAGTGCAAAGTACATTTCTGAGAGTCGTGCCAGTGGCATGGCTGTATACGCTGGTCACCAAAAGAAAGTGATTGTCTACAGTAGCTCAGAAGAGAGTGACATCTCAATTCCACTTAACGACACCACTGATGAGAGTTCAGATGGCCAGAAAGATGATGATGGTGACTTTGTCATTGTGAGCTTTGCAGGCAAAACCACCTAGATCTGCTAGGCCTTGTTTAAGAAAATGTACCTTCAATCTTTGTCAACTATTTACTTTATTTACTTTAAATACACCTTAAATAAGTGATTGTCTAATGGATTTGTCTTGCATTACAGTTTTTGAGATATATATAAATTGGCACAATTCACCCCATCTTATTTTCTACAAATGCACAAATCACCCCACGGTGTGGGGTGATAATAGACAACTTTTTTTCCGAAAGCTATATTTCTTAAACAGTTTATTCCAGATCCAAAGTTTTTATTGCCAGGGATGCACAACATCCTGAAATATATGTACATATTTGAGTTGGAGACATAACTGTCAAGGCCTCACTTTAAAATCACTTTGAGTAAAAAGTTGCACAACTCACCCCACTTTCCCCTATATATATATATATATATATATATATATATATATATATATATATATATATATATATATATATATATATATATATATATATATATATATTTGTTTTTGAATTCTTAAACATTCTATATATTTAAAAATCTAAATCTCATTTTGTTTGTTTAAAAAATTATTATTATTATTATTTATTTAAAAAAAACACTTATTTTGAGAACCTCTACCCCAATTTCGTTGCACTTTGTGCAATGACAATAAAGAGATTCTGATTCTCTCCTAATAATTGTGTTACATTATAGAGTTAGTCAATGATTTATGGATTAAAGGGCTATTTGCTTCAATGTAGAGTGTTGTATCAATAAAACCATTCCTTCAATAGTTTTAAAGGTGGAGCCAGCGATTCTGGAGAACACTTGTTGTCAATGTCAAAACCAGTGAATATCTCCTCATGAGCCACTGGCCGACCGTACTGTGTGCACACTGAAAGAAAATGTTAATACACAGCCTGTGCTCTCTAAACGGCTTGTAAACAAAGGGGCCCACTTTAGCTAGCAACATGCCCGTTTACAGAGCCTAGACTGTGTATTAACACTGGATTCTTGACATTTGAGCTGAAATGGAACAAAGGTAAAGTCAAAATTATTTCTATAGCACATTTAAAAACAACATCAGTTGACAAAAGTGCTGTACATGATACAATACAAAATAACATATAAGATACATGAAAAAAAAGTTAGGAGTGTCAAAGTCTCAACTTGTGTTAACCCATTGATGACGGCTGCTGCGCGACGCCACATTGTATCTCCTGCCTGATGCTGCGTAGCACAGCATTGTTACTTTATCTACTGGTGTGCGCAGCATAGAATGCACCGTCATTGGTTCAAATACACAAGGTGGATTTTGTTGATTTTTTAAGACCACGTGACCACCCAAAAGTTGTGTGGTTTGCTGAAAATCACGTCAATAAAAAATAAATAATAAAATAAAATAAAAGTAATAAAAAAAATACGCCGGCTGTGTCCGCCATAGTGTGTGGCGAGAACACGAATCTGTTTGGTGAGTGCTGTGAAATCGGTCGTCGTAGATGTCGTCGGGCTTCTTTTGAGACGATTGAACATGTTCAATCGGCAGAGATGGTACCCATTGAACATGTTCAATCGGTGGCGGGCAGTCTTTCAGTTGGAGCAATTTGATTGGTGGAGGGCTAGCGAATCAGTGAAGCCCGGAAGTGAGGCGGGTAGCACAAACAGGTAACAACAGCTAGCCATTATTTTAATGTGTTTGTTTGTTTCGTTCAGCGAGTACTCACGTCAGACCTGCAAACTCATAGGAGGTGAAAAAGGTGACAAACTGACCCGTCCCTTCTGGGGGGGAGGGGGGAGGGTGTTTTTCGCTGTCCAAATGATTGACTAATGTTAAATATCATTCACACAACCAGAGTTTTCCACTATTGCCTCCAATGTCCAGCTGGGTGAAAATAATAGCCAGCTGAGATCCTGACCCTCCTAGGGGGGTCCGGGGGTATGCCCCCCGGGAGATTTTTTTTTAACTTTTTAAAGTGAAATGCATGAATCTGGTGCACTTTGAGAGGAAAATTAAGAGGCTAAATCTGAGAAATTTTGTGTGAACAAATAATTTGGAGACACTAGGTCGGATGAATTAGAAGCTATTGAAGAAAGACACTTGGATTTTCCATTAAAATGTTCATTTAAAATAAAATGTTATGCAGGGTCCTCTGGGTTGGGCTTGGTGCTCTTTTTCTTTTATGGGACATATTTCTCTGTAATGTAATGAATACATTTAAATGCAACGAGAGGAACAAAGCAGAAGAACTCTGTTGTCCAGCTATCTTTTTTTCCACAGACGAGGCTGAAATAGGTTATACAGTGCATGGGCATCCGAGCCCCATTTCCAAATGTTTTTAAATAAACTCAATACACACTGTGCATGGACGTGAACGTGACTGAACGTGACGTGATCAGTTAAACTTGGATTACCTCCCAGATGAACTGATTAAATTATTGGGCTATTAACTATCTAGACCAAAACATTGTATTAATTTTTTTGTATGATATAATAATATGATGTTAATATCAAACACATAAAATTTAAAAAAAAAAAAAAAAAATGGGGGGGGGGGGGGCCTGTCGGTCGGGGGCCCTAAGCAACCCCTAAATTTGCTTGTGCCTCGGGCCCGGCTCTGATTGTGAGCGCACTGCAGACGCTTCATTTCTGCAATGTGCGCTCATTAAAATGTCAGCTTCACTTAAGAGTCAACAGTTGTGTGGGTCAGAACAGTGCAGTGCAAAATATGCAGCATAAAGTTATAACATTCGTCTACGACCGTGATGTTAAATCACCTTCACACAAAGCCTCCGCCCGAGCAAAGCAGCGAGTCGATCGCTGTGACGGTGAAAATCACCGGGACCCGGGAGACCTCGCCAGTGTGAGCGAGTGAGACGCCGCTCAGAAAAAACTCTGTGGTTTGATGGATGAAATCAGTCGGGGATATCCTGCCCGTTACCTTTGTCTACGGGAACGGCTTCCGCGATCTGTTTCTATATCTCGAGTCTAAATCATGGACATATACAGAATACAGAGAGCCATGTCGGCAAACTGACAGCGCGACTAAATAATAGTGAGCTGCGTCCCTCCGTTACTTTCTGTTTTCAGCCGAGTAGGCTAAGTCACATTCACCTCTAAAGCATTGACAGTGTTTAATCAAAGCCTCTAATTTTTTATTTTGTATTATCAAAAAGGCTTTGATTGAGACTTTTAGCCAATTCTAAAGTCTGAACACACACACAGCGGCAGCAGTAGTGATACTTTACGGTGCCCGATCTTAACGCTGATTGGACAATAGGCTACTCATGACGTCTACCAAAGATGTTTTATTGCCAAGATGACTATATTCCCTTGTCTCACACTACGGTAACTCGCCCACACAGTCCAGTCTGGGAAGCGCTGGCTGACTTTTCTGGCAGCTGCCGCTACCCCTACACCCCCCCCCCCCCCTCCCAAAAACAAAAACTCTTCGGATCTATACGATTCACGTGGGTCATATATTTTGATTCAAAACGGCGAAAATCGCCGAAAAGCGACGAGTTTGCAGGTATGTCACATGCATCAACCCTTGTTGACTGCTCGACACCATGCTCGACACTCTCTGCTAAAAATGGTGCTCTTTATGGTCCATAAATATAAATACGTATTTCTATCTATGTTTATGGTCTAGAGAGCTTACCCATCATTTCCGGCTTCCGTATTTTTTTGGGCCGCAATACAGATTAGCGCCGCCTGCTGTTATGGAGACATTAGGTCCCGCGCAAGCGCAGAGCGTACGGAAAGTCAGCAGTCGGCTCAGTGTGTTCTTGGCACTTTTTTTGGCCGCGACGGGAAGACTGGAGCTGCCTGAATCAGCAGTCTCCATTTTTCGGATAGTCGGACCGGTGTGTCCTGGCCTTTAAAAGGTAAGACGTAAACTCACCAGAGGTTAAAGAAAAAGTTTTGATTAACAAAAAATGTCAGTTACATTTAAAACAATTGAAATAATGCTTTTTATTGATACTACGCTCTACATTGAAGCAATTAGCCCTTTAATCCATACATTATTGATTCACTCTATAATGTAATAAAATGATTACACTTTTAAGAGAAACATCTTTACTAGCTCCATAATGTAATAACTGACCCACAAAGTAAAACGTTATCTTTGTCTAGGTGGCAGGTCATCAAAGAAAAACACTTTGGAAATGGTTATAAGTAACTTCACAATTTGTTGTAAAACTTAAAAATACCTGTTTTCAGTTTTCAAATGTTCTTCTAAAACAGCTTAAATTATATGTTATTGTGTAATGTCCTATTGATTGGGCCCTTTTCACAAGCAGACTGTCTTACACTTAGGTATAGTTATGGCTTCCTATCCCAATGTGGATTAGAGAGATCATTAGATTATGCAAGGTGGAAAAAAAAGGGAAAGATGGATGGAGTGTCTACCTGCTGAAGAAGACAGTGAGTGAGAGGAAGGAGAGTTCTCCCAGTCCAGCGCTGAAACTAGCAAAGATCACTCCTACAAACACAGGAATTACAGAAAATGAAATTGGAGACTTCATTTGTCTGACAAGGAAGCAGAACCACATTTAAATTAAACTCTAGACTTTCTTGAGTGTTTGAAACTGTAATTAATAAAGTAATAAAACAACTCAGAATATCTTAATATGTTTTAAAAGCATTAGCTCTTTCAGTAGATCTACAGATAAACTTTACCCCGCAACACCTACATTCATGCAGAATCAGTTGTTTCCCCTTGTTCATTCATTCATTCATTTGTGCCTGAATTGTCACAGTAACAGTTTACGGTATACCACATAAGTAAATTGAGAGTTTGGGCACTTGTCAATCATCATCATTTTCCATCATCACTAAAAAGTACATTTTTTACACACTGAGTGCAGAGGGTGTGGGAGCAACAGGGTTGTGATAGGGTCCATAATTTATGAGTGCCCCAGCCTACAGGGTTAACCTGACCTGATGTTAGGAGGTTGTCCTTTAGGCTTGGAACGTGTTGACAAAGAGAAATCGAACCTTGGTATCAATCTACACCATTTGATGTCTCATAAAATGCCAACAGTGTGTTTCACACATGCAGCCTTTTACAGTAATGTCCCAGCACTTTGCTAGTAAGGGGTCAAGTGTGAACGCCCGAATCCATATCTGCTCTGGAAATTTCCCGGTCAAGACCTAATATTGCCAGGAATGTGCTGGGAAGGCTATAGTAAAAAAGCAGGAACTTTGCTGGTAAGGGCACGTACTCACATACTAACGTCCGTGTGACGAAAGCAGAGTCCATGAGCTATTAAATCCGCCACTTGTTTACAACAGCAGTATAGCCTTGAAAACTTGTCCATGAAAACCAACGTTGTTTGTTTATTAAGATCCATTCTTCAATAATGGCTAGAAATTGGACAAACGCTGAAGAGAGCTTCTATCTGTGTGCACAGAGGACCAGATTAACCATCATCTATGGTGTATTGAAATAAACTGGGAACTACGTGTGAAAGGGGCCTTAGAGTCACTTCTCTCAAATTCCATTGATACAGACTTTAGAAAAGGGTTTATCAAACACAAGTCTACATAAATAAATTAACTCAAACTTAAAAATCAGTTAGCATGGTGGTAAATAGTACTAGCAGCATGTCATCATGATAAAACTAAAATGGTATCATATTTCTGTGGAATATCTGCATCGAGATAAGGCGACAGGAAATGAAACCGATCCAAAGATTATAACTGTATCAAATCCATCATTAGAATTCATGACCACAGTCAGTTCCACCACCAATAAAGATAAAGGCTATGAATAAAATATAGGTATAGGGGAAAGTGGGGTGAGTTGTGCAACTTTTTACTCAAAGCGATTTTAAAGTGAGGCCTTGACAGTTATGTCTCCAACTCAAATATGTACATATATTTCAGGATGTTGTGCATCCCTGGCAATAAAAACTTTGGATCTGGAATAAACTGTTTAAGAAATATAGCTTTCGGAAAAAAAGTTGTCTTGTCGCACAAATCACCCCACACCGTGGGGTGATTTGTGCATTTGGAGAAAATAAGATGGGGTGAATTGTGCCAATTTATATATATCTCAAAAACTGTAATGCAAGACAAATCCATTAGACAATCACTTATTTAAGGTGTATTTAAAGTAAATAAAGTAAATAGTTGACAAAGCCTGAAGGTACATTTTCTTAAACAAGGCCTAGCAGATCTAGGTGGTTTTGCCTGCAAAGCTCACAATGACAAAGTCACCATCATCATCTTTCTGGCCATCTGAACTCTCATCAGTGGTGTCGTTAAGTGGAATTGAGATGTCACTCTCTTCTGAGCTACTGTAGACAATCACTTTCTTTTGGTGACCAGCGTATACAGCCATGCCACTGGCACGACTCTCAGAAATGTACTTTGCACTAGTTGCTCCGTGCTTGTGGAACCAACTGCCACCTGACAAATGTGATTCCCCCTACATTTCTGCCTTTAAATCAAGGCTCAAAACCCATATGTACACCCTGGTGTTTCCTCCCCATTAACTATCTTACCTCTGCACTACTATCTGTGTTTATGTGGATGTATGGGCTTTACGTCTTTTATTTTGGTTATTGTTATTTTACCTTCATTGTTTACCTACTGAATGCACTATGTACAGCACTTTGGACAGTGCAAACTGTCATAAATGTGCTTTTATAAATACATTTTACTTACTTACTTACTTACTTATAACTCACCTAGGCCATTTGGCACAAATCACCCCATCCCCAGAATTTTGGATAATAGGCATGATGCAGCAATTTAGGGCTGACATCGTGCTAACTATATAGACTCAAAGTGTAGCATACCAAAGCACTGAAACATGTGTCAAATGTTTTCAAACGTGTCTATAATTGTTCAGACACAATAATCAAAAAACCTTGACCATGGAAATTTTACTTTGAAAGGCAAAACACAGTTTTTTGAGCTTAAATGTGCTTATATCTTATTCCTTGTGTCTCCCTTCTTTACAGGATGAGTCAAATGGATGGCTCTTCTTAAATATGTGGTCACATTTCCAATTTCTTCCACGGTTTTCTAGAAACAAGGGGTTTTGCAACTTCCAAAATGCACAACTCACCCCACTTTCCCCTATATATTTTTTTAAGTGATAAAAAAATTAATCTTCACCTAAAATGCTCATCCACACAGCTGAAGAGAAGGACACAAGGAGAAAACTTATCGCTGCCATGACAGCACAGAAGACCACTCGGAATCTAGAAAAACAGGGATTGGCTTCACAATGCAGTACAATACTCTTGTAGTGCAAAAAACATTATGTTATTATGTGTACAATATTGATTTGGCTCCATGTCCAAATACTCCCAGACTGAAATTTACACAAGCCACATTAAGTGACAGTCTGTGAGCATTGTGCACACCAGGAGAAGGAGACATTGTTGCCGCTGAAAGACAGAAGAACTGTTGGGTTTGCATTAACTGAGGAATAGACTTCTGTTACTAATATTAGAATGTGGCTAATATCTGAACATTTGCAGATACAAAAATGTAGAACAGACACTAATGTAACAACTACATTTAAAACATCTGGTGCCAAGATGTTTCTGAATTGCACTGAATGCTGGATATTTGTTGGACTGCTGGATATTTTTCATGTGTTTGTCTGTGTGGCTAGGTACATCAACACAAAAAGTGTGAACATTGTATTGTTGGCAGTGCATTGAAATCACTTGTTCCCATTTAGATAAGTGTATTTTGTAAATAAAAAGATATAAAAAGGTGCAGCTTAGAGAAAAACAGACATAAAGTGTTTCCTAATTTACCAAAAGCCTTGATTCTTTTCCATGAAAAGGTTAACAGGTGATAACTATGGTCTTACCCATAAGGCAGTTTGTGGATGACAAAGGGAGCAGACAGCTTGATGAGGAGCGTTGGGAGGATGTCAGCTAACAGCACAGCCTGAAGAGAATAAGATTGGGAACATTTCCATTTCCTATTTTAAATCATGAACGTTTATATTTCATGACGTGCTGCTGTAAAGTAGGACAGTTCTGTTGAATATTTGTTATTGTTGCCTAAAGCAGTGGTCCCCAATGTGGGTGCTGTGAAAATATATGTTTCAATCCTTTATATTTGCAGATTTTATGTATTTATCTGTTACATTTTCACTTTGCTACTTATGCCGGGCTTACACTACACGACTTTTCACGCGATTTGACAGTCGCAGACAATCTTCCAATGTCGGACTGAAATCACGGGAGTCGTGCTGGAGTTGTGGCGCGCGCACGTTATCTCAGTCGTTTGGTGTATGGTGGTCTTCCGACCCGATTTCAGCCAGTCTTCTTCCCGTCTTGATTATCAAACATGTTTGATATTATCGCTAGTCTTAGGGGGTTGGCTCAAGCGAAATGACGCAAACACTGTCACACTCTCGCATGCACCAAGCACGACACAGGAGGAGCGGCATTAGTCGCGACCTGTGTCCGCCTGGTGAGGCACTTATTTCGGATACTTTTTCATAGAAACCTCGGTGGAGAACCAGGCTGACAGCCGCGCAACCTGAACACTCTACCGTCAAATACAGGGTTAGGAGTTAAAGTTATTGGGGTATGAGATCAGCAAATAAAGCTGGTCAAATAACTAAAGGGAGTCCCCCGCTCGGAATATTGAATTAACTTGTTTTTAATTAAATAATCACAATCGCGTTTGCGGAAATGATATTAATCTCAAAAGGAATCTAGTTGTAGTCTTGCAATATGAGACCCCTCTCTTTACAAAATCTCACTCAGTGACTGAAAACTAATGACTAGTTGTCTTCAGGTGTGAGTTGATTGTCTTTAGATGTAAGAGGGTGTCCGTCTTCAGTCTTTTCAAAGTCTTCTCAAAGTCCTCTAGTGTAAGCCAGCATTAGCCTCATAAAGATTCTGCATCTCTGCTACTTTCACATCTGCAGGGACCTTAGATGGGCCAACAATACAGCCAGCCCCACCAACGCCTTGAGCCTCATACAAGTGTAAAGGCTACTGGCCTCAGCCTCCCAGTCCTGACATCTTTATACTGGTGTGGTGGAGAGCGGGGTCACTTCCTGAATTAGGGCTTGGTATGAGAACTGATGTGCTATTGACAGGAAGTCACTGCAGAAGAGCTGCTCAGACAGTCTTTTAATTCTGTAACTGAGAGGCATTTAACACGGTAACGAAAACGGCACAAACACAAAGGTATTTTTATGTTTGCGGCCTATCATTTACATGATAAAAGCGTTTGCAGCCTTGAAAACGAAACGCATCTCCAGCGTCACCGTGTGAATAGCAATGCTGTTCCCTGTGATAACGATGACATCACAGCTCCACTCCACACATGCGTAGGTCTGTTACATTTGCTGTCAAAATAGACACACGCGAGTTGTAAATTGAGAAAACATGCGCACGGTGTCTCCGCTGCACCATCACATTGATCAGCAGAGAGTCTTGTGCAAGGCTCAAATATAACACTCTCCAAATCCGGGTAAATTTAGTCTAAGCGGGTAGTAAGTATTTGAGAACACCTGCCACTTTAGTTGGTAAAAGATGCGTGCTATGCCGGCTTTTCTAGCTAAATAAACTTGCGTCACCACCGGTAATGACCGGGACACGGCTTTCTACATTAAAAAACACTATGTAACTGTTAATACAAACAAAGCATTAAGGCTGCAGCTTCACATTAAAAGCATTTCACTGGACAAACGTGAGTTTAAGCTCAAACCAAAAGCTTATTATTATCATTATTATTATTATTTTGCGTGGCTTAGGTGTAGGTGTAGGCGGATTCAGTAAACCTCCATTTACCGCAGTAGAGACAGGGTTGCAGTCATAGCTACTACTGTTGCTACTGTTCCCACCTTGGAATTCCAAGGCCAATGTGGCTGAAGCCTAGAAAAAAAGAAAAGGGTATAAGGGCAACAATTTAATTTATAGTTTTATATCCACACAGACTTCAGCACATCATGCCCCTACCAATAACCACACAAAATGCTTCATTAGAAATGTGCTTTCTTACAGATGCTGTGGCATTCTCCGACTCTTGTTTCTTGAGGATGTCGTGGGCGGCGCTCAGCATTACCACATAAGCAAAGTTGTTGCACAGTCCAAGCAGCCTGGGGAGGCAGACAGAGGAGGGGGTTAATACAGGAGGTAGTTAATACACTCACATGCATCATTAATTGGCAACTGAGAAACTGGCTTAGAGGCTTCACTTGAGAGAAAACACCAAAATAACTGCAGATCTAAATCTAGCAGGCCAAACTTCTTAATGCATCTGTGTTTTGTGTTCTCTTTTTAATTAAAATGTTTTCAAACACTGTTTCTTGGTGTAACAAACCATGACACCCTGGTCAAAGACATTTTAGGAGAGCACACTAAGCCACTTTAATGTTTCTGTTCCTTCCATTGGTCTGACATAGAAGGCACACGTGTTTCCATTATAGTACATGGGGAAGCTATGGACTTCAGGTTGACTTAATTTAACAACGGAATATTTTCATTTTCTATCAAGTAGCCTACTGGCTTACTGCTATCATTTGCTCTTGTCACGTTACCTTACAGAACACGTTACGTTTAGTTTTGAAAATGGGTAGGATTAACTTTAACGGAAGTGCAAGTCAGTGGTTTTGAAAGCTATAGACTCTCAGCTAATGGAAAACACTGGACACTCACCAAAATCCAGCCCAGTTGCGCCATAGTGTGGAACGACCTACAAAAAGACAGAGAAACAAGATGGCCCGGCGCCTCAAACCGCTTCAATGTGTTTGTAAATGATCATTTATTCGTCAAGTCAAACGCACTACTGAAGGTTGACAGACCCACCATTAATTTCAGAGCGTTGGTCAGGATGGTCAGGATCTGCGTTGACGCTGTCTGTCTGCTCCATGTCAGAGGAATACTAGCTAAAAAGAAGAAGCGGGCTAACTCTCACTGCTGTTACACATATACTAAGACAGCGTAGACTGGAAGCCAAAGTAATAACCTACAACGATATTCCATGAGCGCTAACAGCAAACGCTTGCCAAGCAGTTGTTTATCATCTTTGCCTGTTTATTTGTAAACGTAGCGGCCGACGTCACATGAGGCACGTTGTCTCACACAAATACATTCCTGCGGAAACAAAACCAACCCTTGATGTTCCCGTCAAGCGATAGGCCTTCTACGGTGCTATTCAGGATAAACTTTATCTCGGAGCTTTGGCGTTATAATTCTTGTGCAAGTTGCATATTTTTGTGTAGGCCTAATATCAAGAAAACAATCCGTTTCAAATATGTTTTAGTTGTTTATTTTTTGTGGCGTGGCGTGTCATGGCACTGTTTTAATCTTTGTCATTTTCACCAATAGCCTAGGCCCTAGTCTAAAGTCCATATTTTTGGAAGAAATGTAAGGTTTACTTGATTAGTCTCTCAATAGGCCCCTTTCTTTAAAGATTTGTGTTTATTATAGAGGAAAAGCCTACATCCCCTATTATTTTAGCTTAGCTCATTATTTAATACCACACAAATGTACACTTTCAAGCCAAAATAACCAAAAATACGAGCTTGTTAAAGAATTTGATTAATGTGGATGCATTATTCGGCAGGGGTATTTATAAAGGTGCATGCAATTCTCGGCAAATAGGCAAAACGTTGCACAATAGCCTACTTTAGCCTACTATGGATAGGCACAGGGGCCTTTAAAAAAAATTTAAAAAATGCTTGTGCATGCTCCCAGCAAAAATAAAAAAGATTGTGGTTCATAGACTGATTATGAGATATAATGGTCCCCTAGGCCCAGACTCTTAAAGCAGTACTCAGCACTCTTTACTCTTCTGCAAAAACAGTACAGTAGATTGATCTGCAGACCCATCTTATATGATGAGAGACCTAATAAATGTTTTTTAGAACACTAAAAATGCATTCTAAAGTGTTTACAACTGTTGTGAATCACTGGTGTATGAAATCTTAACACATAAGGATTGCTTAACGTGTAAAAATACAGATATACACTCACCGGCCACTTTATTAGGTACACCAGTCCAATTTTTCTTGTTAACACATATACATAATCACCCAATCACATGGCAGCAACTCAATGTATTTAGGCATGGGGCCGTATTCACAAAACATTTTAAGGCTAAAAATAAGGGGCGTTTCACTCCTAATTTTAGGCTAAGTGTAATTCACAAAACATTTTAGCGCTAAAACTAGCTCCTAAATCTTTGAAAAGCTAGGAGTCCTCGTGAGGACTCCTAATGCTGGGCTTACACTACACAACTTTTCACGCGATTTGACAGTCGCAGACAATCTTCCAATGTCGGACTGAAATCACGGGAGTCGTGCTGGAGTTGTGGCGCGCGCACGTAATCTCAGTCGTTTGGTGTATGGTGGTCTTCTGACCCGATTTCAGCCAGTCTTCTTCCCGTCTTGACGTTCCGACATTATCAAACATGTTTGATATTATCGCTAGTCTTAGGGGGTTGGCTCAAGCGAAATGACGTAAACACTGTCACACTCGCATGCACCAAGCACGACACAGGAGGAGCGGCATTAGTCGCGACCTGTGGCCGCCTGGTGAGGCACTTATTTCGGATACTTTTTCATAGAAGCCACGGTGGAGAACCAGGCTGACAGCCGCGCAACCTGAACTCTCTACTGTCAAATACAGGGTTAGGAGTTAAAGTTATTGGGGGATGAGATCAGCAAATAAAGCTGGTCAAATAACTAAAGGATGTCCCCCGCTCGGAATATTGAATTAACTTGTTTTTAATTAAATAATCACAATCGCGTTTGCGGAAATAATATTAATCTCAAAAGGAATCTAGTTGTAGTCTTGCAATATGAGACCCCTGTCTTTTCAAAATCTCACTCTGTGACTGAAAACTAATGACTAGTTGTCTTCAGGTGTGAGTTGATTGTCTTTAGATGTAAGAGGGTTTCAGTCTTCAGTCTTTTCAAAGTCTTTTAAAAGTCCTCTAGTGTAAGCCCAGCATAAGTCACTAATCGTGCTTGGTGCATGCGAGAGTGTGACAGTGTTTGCGTCATTTCGCTTGAGCCAACCCCCTAAGACTAGCGATAATATCAAACATGTTTGATAATCAAGACGGGAAGAAGACTGGCTGAAATCGGGTCGGAAGACCACCATACACCAAACGACTGAGATAACGTGCGCGCGCCACAACTCCAGCACGACTCCCGTGATTTCAGTCCGACATTGGAAGATTGTCTGCGACTGTCAAATCGCGTGAAAAGTCGTGTAGTGTAAGCCCGGCATAAGAGTAAATCACAGACAAGCATTTGATGGCATTTTGGAGAGATTTAATGCTAGTGAGCTTTACAAAAGGTACCTTAATAGCTGTAAGGGTTTAATGATCTTAGTAAAGCTATGTTTAGAAAGTTTAGACACATTTATATTTATTATATTTATATAAAAAAATATTTATTAAGTTCCTTTTCCTGCAGTTGCTTTGGATTTACAATGCACTGAAGTTACTGTTGGTGTCACGTTTGGGTTTAATTTGTTACTAGAGTAGGCCTATATGTGGCGACTCCATCTCCTCCATTCCACAGGTCCGCTACTGTATAGTTGCTCGTCTCGCCTTTTTCCTTCCGCATGCACTTTACGATTTTGCCGGCTGTTTCTAAATTGTGAATTTCCTGGTTTGTCGCTGTCTGACTATTGCTGCATAGTCCGCCGTTGAGAGAAATACAGTGAGAGTGCAGCTGTTCAATGAGGATATTTTTTCCGAATTTAAAATATAATAGGCCTATGTGGCGCTATTGTAGGTTAATTATGAACAAATGTGTGGGAAACCCTGCAGTATCTTGGTTTCATGTTAAATCAGTGTCACTTGTCATTAATTGTATATATAAAAACTCTTTACTTTAATACAGCGACACAATATGGATATCTCCCACAGTGTTTCTATCATAAATTCACTCTTAGGGACTCATTCCCTCTCAGCCAATCACTGTGGGCATAGAAGGTATGAACATGACGTCATCCATAGCAACAGGGTCAACCCCGCCCTCTAGTCTTAGCTCAGGAGTCCCTCCCATTCCTTAGTAAAAGTTGGTCTTATCAGCTTTGTGAATAGGTTTTAAGAAATTTCTCCTTACTAAGAACTTTTTGTGCTCCTTAAAGCTCACATATTATGCACTTTGCTGTCAATTTTATATGGTCTAAGTAGTCCCTAATACTTATTTTTTTAAATGTTTGCTGAAAAACCCGTTCAGATCATTTATTGTAGCAAGCCTCTATACCCTGATTGTCCTCTGGTCTCAGGATGAGCTATATTTGTGCGATCTGGCTGGCCCCTCCCACCTCTCTGCCGGGCTTTCTTTATATGGGCTCTCCCACCATCTCTGCCGTGCTCTCGCGATACTAGAGAGACACTGCGTGACTGCGAGTGTTTACCCTGCCGAAGCGAAGCCATACTTTGACATAACAGTTTGACATGATTAAAACCAGTGAAAACAGTAGCTTCAAAGTTTGATTTCTACAGGAATAACTTCCCACCCTTTGTGGTGTTAAAAACGAGGCATTATTAAACTCCAATGTGAAAGCTAAGTTAGTGTAATAGGCGCAAACGTTGGATGCTAAATCCGAAGCTACATGTGCGCTAACGGCTAAAAGTAACACTCAAAATCAGTGAAAACAGTAGCCTCACAGTTTGATTTATACAGGAATAACTTCCCACCCTTTGTGGTGTTAAAAACGAGGCCTTATTAAACTGCAATGTGAAAGCTAAGTTAGTGTAATAGGCGCAAACGTTGGATGCTAAATCCGAAGCTACATGTGCGCTAACGGCTAAAAGTAACACTCAAAATCAGTGAAAACAGTAGCCTCACAGTTTGATTTATACAGGAATAACTTCCCACCCTTTGTGGTGTTAAAAACGAGGCATTATTAAACTCCAATGTGAAAGCTAAGTTAGTGTAATAGGCGCAAACGTTGGATGCCAAATCCGAAGCTACATGCTACACTAGGTAAATAACAGGCAAACAACCATTGAGGAGATTCCTTTTAGTTTCACCGATGGAATTACTACACAAGTGGTTCCCTAAGCTTTGTCTCGTTATAAACGCGGCATTATTAAGACTGCTGTGATTAAGATAAATTAGTGGATATGAGCAGAATGCTTCTGTGTTGGTTTATGCAACACTCTACATGGTTTGCTGTACTACAGGCATCTTGTCGCTTAGCGGGGAAAACAACATGGCAGCCATCCATCGGATCTCGGGGCCGTGGACCAATAAGAAATGGGGGTGGGGTGGGGTTATCAGACTTTTTTTTTTTTTAGACCACTGCACGGTGGACGTGCATCGGAAGCATGGACATATAAAGAAAATATGGGGATGTGGCTGTGACGACATAGCCGGCGAGAATTCTGACTGGAGTACATGTGGGGGGAGGGGTGGGGGTTTCAGAAAGGGGGAGAGTGAGAAAAGGAGAGATTGTTATTTTTTTTGATATTTTGGCAGTCTCTAGGCACACCGTGGCCCCATGGATATGTTAGAACACATTTAAAAAGTGCATTTAGCATAATATGGGACCTTTAAGAGTAGCTACTCTTAGCGCTAAGATAAAATGTTTTGTGAATACAGCCCCTGGACTGGAAAACTTGTTGAAGTTCAAACCGAGCAACAGAATGGGGAAGAAAGGGGGTTAAAGTGACTTTGAACGTGGCAATGTTGATGGTGCCAGACGGGCTGGTTTGAGTATTTCAGAAACTGCTGATCTACTTGGATTTTCACTCACAACCATCTCTAGGGTTTACAGAGAATGGTCCACCGAGGGTACAATTCACACAGGCTCACCAAAATTGGACAATAGAAGATTGGAAAAATCTTGGCTGGTCTGATGAGTCTCGATTTCAGTTGTAAAGTTCAGATGGTAGGGTCAGAATTTGGTGTAATTCAACATGAAAGCATGGACTCATCCTGCCGTGCATCAACCATGCCTCGTTCAAAGTCACTTAAATCCCCTTTCTTCGCATTCTGATGCTCGATTTGAACTTCAGCCCATTGTCTTGACCACGTCTACATGCCTAAATGCATTAAGTTGCTGCCATTTCATTGCCTGATTAGTTATTTGTTTTTACAAGCAATTGAACTGGTGTACCTAATAAAGTGGCCGGTGAGTGTATTTTACTAGGCTATGTAATCAATGTTTATTGAACAATCTATAAGAAGAGTAAATTGTTGCTTAATCTCCTAATATACACAAAAAAATGTATGTGACAAAAATGTCATGTTTGCTTGCATCTATAGTAGTTCATAAACACTGTATTTATATATTTATACATATACATATATATATATATATATATATATATATATATATGCAGTAGGCTAAATATATTGTTAACTGGCCTATATGTATACACAGTATACATATAGGCCATCATTGTAAAATTGTGGAGGTTAAAATAAAGTGTTACACCACATAAGTGATTTAAAAAAAGTAATAATAATATCATGCAGCAACAGGTAGAGGAGAAATTAATTAAATACAGTTATAATTAAAAATAATAACAACATCAGGTGGCGAATGCTATATTGTTATAATTCATACTTCTGAGATGCATTTTTTTTTTTTTTTTTTTTTTTTTAAGGAACACAAACACACAACTGAAAAAGTGAACACACAAACAAAAGACAAATAAAATAAACAATTAACATGGTAAACTTTATTTAACAGGTTTCTAAGACATTGTTTAAACTAAAGGTAAATGTTAAGCAAAGAATAATAAGTCAAAAAGGTGTCATGAAGGTCACTTCAGTGCTGCTTTATAGTCGTAGTCGTAGTTTCCCTGATATCTCATAACGTATTTCCTCCATGTACAGAGTATTAGAGAACCCCATGAGCCACATATCGTATTATTATATTAATATCATATTATTCCAAACCTTAAGAATATTTTTTTTAGCGATAACCATCCAATGCTTGATAGACAAAGCTTTCGTTCGACCTAAAGTCTCTAGAGGTTGTGACGAGCCTAGAATGGTTGTTTCTGGGTTAGGATGGAGGATGTGGCCGTAGACATCTGAATAACAACAACGAAACACGCTTGACCAGAAATTGTGGGGCCTGGGACCAAACCAAAACATATGAGACAGGGTTCCATCAGAGTGCTTGCACCTAATGCAAAGGGGGGAGGAGGAGGGATAGAATGAATATCATTTGACATTTGAATAGTGGAGCCGATACACTGGTACAACCTTATATTGAATTAATTGGTGCGTTGAGTTGATCAAGCAAGAGCGTATGCTGCGAAGACACTTAGCCAAAGCATCTTCTGAAATTTATACTCCTATTTCGTTCTCCCGGGGCAGTGGGATCCGCAAACAAGTTTACAAACCTAGAGACTAGTTTTTTGGTATCAGGTTTAGTTATCAGTAAGGACTGGAGTTCAACAGGGGGATTATAAATTGCAAAATTATAAATGTTACCTCTGACACAGTTCCTTATTTGCAGATATCTGAAAAATGGGATGGCTGCAGTGTGGATCTATCCCTCAAATGAAGAGAATACATTATCAGTGTAAAAGTCCTTCATAGTAACAAGTTGAGATGCATTTTAAGTTAAACTTTAATATTTCTCTTACTATGTTGTGGAGTAACTATATGAATCTTTACAAAGTGAAAATACTTAAGTAGGAAAGTACTATCTGTACTTGACAGTGCTAGAGTAAATGTACTTTTCCACATGCGGTTTGAATGAAAGAGGAAGGCTGATGGTGCTGATAACAAGCTGTGGATATAAAGCAGCAGCTGCCGCTGCTTGACTGTGTCAGCCATGGCTTTGTGCAAACTCCTCACTGCGCTGGTGCTCATCCACAACACTGGAGGTGAGAAAGGCTATCCAAGAACACTATTCTGTGCCGCTAGTATGTGTTTAACTTGTAGATGACTAATACAAACACTTTTACAAATCAAAAGATGCAGAATAAAAACCATGGTTTTTTGTATGGAAAATATTATTATTGATTTGTATAATATTTATAATTCTTTGACAAATGGTGTTGACTGGGCATGTAGTTTTTTTTTTAAATGCCTAATTAGTGCCTGTACTATTTGTACTGTAGATGTAGAGAAAACATGTCACTTAAGATGAGATCAGATTCCCCAGATACAATTTGAATTTGCAACCTGTCCAACAGGAACTTAACAGCTAACCCTTGACATAGTTTCTGAAGGATGATTGTTTCTCTGTTAGGTTTGCTTGGAGCTGAGGTGAGGAGCTCTATCATCGGGGGGAAGGATGCTAAAAATGGCAGTTGGCCATGGATGGTCCACCTGGTCCCCATCACCAATGATCGTGGCACAAGGTGGCGCTGCGGTGGCTCCATCCTGAATGAAGAGTGGGTTCTGACTACTGCAAGCTGCTGGGATAGGTCAGTGCAATCCTGTTCCATGTCCATTGCCTGTGGGTGTCTATGTATAAAGATATGTATGAAGTGTGAAAACTGAAATTGGGGATCCATTCCAAGGATAGGTGGGTTCAGCAAGGAACCATCCTGGATGAAAAATGTAAACTTTTTTATGAAATGCACTTCTGGACACACTACCAATGATAACAGTAACACACTCACAATAATCATGTTTTAATGAAATGGTACAAAACATACTTTTTTGCCCTGAATTACGCCACTGTCTTAGCATTACAGACAAAATTAAAATACAAAAAATTAAACTTAAAAAGACAAAAACTACCCTTTTCACAATACACATAGCCATATGATTCATCAAAATAGTGATTAGTGCTTAGAGCTTTAAACAAACACAGTGTTGAATGGCACTAAGATTGATATACGTAGCTTTAAGAGAGCCATCCAAACTTGAAATAAATAAATAGTTTGATCCACCGCTGTTATGAAAATAGTGACATTAGCCATGTGATTTTAAATATAGCCCATATATTCCCTGACCACATGCCGACTGGTAACTCAAATTTGACCACGCTCACAAGGAGGATTTCACCCAAGCTAAAGTGACTTTTGTATCAAGTAGCACTGGCATGATTTCAAAATGATAAAATCACCGTTGGTTCTATCCAGTTGAATGGCAAAGCAAGGCACTGATTAGGGCTATGTGTCCCACTTCAACTGACCTCTCACTTCTGCTTAAGCTACGTACATGTTAGAACGTGTGTACTCTGTGCAAGTATTCTCCAGTAATGCATGACAACAATATGTGTGTTTTTCCATTTCCAGACAACCGAGACCAGAATGGGGTCGATCAATGGCTTGGTTTGGCGCGTACCAGCTGAAAGAGGGAGCTGATCGTTACTTGGGCATACTTGAGGTGAACAGTCACCCTGACTACCGAGCTGTGGGCTCTGGCTATGTCAATGACATCGCCCTTGTAAAGCTTGACAAGAAGCTGAAATACTCAAAGAGGATTTCTCCAGTGGCTCTGAACAGCGTGCTCGACTTTAATTCATCTGATTGTTGGATCACTGGCTGGGGGGATGTTAAGAATGATGGTAAGTTCTGCACATTAAGTAGCCTATAGGTGCACACACTATGTTAAGAAAATTGAATAAACACCACCAGCATTCATATTGTTCATTTTCATGAACCAAATAACTAAGGCTGACCCTGCATATGAGTGTAACACTGTTGATGAATGGTCATGTAACCAGGATTTTAGAAACACTGACAGTCACTCAAAACTGAGGTCATGAGTCGCTGCACCATGAATTGTCATATTGTATTTGTTGAATTAGGAGTTTTAAATACATTTTTGATTATTTGAGAAAAAAGATTTTCATACTCGATGTATTCATGATCGATGTTAAACTGCCGTCAGCAACCATTTTTCCCACATTAAAAGCCTGGTGTTAAAGGGAGGGCTGCAAGACATTACAATACAACATGTCTCCTCCTCTGAACTTGATTTGTGTGTGTCTATGCAGAACCACTGGGGAATCCAGAAACCCTTCAGCAGCTGAATGTTCCCATGGTTGCTCATAGTGTTTGTAAGGCCCTGCGCCCTGAACTGACTGCTGACATGATATGTGCTGGGGGCATGAAGGAAGACGCCTGCAAAGTAAGTTTAACTCTTTAAATTGAAATAGAAATTCAGTTCTCTTTGAGGAGGGAATGACCACTAGGTTGGGAAGAACTACACTGCCTAAATGTATACTGTTTTGATTATTATAAATTCCTAACAGCAAACTCAGTAAATTACTACTTCAGAATTACCAATTTAAAAATATTGTATTGCAAAAAATATTATTTAAATATAGAATACTTTTACTTTTGAAGTACATTTTACTATGAATATAACTTAATTCACAGACGGCATATTTTGAATGCATGACTTTCACATTTCATACTTTAAAATAGTTTTTATTAGTATTTTTACTGCAATATCACAGTACTTCTTCCATTGCTGAAAATTACTTCCTCTTTATAACAAACCCAGACTAATGACGTAGTCTTCCAATATGACCAGATTTATCTGCACTGCCTCAACCAAACTAGTGAACATGATGTAATAAAATGCTAAGTGGAGAGACTCACACAATAAGTCTGTATGTGCTTGTTTTTTCTGCCGCAAAAGGGGGATTATGGTGGCCCTCTGGTGTGTGGTTCAGCCAATGGCTTTGTGCAGGTGGGCATCATGAGTTACAGCAACTGTGGTCTCCCTCAAAAGCCTGGAGTCTACACTCAAGTGTCAAAGTATCTGAGCTTCATCAAACAATATGTCCACAGCGGAGAGGAAGCTTCTGCTGAGGTCTGAAGCTGTCCAGCCTGCTTCCCTGAAAACCTGCTCTACCCTCCATAGCTTCTCTCCACTGTTTAACCATCAACTCATTTCTGCTGGTTGACTCTGTGCACTGTGTTTATTAAATTCAAATCTTTGCATTAAAGCTTAAAAGCATAAATTTTTGTGCCGTGTTTTTTTTAACCTATGTTGATGTCCAACTAAACACACAGCATTTAAGTGCAGCGGATCAGTGAAAAAAATCGTTCAAATTGTGATACAAGCACCACACTTTGCATGCGCATCTCTCTTGGGCCAAGGTTTGTGGAAAAAACGCGAGCCACATGAAAATCTAAAATGGCCGTAATTTTTTCAAGATGCCTGCCATTTGCGCCATAAAAATACCATTTTCACCATAACATTTCACAGAAAGCTCAGAAACTATTGGTTTTGCTATCAAATCTGACATTTTCAACCATACAGAAGCTGAATTTAAAACTCTTCCCCTTCTCAGAAACTCCTTTCTACCAACTCGAGTAACATTCAAGATGCAGATATACTTTTTTAAACCCATTTGTGTTCATCCCTGTATGTCGGTACAAAATAAATGCTCAAACCCAGTGCTTTTAAGATTTATTTAACTTTATCTGCATAGGCTATCAGACAACTAAAGTTGGGTTCACCTAATGCCGGGCTTACACTACACGACTTTTCACGCGATTTGACAGTCGCAGACAATCTTCCAATGTCGGACTGAAATCACGGGAGTCGTGCTGGAGTTGTGGCGCGCGCACGTAATCTCAGTCGTTTGGTGTATGGTGGTCTTCTGACCCGATTTCAGCCAGTCTTCTTCCCGTCTTGATTATCAAACATGTTTGATATTAGCCTCGTTCGACATGTCGCCGTCTTGCTAAGACCTGCGCAATTAGGACGCGCGTCTTGCTGAGCGCACAACAAAAATGCTGCAAAAATGCTGTGCGCTCAGCAAGCCGAGCGTCATAGTTGCGCAGGTCTTGCTCAGACCTGTGCAAGTCGAACGAGGCTATTATCGCTAGTCTTAAGGTGCGAACACACCGGGCGCGTTGGGTGTGGTGGCCGCGTTGAAAAATCCTATTTTTGCATAGGGAACCATTGGTTTAGGCGCGATGATCCGTTGGCCGCGGCAAAGCGTTGCTTTTGGCGGTTTGGGCGCGTTGCCAAAGCTTCACCGCGCCGGCAAAGCGTCGCCAAAGCGTCACCGCGCCGGCAAAGCGTCAAAAAAAGATGAAAATATTCAACTTTCAACGCTCCGGCGCGAGACGTTTAGCCGCGTTGGCCAATCAGCGGTGAGCTTGACCCTACGTCACTGTCGGAGAGCCGGAGGACAGAAAAATCTCGGACAAGATGGAGGAGCAAATTATCACCGCTGTGTGTGCGCGACCGTGTCTGTTCAACACGACTTTGGAGTCCTACAGGAACAGGAACAGGAGGGAGCAGGCATGGGTCGACTTGGCGGAGGACATTGGGTTTCCTGGTAAGTTCAGTGAATAATGTGTATTTTGCTTGGCTTCAGCTATCGGCTGTGTATTACTATGAAACAAGTTAGCGCAGGTTAGCGGTAGCATCAGTTAGCGATAGCACCAGTTATCACTAATATAAAGTGATACTACTACTTTTACAGACTGTCCCGATTGTCAGGCTTCACAAAGTGAAATGTATATTATGTGCTTGTCAGTGGACGTATGTCGCAGGAGATGGAAGAGCCTCAGGGACAGGTATTTGAAGGAGAGAAAAAAGAAAGTGGAGGGCAAAAAGAGCGGGTCAGCGGCAGGGACAGAGAAGAAGTGGAAGTTCTCTGCGGTCCTTTCTTTCCTCGACCCCTTTGTCACCCCGAGGGAGACCAGTGGCAACTTGCCTCGGGGGCAGAGGAGGTAGAGGAGAACGGGGCTGCAGAGACGTCTCTGTCAGGGGCAGGAGAAGCAGAGGCAGATGAAGCAGATGAGGCGGCAGCAGGTCCATCGCAAAGTGCAGGTTTGTTGACAAGTGAAGACACGTATACAGCTTCTGTATTATGGTCACATTCTGTATAGAGAAAAGGTTTATAGTGCTGCACGATTATGTCTCCATCTTTAATGTGCTGTAATATAGATAATTCATATATCTTCCAAGCCAAAACAAATAAGACTTCTTTCTCAATAACATAGACCAGCCCTCAGGGAGTGAGTCCGACCCTGAGGATGCCCCTGCTGCTGCTGCTCCTGTCCCTGTCCCTGTCGCTGGCCAAGTACCTGTCCCTGATGCTCTTCCATCTCCGGCTCCTGCTCCTGCTCCTGTTCCTGTTCCTGTCCCTGGCCCTGCCCCTAGACCACCGAGCGGTATGTACAGGACAAATATGTATAGCATTCATTTCAGGGGTTCAACTATGTTTATGGCTAACCGTTAAAGCTTTAACTGATATGAAGACTGTTAATGGATTACTACTATAAGTGAAAGTGACAACACTTCCAACCAACCACACATGCATGTTCAACAGGTGTATTGATAAAGTTTTGGCTTTTCACTTGTGAAGGTAGTATTGCACTAACTTACACATTATGTTTTACATTTTATACAGGGAGGAAGAGGAAGAGAGGAGGGGTGCTGAAAGACCCCAACACCCCACTCCAGGAGGCCATCCTCCAGGCCCTGCAGGTCTTCTCTGCCCGTGCTGCCCTGCCTCCCCCACCCCCACCACCCCCACCCCCACCCCCACCCCCACCACCACCCCCGGAGTCAGCTTGCACCAAGTTTCTCCTCGGCCTAGTTTCTTCCCTGGAGAGAGTGTCACCTGACCGAATGAATTATGTTCAATTCCAAATTCACAAGGTCATATTTGACAACACTAATTTCACACTCAATTTGGAACCTCTGTAATAAGCTTTTATTAGCTCGAGTTGTGGTGACACTCTCTCCAGGGAAAGAACTGGGCTGCTAGAATTATATTCTATGTTTTTTTTTATTTTTTTATATATATATGTTATTCTAGATTTCTATTTATTTCTAAATTGTTCTATTTTGTTCTATTTTTTGAAAAATAAAATATTTCTATTAACTCTTTTCTCAATATATGATTTTAAGATCTAGCATGCACCAACACAAATATACATACATTATGCTACTTAATATAACAATTTTAATAACAATTTAATAATAATGAAGGAATCATCTCTTTAGTTTTGTGTGGGTGGCTCTTAAAAGAGCCGTTTTGGGGTTGTAGTGCACTGCACTAGATGATGGTGTTCTGCCACGAGAGGGACCCTTCTGCGGAGAAGTAGGAGGTGAAGGTCTCCCGGATCCGGATGGCCTCTCTTGCTGGGTTGTTGGCAGCCACTCTCCCCAGCCCTGGCAGAGGCAACACCACGCCACTCGGGAGGCCCTCCCTCACTGCTGCTGTTGGTGCTGTTCTCTGGAGGAAGTTGTGCAGCACGCAGGTGGCCTTCACACATCTCTCCGCCAGCTCAGGACGGAGCTCGATGACCCTCCGGTAGATCCGCCACTGGGAGGACAGCATGCCGAAGGCATTCTCAACCACCAACCGAGCCCGGGACAGACGGTAATTAAAGACGCGCCGCTCTCGGGGGAGGATGCGTCCGGGGAATGGCCTCATGAGGTCGGTCCGTAGCGGAAAGGCCTCGTCCGCTACAAAAACATGAGGCAGGGGTCCTCTCTGCGCATGCACTGACAGTACTCTGTCAGAGGGGAGCTTAAGATCGCCAGCACGGAGGGCCTGACCAAACGCTGAGTTGGCCAGGATTCCTCCATCACTGGTTCTCCCGTAGCCCCCCACATCGATGATGCGGAAGCACTTGTCTGCGTCGACAACTGCCAAGAGAACGATGGAAAATGTTCCCTTGTAGTTGAAGAACTGCGAACCGGAGTTCGCAGGGGCCTTCAGAACAACGTGCTTCCCATCGATGGCACCGCAACAGAGAGGGAAGTCCCACCGCTCCTCGAACCGCTGTGCAATCGCCCTCCAGTCCTCCGTGGTGGGCACCGCCATGAACTCCTCCACCAGGCTGTCCCAGATAGCCGTGACCCCATCGGACACGATGGATGCCACGGTGGAGGCCCCGACCCGGAAGCTGTTGGCGATCGTGCGAAACGAGTCGCCAGTAGCCAGGAATCTGCAACACATGAATAATTTATTTTAGCCTTATTGAGAGTTTCAGTTGTATACCAAATCTGTAGGTCAATTATCTCTGTCTTGACAAGTGTTTACACTGGATTTGCATCAGCTTATTTTACTTTCAAAAGCATGACAAGTAGGTCAATTTGGAATTTACTCACATAGTACAATAGGAGGAATGAATATGTTGGAGCCATGATGCATTCATTTATTTAGTTTGTATAAAACTGGTGACATGCATGTATATGAAGATTTGCCTTCATGTTGAAACACTGGGTGGAGCATTGACATAAATGCAGAGCAGGTAGGTGCAAGAGGGAAACGTGCAATGAGGAAAGCAAACTGTTTTATCACCATGTCGTGTCAGCACGCTTTCGTTTGACTTGTGTTGAATTTAACTCATTGAATATTGCCTGTGATGTCACAATGGCCTATGCCACGGGTTAGCATAGTGCACGATGCTTGAATAAATGGGTCACAACTCAAATATAAACAGCGCATTGGAAATAGACGTAGGCCTGTGCAATTTCAGAACACGCACCCGAACAAGTTCTCCCCGTTATGTGGATAATGTTCGACAACAGAATGTGCTGCTTTTGATAAATGAATTGGGCTATGAAACCGCAACTTACCGGAGACAGATGGACAGGCGCTCCGCAGCTGGTATGGAGCGCCTGTAGTTGGTGTCCTGCCGGGACATCCTAGCACCAACCCGGGCTAGCAGGTCATCAAACTGGCCCCGAGTTAAGCGAAAGTACCGCTGAAACCGGCCGTCATCTAGGCGGAGTTCCTGCAGCAGGTGGTGATACTCGCCCAACTGTGGCCGTCTGCGGAGGATGTCATGCACCCAAACACGGCGGCGTTTGGGTTTCCTCCGTTCCTCGGACTCCCACAAGAGATAGAGCGCAGCGATGGGGATGATCATCTCACAGTCAGCCATGGTTGATCAGCAATAGAAAAAGCGGGGGAAAATAAAGTTCGGGCGGGCTCATCTACGTAGGCCATGACGTAGGCGCGTTGCTTTTGGGCGCGTTGCTTTTGGGCGCGTTGGACAAATTTTTGACACAAAATGACCACGCGCCAGATCGGGCGCGTTGGTCGCTTTGGCCCAAAGCGCCAACGCGCCCGGTGTGTTTGGCTCAAGCGAAATGACATAAACACTGTCACACTCTCACATGCACCAAGCACGACACAGGAGGAGCGGCATTAGTCGCGACCTGTGTCCGCCTGGTGAGGCACTTATTTCGGATACTTTTTCATAGAAGCCTCGGTGGAGAACCAGGCTGACAGCCGCGCAACCTGAACACTCTACCGTCAAATACAGGGTTAGGAGTTAAAGTTATTGGGGTATGAGATCGGCAAATAAAGCTGGTCAAATAACTAAAGGAAGTCCCCCGCTCGGAATATTGAATTAACTTGTTTTTAATTAAATAATCACAATCGCGTTTGCGGAAATGATATTAATCTCAAAAGGAATCTAGTTGTAGTCTTGCAATATGAGACCCCTGTCTTTTCAAAATCTCACTCTGTGACTGAAAACTAATGACTAGTTGTCTTCAGGTGTGAATTGATTGTTTTTAGATGTAAGAGGGTTTCAGTCTTCAGTCTTTTCAAAGTCTTTTAAAAGTCCTCTAGTGTAAACCCAGCATAAGGGAGAGGGAGGGCCATTGTACAGCCTCATACAGAATGCAGTGGTGAGTTCTAGCTGGGGCACCTGTGATGAAGCGCAGGGCTGAATGGTAAATTAATTACATCTGGTTTGTTTAATAGTGATGAGGAAGAATGACACAACAACATTTAAATAATGTCCCTATGTGTTACGTCAAATGCGTTACTTTGGATAAACACGCCCCCAGGGACAATGCACTATCCCATAAGTGACAACATTTTCAGGAAGTGTCATCATCTGCCTTTTATCAGGATGCTGCCAAAGAGACAAGAAAGTGCTCCTCTATTTTAATGAATTTTCATTGAGTTGTTTTTAATTTGACTGAAGGGGATGGTCATAGTGTGTCAAACTGCGTTACCATTATATCATGTATTAAAAAGTAAAAAAAATTAAATTAAAATGTACATATAAACACACATTTTAGCATCTTTAGAATGCACACCATGTGGTGTCGTGGTGTCAACCACATGGCAAAAGGATATTTTGTCAAACCTGTTACTGTCAAACCTGTTACTATTAACCCTTTCCCCGCCATGACCCCATGTTTATTGTGTGTCCAAACCAGAATAATTTATACAATACATAATTATAAATTGTATTTATATTAAGAATAGCATGTTTGTCCCTAAATATATTGTCACTTCAAATACTTATTTAATACAAGTTGGTGTTGGTAACGCGATTGACAAAGCACATGTCCATGTTGATTATTTTAGGGAAATAAAAAATAAATAAAAATAGCCTGAGATGGCACCACATATTTTTCTTACAGGTAAGGGTCTACTTAAACCAAATTAGTCCTTGAACACAATAAAAATAATACTTTGAAAATCTGATTTTCAGAAAGGGTAATGGCACGTTTTTGTAGAATGACCCATATGCATGGCCCCTGCTTTCGAGCAAATAGGTCCAATCGTGCATGATCCACACTCACATTTGTACTGGATCTGTCATATCTTCTTGCTATGGCTCCTTTTTTCATAAAATATGTGTATATTTTCCATTCCTGTTTCTGTCTTCTCGCAGATACCAAACACCTGGCACACCTTCACAAAAAGAAAAACCTCTACACCGTCTTCTCTCATCGCCTTGACCCTCCCAGTCCCCATCCTCCTTCCTCCCTTCTACCAAGCCACTTTGTCAGATCTTTCTCACCAATCTTATTAACACCTCCTTGTCAACTTGCTGTATCCCCAACTCTCTTAATGAGACAAAAGTGACTCCTCGCCTCATGAAAACAACCTTCAAGATTCCAACCTGACTGGTTTCAAGGCAAGCCACTGAACTGAAACTGCCCTCCATAATGTCAATGAGTGACATCACACTGCTAGAGCAGCCATATCTCTCTCTCTCAGCTCTGTGGTCATCTTTCCAGACCTTTCTGCTGCTGTTAACGGTAAATCACCAGGGGCCATATTCACAAAACATTTTATCTTAGCGCTAAGAGTACTCCTAAGGAGCACTAAAAGTTCTTAGTAAGGAGTAATTTCTTAAAACCTATTCACAAAGCTGCTAAGACCAACTTTTACTAAGGAATGGGAGGGACTCCTAAGCTAAGACTAGAGGGCGGGGTTGACCCTGTTGCTATGGATGATGTCATGTTCATACCTTCTATGCCCACAGTGATTGGCTGAGAGGGAATGAGTCTCTAAGGCTGTGTTCGGAAAGCCATACTAACGTCCTACATACTCAACATCTAGGTAAATACTACATACTGTCTACTCAAAGATCGATTGTGTATGCGAGGTGCGTCGAAACATTCACAATGAAGTATACTCAAGCAATAAATAATTTCTTCTTCTTCTTATAAGATTCCAGCCGTTTAGACGCTGTTTAGCGTATTGCCGCCCTCCACAGGTTAGATATAGAACTAGATTTTTACATACAGTCCTGTGTTGTGCAGGAAATGCAGAATTGTAAATAAAGAATTGAAAAAAAATTCCTTGTCGTTTGAAAAGACGCGATTTGAGATTTCTTTATTTAGAAGGGACAGCGCACATTGATAAACATGAGCACCAAAGTTCAACATGTAAATGTGCCAGATTTAGCCATGGAGGCTAATTTTCACCTGTAGTCCCTGTAGGTAGATAGCTTAAAAGAAACATTAAGAAAAGAAAAATACAAAAATACAACACATAAACACAAAAACAAAATGACACAAGCACAGATAAGTAAAATGATACAATCATTTTTCCAACACATAACAGGTTGGTGATGTGTGAAAAATATGAAACAAGTAGCATACATACAGATAAAAGTGCATGAACATATGGCATGATTAAAACAAATAAGCATTTAAAGAAAGACAAAAAGCACAGACAAGGAGCATACAAGTGGCATGAATGCAGACAAAAACACAATAAGCACAAACACAATTAGTAAACACAAAGACAAACACACTATCCCAGATTATTATGGACGCATATTTGATTTGTCAGTAGCCAGTTTTTTTATATATTTTGAGAAGGATTTGAGTGATGTAATGTTCCTTAGTTCTGTGGGTATGGTATTCCAAGTATGTGCTGCTCGATAGGAAAAGGCTGACTGCCCAAAATAACTTTTTCTATATGGTATTTTACAATCCCCTCTTATGGATGCTCTGGTGGAAGAGTTTATATTTTGTTTTACAAATTCCTTTAGCGGAGGGGGAGCCATACCATGAAAGATTTTATATACAAGTAGAATGTTTGCAAACTTAATCATGTTTTCCCAGTTTAACAAATCATATTTTATCAAGATTTTACAATGGTGATATGGGGTTCCAGCCGGTGAAACAGAGACTCCAGAAACTGAGAATACGGTATGCTATGATCTTCCCAGCGATATTATCTATTGAGCATGATGGTGTTCAATCGAGATTTCATTCACCAGAAGAGGCAGAAATCTACGTAAATAGAATACAGGTCAGTGAACCTGCCTCACCTATGGACTGACAGGGTCATATCGGTGTGTATTATTATGCTGCATCCACACCAAACGCGAAAATTCGCGTTGCTCCGCGCGAACCGCGTGTAAATCACCGCGGGGGTGAATGCGCCCCAGGGGTGAATGCGGCGCGGTGAAAATATTCGCGCCGCGTGAGGGGAGGGGCTTATTTGGTAGTTGGAAAACAGTTGGACAACAACAGTTGGAAAGAGGTTTAAAAACAAGCCGGCTTATTTTTAATTAGCCTACGCCGTTTTTATTCAGCAGACATGGTACATGTTAACACCCTGGCGTGTTTATATCTTCTTTGGCCCCCCGTGCGCACCAATGATAAAGTAATCTCTTGAATATTGTTGTCATGCAATGTTGTCAGAAGTGAAGGAGGGGGGGAAAACTCATTGAGGGGTAAAAGTGAAGAAAAAAAAACAAGCCAATACACACGTGAAACAATAGCACTTAGTGCTGACAGAGATGTTTTTTCTTCTCTTCTCCTCTTTTCTCTCTTCGCTTCCCCAGTTAACATAACATAACAGACGAACTCTTGAATTAGGTCCTAACTAAATTATATTAATTATAAGATGATTTGCTTTATGCTTTAACAGGATGGTAAGGATTATACTAGAGACAAGGTCTGTTTTTCTTTTCTTTTTGTTTATATTTTGAAAAATAGCAGTTCTTGCCTGAATTCTGTTGCTACTTAAAATAATTGACAGACATGAGGGGTATACTACGAAGCGAGATTAAGGGCTGAGCGAGGTCTGTTGAGTCTAAAGCGATCTAAAACCAGAGTTTTCAGTATCACGAAAGGTGGCTCTCTTTCTACCTGGCTAGATCACCGTGGTAACAGAGGCTGCACGGCTAACCTGCCCAGACCAGTTTTTGTTCCAGAGTTTGAGTTTAAATTCGGCTCTTAGAGCGCTGCCCTTTAAGGAAACTACACCTTTTGAAATCCCGCGGAGGCGCGGACCTGACTATATTGTCTGAGCGATACTTCTCACTGAGTAAATCAGTAAACTTATTGATCAGTAAGTTAATGAACGAAACGAAGCCGTGACATAAGGCTTACATTAGAGTGAACTGTAACATCGCGCTGCAGCTTTTTGCCACATGCATAGTTATTGATGCAGAAAATGTAAAATAGCCTAGACCTATGTATGCAGCGCCATGCTCTCACCTCAAATGATTTTACCTGGCGATCTACACACACTGGCTCTTAATGAAGCGTTCTATAAAATCACAGGTTGCAACATTATTTCACTGTAGGCTTCTTTCTTTTCATCAGTAGTGATTACAGTTGGGACGTGACGGGTGACAGCTGTCACAGTTCGGACATCGCTGCAGACTCGCAGGTTAAGCTTCTCACAGTAGATTCATATTTGTCCGGAAAATACAGACTAGCCTACAGGTTTTGTATCTAGGCTATTTATTTTAATGGTATTTATAAGATGCAAATAAAGGGCTATTAGCCAAAATCAAAATTGTATTAATGGCCCAAAACTAACGTGATTTTCCACATAGGCTATGCTATTCATTAGGGAACAGTGTCAGACTTAAATCAGATTCTTAAGTGTAGGATTATCAACTAGGCTAAATGGTGTACTGTTTAAATCCGAATTCAACCTTTAATTGCTTTATAATGTAATTTAATGTCATTTATTTTACAGATCGTTCTCACTGCGAGAACGATCTGTAAAATAAATTAATCAATTCAGTAGCCCAATTTTCTGACAACATTCCACCCTCTCCTTATTTGCAGTATGAGTTTTTTTTCGGCTCTCTGTTTTCTGCTGTTCTGTGATCATTCAGACTGACAAACTCTTGTGAAGTCAGCGAAGTCAACTGCTCGCAATCAGTCCGTTAGTGTAAAGTTAGCGGCACAGTCTGTGCGGAAGCAGAGTCAAATGACGGGTCAAACGCCCCTCTCATGGGGACGCGCACAGAGCCTGAAGCTGAAACCTTCGTTCAACATAAGAGGTTGATAACTGCCTTTGTGATACCGGTTAGCTCTGAGCGAGGGTATGTGTTATGTTGAACTAGATCAAAAAAAGAGAGCCGGGCTCTGTTGAGTTTGCTTTGTAGTATACCCCTATGGGCTCCTTCCTGCAGTGGTTAGGGTATGGCTGGGTACAGCACATGTCCTTTGGACTTGGTCTGGGCCTTTTGCTGTTGGGGTGGGAGGAGTTGGGTTATGTGTTCCATGTATTGTGAAGTCAGTGTTTCATTTTGTTTATGTTTTTTCTATGTTGTAAATGAGCTAGGTGTATTCATGTAGGCTATGTTATCAGCAGAGCAGTGCCTTGTAAATTACTTTATATTATGTGGTGGAATATAAGCCTCAGTAAAATATATAAAATGTAATCCCTCATGTCATTCAATAATTCCATTTTAACTTGTTCCTGGAACATCAAAGGATGTAAACACCCCATAAAAAGGAGTAAAATCTTATCTTATTTGAAAAAAGAGAATGTAGCTATTGGACTGTTACAGGAGACACATCTAACAAAGGCTGAACACTCAAAATTAAAGAGAAATTGGGTTGGGCAAGTATTTTCTGCCTCATATAACAGCAAAAGTAGGGGAGTTGCTATTTTAATTAAGAAGGATCTTCCACTAAAAGTTGAGCATTGTGAATCTGATCCAGAAGGTTGCTTTGTGTTTCTATATGGCTTTCTATATGGCGAAATGATAAGCATTTTAAATGTTTATGCTGCACCAAATATCCATTGGAATCTATTTACAAAATTAACTTCATTGCTTGTACAATATAGTGCCCCTAATGTTATTATTGGTGGTGACTGCCAAAACTGCCATGCCCATTTGTATGCGGACGACACTGTACTGTATTGCATTTCTGATTCAGTGCAACAATCTGTTCAGAACCTACAGAGCTCTTTTAACACCCTGCAGAACTGTCTAGTGGATCTCAGGCTTGTCCTTAATATAGAAAAAACAAAATATATGTGCTTTTCCAGAGCAAGAATTACACATTTTAATGATCTTATTATTCACACAAATAATGGATCTCATATTGAAAGAGTCACTGAATATAAATATCTTGGCATCTGGATAGATGAAAAACTCTCTTTTACATTTCACATAAAAAATCTTGTCTGTCGTCTCCGACAAAAGATTGGCTATTTTTATAGGAATAAAGCCACCTTCCCGTTGTTCAGTAGGAAAAGGATTATTGAGGCAGTTTTTATGTCTGTCCTTGATTACGGTGATGTGGTTTATCGGCATGCATCTCGTTCATGCCTTAAACTCCTAGACTCTGTATTTCACTCTGCTTTGAGATTCATTACAGGAGATGCTTATGATACACACCATTGTGTTTTATATGAAAAGGTTGGGTGGTCCTCCCTTAAGGAGAGACGTGATGCACATTGGCATATTTTTATATATAAAGCTCTGACTGGAAAGCTACCACTATATTTGACAGAAATGCTGCTTATTTCAGATGGGCTTTATCAAACCCGCTCAACTGACATGCTCATGTTATATGTCCCCTATGCCCGGTCTGAGCTTGGTAAAACCGCTTTTAGCCATAGTGCCCCTGACTCCTGGAACAGCCTACAACATACAATTAAAATAAATACACTCATAACTGTTAACCAATTTAAAATTATTATTTTGAATCAGCCCCTCTACACTTGTAACTGTTTTAATTAGGCTATTATGTCTCTCATTCAATTGATCTGAATGTTTTAAATTGTTGTTGTCTGTGTGTGTGTGTGGTGTGTGTGTGTGTGTGTGTGTGTGTGTGTGTAAACTTGTTATGTATTCTCATTGTATATTGTGTATCTGTACAAACTCGACGTCATTGTAAAAGAGGGTCACCCCTCAATTGATCTTTCGAGGTTAAATAAAGGAAAATGAAAATGACTGGAATTGTGTGTTAGATGGGAAATTAGATAAGCATCCTAGCAATATATCAACCATTCCGACCCGTAGACAAAAAGCTATCCGTCAAATGTTAGATGAAGTTGGTTTGATAGATGCTTGGCGTCTACTGAATCCGGACAGTAAAGATTATACATTTTACTCCAATCCCCACAAGTCTTATTCTAGAATTGACTTTTTTCTTGTTCCACAATCCTCTATAGAACAAATTGAAAAATTTAATATTGGATCTATTCATATATCAGACCATGCTCCAGTCTTTTTGGGTATGCACATTTCATATAATCAATCAAACAGATACAGCTGGAAATGTAACAGGTCTATATTATCCAACCCAGTTTTTTGTTCCATGGCTCAAAAAGAATTAGAAACGTTTATCCAGGAGAACGATAATGAATACACAAATCCCTCAAACTTGGGAAACAACTAAGGTATTATTATATCATATTGTTCAGCTAAAAAGAAAACAAAGTTGAAAGAACAGAAACGCCTGGAGTTGGAATTACAAAAAGCTGAATCTGAACATAAACACAATGGCTGCAATGCAAACTGGCACAAAGTTATAAGAACTAGAACGGCCCTAAACACACTTCTATCTCAGAATGCAGAAAAGGGTTTATTTAGACAAAAACACAAGATATATGAATATGCTAATAGATCAGGGAAGTATTTAGCTAATCTTACAAGTAAAAATCTTCAAACAAATCTATTGATAAAATTAAGGATAAACATGGGAAGCTGCATTATACAAATATTGAAATTGCTAATGTATTTAATGAATTTTTTAAATTTCTGTATACATCAAAAACAGTGGGCACGGATGATAAAATGAATGTTTTTTTTCAACGTATAACACTTCCTAAGGTATCTGATGAAGATAGGATTAAGTGTGATATGGATATATCTTGTATGGAGGTCGAGGAGGTGATAGGTACCTTAGCATCTGGAAAGGCTTGTGGACCAGATGGTCTTCCTCCAGAGATTTATAAAACTTTTAAAGGTACTCTCTCGCCCCTAATTACTAAAATGCTTAAACACTCTTTGTCAATCAAAATGCTTCCTCAATCATTACAATTAGCTACAATTAATATGATACTAAAAGAAAACAAAGACCCAGAATATCCCGAATCCTATAGACCAATAAGTATTCAAAACACAGACTGTAAAATTTTAGCTAAACTTCTTGCCACTAGGATTAATCATATTATACCAAAAAATTGTGGGACATGACCAGACTGGCTTTGTCCAAAACAGGCAATCATATTCAAACATTAGGAGATTATTAGGTATTCTACAGTATGTTAAAATTCAGAAATTTAATGCATTAGTGGTATCATTAGATGCCGAAAGCATTTGATCATATAGAGTGGGATTATTTGTTCAAAACTTTAAAGGAGTATGCTTTCGGAGACGGGTTTACTGAATGGGTTAAGTTGTTATATTCTGCACCACAAGCATCAGTTTCTATTATGGGGGTAATGTATTCCCCTTTCTCTATCAGTAAAGGTACCAAACAAGGATGCCCTTTATCTCCTTTATTATTTGCATTAGAAATGGAACCTTTGGCAGAGATGATTAGATCTAGCTCCTCAGTTGTTGGTATTCAAACTAAAAAACAAATACACAAGATCTCACTGTATGCAGATGATATTCTTTTATTTTTAAACAATCCCATATCCTCCGTCTCAGCTGTTGTCCAGATAATAAATGAGTTTGGGGTGTTCTCTGGCTACAAAGTCAACTATGGAAAATCATTAGCTTTACCGCTAGGGAACTTGACCTGTTCTGATTTATCGGGTTACATTCCTTTTCAGTTGTCCCCTAATGGGTTTAGATACTTGGGAATTAATGTCTGTTGTAATTTCGATGATATGCTAAAAATGAATTTAGACCCAGTGGTGAATGAAATTCGAAAAAATCTTCAAAGATGGAGCCCTTTGTTGATATCATTACTTGGCAGAGTTGCCATCATTAAGATGAATGTCTTACCCAGACTATTATATCCATTGCAGATGCTACCCAATTATGTTCCAGTTAAGTTTTTTAAATCACTACATAGTTTGATAAGTAAATTTGTATGGAAGGGCAATCGCCCAAGATTTAAATTGGAGAAACTGCAGTTACCAAGGGACAAAGGGGGTTAGCACTGCCAAATATAATGTATTATCATTGGGCCTCACAAATAAGATATATTACTGAATGGTTAAATAATGATGCTAATTCCACATTTCTGGATTTGGAAAATATTGGATGTGAACCTGTACTGTCGGATATGCCCATTATAAATAATGCAATTTCACTACAGGGAATAAAAGATAATTTTATTGTTCGAAATACTCTTAAAACATGGAATCATACTTGATTCCATGTTTTAGACACGTAGACACTTTGGGATTAAAAATCAACTCTCTATTCTGGCGCCTATTGTTTGCAATCCTGATTTTGAATTGTCTTGTTTAGATGTGGGTTTTAAAACATTGAATGATGCTGGTATCTTTCGAATACAAGATCTCTTCTCAGATGGGACTTTAAAATCTTTCTCTCAACTCAGGACTGAATTCGATCTCCCTCAAACACAATTTTTCCGTTATTTACAGTTTAGGAGCTATATCCATTCTATACCAACATATATGAGTGGCTTGAATATCAATCCGCTTGAAAAGACGCTATTAAAGGCCTCTTCTTTAAATAAGAAAGTTATATTTACTCTCAATGTTTGTTAACATCCCTACGATCAATAGTCAAATTTCCTGGGGTGAAGATTTTGGATCCCATCTGGATGAGGGGATGTGGAAAAAGATCTTGTTGAATGCAAAGAAAATTACTTGTTCTAATAAATCCTATGAGACTCAATATAAGATTATCCACAGACTGCATGTTACCCCTGTTATTCGAAGTAAATATGACCCTATGTGCTCATCAAAATGTAAAAGTAGTTGTGGAACTTATGGAAATCTAATGTGGTCATGTCCAAAAATATCAAGTTTCTGGCTATCGGTCCAAAATGAGATTAAGAAAATGTTTAGGTTTGATATTCCACTAAATCCATATCATTTTGTTTCGGGACTGGATGCCAATTGCGATCGTAGGTACAGGTACATTCGTAGAGTGGCTTTGTATGCTGCACGCCTCACAATACTACATAAATGGTTAGATGAAGATCCTCCTAATATTACAATGTGGTATGAAAAATGTATGTCCATTTTACCATTAGAGAGATTATCACATGTAATAAGAAATAAGCTTGATGTTTTTGTAAGGGAATGGTCCCCATTAGAACTATACCTGAAAGAAGAATGGTCTAGAGTAATTTTTTATAGGGGCATCGAATTATGAAAGTGACTTGCAAAAAAAAATATTTAATTGGCATGCAATACTGCTTTATTTTATTTTATTAGTTTTACTTTGTAATTCCTTTTAAGACACTTCTTGTCACATTTAAATTGTTTCTCTGTTATTGCATTGATATCACTTTTTTCCTTGTATTGTCTCACATAAATAATAATACATATATAGTTATAAATTTTTTTTAAAAAAATCAACATCCATAATTTGCACAAGGAATAGAGAGCTACATTAAAAATCTTTTAAGGTCCAAATAAAACAATCTCATCACTCGTTCAATAATTAGTACTAGTTGCAAAGCAGTGTATGAATTTTCCTAACACAATTAATTTAAAATAAAATATTATGCAGGGTCCTCTGGGATGGGCTTGTTGCTCATTTTCTTTTATGGGACATATTTCTCTGTAATATAATGAGTGCATTTAAATTATTTGAAAATTAAAAGCGCCATATTACATTATATTTTTAAAATGTGCCACGGGCCAATCAATCAGTGTTTGACACCCCTGCACTAGTGGGTTAACTAAGAAATGCAAAAAAAAAAAAAAAAAAAAAAAAATCAAATTTTAAAAATTACATTATATTTTTAAAATCGGCCGCGGGCCAATAAAAAGCGGGCCGCGGGCCGCATTTGGCCCGCGGGCCGTAGTTTGGGGACCCCTGGTCTAGAGTAATATGTATAGGGGTATGAATTTGAAAAGTGACTTAAGAACCACACAAAATATTTAATTTGGCACTGCAACTACTAGCTTTATTTTATTATTTATTTATTTTACTTTTATTTCTTTATGTGACTGTCTGTTTATTTATTGTGGTCTCTGTATGTCTTGTATCACTTTGTGGTTCCTTGTATTGTCTCACATAAAATAAAATAAATATATATAATAATAAAAAAAAATTAAAAAAAATACACACATCCATACATTTGCACAATATAGAGCAGCCTACCCATTAAATAATCTTATTACAGGGTCCCAAATCTTATCAAACACATCTCCTCTATCATCGTATCATCATTATAGTATCTCAGTCGCTCCAAATGCAAACGTGTTGAACATCCACGCATGTCATGAGCCATGGGGTTGCGATGGCATGTGAAGGGCAGGAGTGGGTCTCTTTCAGCAAATCCATCCTTCTATCCATACGATTGTCTCCCATATAGATAATCCATCAGACGAGTTGCTGTTATTAATCCCTAGGGTCATCAAACATGGGGTGACATTATGGAATCGTAGACTGTGCATGTGCCAAAAATCAGTGTTCTGGCCTATGGCCAAATGGATTAAGGCAATAACCGCTTTAGGTATTGAATTCCACAATAAACCTCATTTGTTTGCTATGGAATGCTGCTAGGAGTAACGAGGTGGCTTGCCCGTCCAAAACAGAAAATGTTGTGAAGTGGTCTTGAATGATATAACACAGGTTGTCCATGCCTTGGCGATTAGTGCACTCTACAGAGTAGGCTCATTTGCTGCTAAGCGGGTTCAACTCAGGAACATGGCTACGAGTAAGTATTTATATGATTTGAGCTGCTCACAATAAATTTTCATGCTGCCTATCTGTGAATGGCTATTTGTTCCTTTAACCCTATTGATGAGTACTTTCTACCTTTATGTATAAGTCATCAGTGCTGTAACCTTTGGGGTCCTGTATGGAACAAATAAAGATAGATATGTATAGTAATAAGTTTATGGTTCGATGAAAAGTTACTAGCACTCAACATTTCAATTAGAGCAGCTCCATTGGAACAATCTTATAGTGATTCCAATATTATACATATTCTCTTCATCGACTCATGTTGTTCTCAGTGTGCTCATTCTGGTATGACATGTCTCACCTGCGGTCATTGTAGCCACATGATAACATCCAAAGTGCTATAATCAACTTTCTTGGCAATCACATCCAACTCATAGACCTATTTACAATACGTAAGCTAGCTCCGAATTGCCACAAGAGGGTCAGGTTCCAAACGTTTCCCAAAGCCTCAGAGAAGCATTGAAATATACTTTTCCAATATGAATGGAGTTTGCTACATAACCAAAATGAGTGTGCTAAATTACCTACCATGGATTTACATTGATTACAGACAGGTGAGACATTAGGTTAAAATTTGTTTAGCTTCTCCAGGAATAATAAAGTCTGTGGACTGTTTTAAACTGTATAAGATTGTGTCTAACATTAACTGAACATCTGTGCACATTCCGCAAACATTCATCCCAAATATCATCACTCAATTCCACATTTAACTCATCTGCCCATTAAGGGTGTAACGGTACACTAAAGTCACGGTTCGGTACGTACCTCGGTTTTGAAGTCACGGTACGGTACAGTACGGTACGGTTCATAGTTAAGGGAGAATGAACAGTTTTAGCTGTCAGTAACTAGCTAACATACAAATAAAATGCATAGCAAATCTAAAAAGAATACAGCTGCAATTCTCCAATAAATAAAATACTTATTAAATACTAGTGAAGGTGCAGCATAAACTAAACTAAAAGCCAGGTTGCAGTCGTACTAGTATTAAAAAAGGTAGTCACAGTATGTTACTTTATATTACAGTAGCAAAAGTTTGGCCTCATGTTTTTTAGCTAGTTACAATGTAAAAATCAAAGAATGAAAAGTGAATCTTGCTACATTTCATACTTAAGAATTATTGAGAGATAATGTATGTGAAGGTGCTGCTTAAACTAAAATATAGTATTTAAGAGTCATTATCAACTTTAGTAATAAATATGTCCTTAAGTTTGATGCTTATAAATTATATATTAAATTTTATGTATATAATTATATATATATATATATATATATATATATTGTATATATATATTATATATATATTGTTACTGCAGCTCTCTTAAGCTTTGAAGTGCTCTTATAAATATAACAATTATCAAATAAAAGTGCAACTGCAGCATCAATTAAATGACAGCTTATGTATTTTTAGTATACAAAAGCAAATACTGTCTGGGTTTGCACAGCTCGATTTTCTTCACAGTAACGGTGACCTGGATGGTGCCTTTTCAAATGCGTATGCATGTTTGACGTGTTGGCTCCCTTTATATGTCCATAGTCCACATACATAGGCGATCGCGGTGAAACAATAACCTGTGTGCCGACATTGTTCCACACGTTTATAACTGTTTTCATAATTCTACTAGAATCCAAGTTATCCCTCAAACGGGATTTGAATGGACAGGGGGGCACCTGCGAGCTCGGTTTCCTGTTGACTTACGCCATGCAGTTCGCTCTCTGTTTGATAGCACTGTATAAAATTTTTATTTGCACTACTCATAGACTGTAAAAGAAAGGAGGGGTAGCCTACAACAACTGCTAGTAGGGATGCAAACGGAACACTTGAGCGGAGAGGTGTGTCTGCTCTGACCGCAGCTGGGAGGGGCTGCTGCGCAAGGAACGGGGACGGGGGAGCTTATGGCCTCGTTTGAGATGCATTTTTGTTGTGCGCTCAGCAAGACGCGCGTCATAGTTGCGCAGGTCTGAGCGAGACGACTCCAAGTCGAACAGGGCTTATATGTCCATGCGGGGGAGGTGCCTCGGAGGCAGCCGCTGCCCGTTTAGAAGTAAAGAGCAACAGAGTCTCCAAAAGTCACCAATAACACCAGAAAAAGTAGCTAGATTTGTCGCTAAAGTTGCTAAGTTAGCAACACTGCACCCTCATGCTGTGCTCACCATGGAGATAACAGACTCTAAATCGCTGGCTGCTACTGCGCACGTGCGAGCGAGCCGGAGGCTAAATGGTCCGGGGGAACTCCAACTACAAGTTTTAAGTTCCACACCTCGAACGGACCGCAGTCCACCTCTGGAACACCAAATACGTGCCTGTACCGTCACGGTACGGTACAAATACGTGTATCGTTACACCCCTACTGCCCATGCCCGCTTACGCTCCTCGGTACCCAGCACAGCTCCATTATGAAGAATTTTGTAAAAGAAGGAAACCACCCCACGAGTAGCCGGGTCAAATTTATTCATTGTCTCAAGAGTTTCGTGCTTATTCAGGCTCTCAAAGTTCGTTAAAATTTTTACGAATAAAGTCTCTAATTTGTAAATATCTGAAAAAGCTTGAGGCAGAAATATTATAAGCAGTTTGTAGCTGTCTAAATGTGGCAAAGCTTCCTTCAATATACAAATAATTTATGTTAACAATACCCTTTTGTTTCCAGTCAAAGAAAGCTGCATCGTTAATGCCTGGTATAAAAGAGTGATTATTACAAATGGGAGTGTCAGTATACATTTTTGGAGCCTTAATATAAGATTTGATCTGCTCCCATATGCGTATAGTGCCATGAATTACAAGGCTGTTACTGTAGCATGACTTCTTGACTGTGGTGGGGCTGTTAAGCAGTGCCAGCAAGGAAGACTTTTTGCAAAGCAGCCGTTCTATGTGTAGCCACGCTGGGCATGAATCTGAAATAGAGGGGGGGGGGGCCCTTCTCCACCAAGCAAGCATAGACAGATGAGTAGCCCAATAGTACATTTTAAAATTTGGTAAAGCCACCAACATTCTTTGCCTTACATAAATGTTTTTTAGAAATTCTAACAGCTTTGTAGTTCCAGATAAATGAAACAACAATGGAATCTAGTTGCTTAAAGTAAGACTGAGCAATAAAACAAGGAATGGATTGAAAAAGATGGAGGAAACGCGGCAGTACAATCATCTTAATAGCATTAATCTTCCCTATGAGAGAAATAGGAAGAGTCTTCCAGAAATTAATTCCCTGCTTAAAGGCCTACTTCACCGGTTTGAATATGAAGGTGTATTGAATTCTGAGATCCTATGTAGTATAAATGTGCAAAATTTTTTAAAATCGGTTCATCCTAGTCTGAGAAAAGGCAGAAAGAGTGTTTTTTTTAACCCTATGGGGTTAAAAAAAAACTTACTTTGTAAATATTACTGTGATGTCACAGTAAAAGACATGACAGTAATATTTACAAAGTAAGTTTTTTTTTTTAAACCTATATTTCTCTTTCTGTGATGTCACGAGAAAGAGAAATATAGGGTTAAAAAAACACTCTTTCTGCCTTTTCTCAGGCTAGGATGAACCGATTTTAATTTTTTTCGCACATTTATACTACATAGGATCTCAGAATTCAATACACCTTCACATTCAAACCGGTGAAGTAGGCCTTTAAGCTGTTCAATTTTGCTGTCCCAGTTCTTTCGTAAGAGGTCCTCAGATTTTTTCGTAACAATAACACCAAGATGTGAAAAATGCTCATAAGCCTTTTTAAAGGGAGTGGACAATAAATATGTCATATTAACCTCCTTGGACACTGGCATTAACTCACTTTTGTCCCAGTTAACAGAGAATCCAGAAAGTTTGCCGAAACTGCTAATTAGAGTCAAGAGGGCAGGTATTGATGTTTGAGGACGAGATATAAATAAAAGAATGTCGTCTGCATACAACGAGAGATGATGTTCTTGCTCATGTATCTCAACGGGGATATTAATTTACTTTGTCTGACACTGGCAGCAAGCGGCTCAATAATTATTGAAAATAAAAAAGGGGAGAGAGGGCACCCCTGACGGGTCCCATGAAATGTTTTGATTGGTGATAACAGAGGCAGTTGGGTGTGAATAAATGATCTCAATCCACTTCATAAAGGAGGGTCCAAAACCAAATTTTTCAAGTGTGATCAACATATAAGGCCACTCCTGATCAAACGCACGCTGTGTGTCCAGAGAGATTACTACAGCCTACTCTGTATGCTCCGTGTACAGCACATGGAATAAACGACGCAAGTTAAAATACATATGTCTCCCTGGCATGAAACCTGATTGGTCGGGATGAATAATGGAACATACAGTGTAGTGTGAAAGTTTGTGAACCCCTTGAGCCTTTTGGAATTTTATTTATTTTAACCATTATTAATTCATTTTTATCAATACCAGTATTTTTATATGAAATAACAGATGTTTGTTTATCAATTCAAATTGTTTCTTTTCCAGAAATCAACTGTTAAAACAGATAAAACAAATTATTTGACAAATGTTGTATGTGCAAAAGTTTGTGAACCCTGAGCTGCATTGCTTAAATCGAGCAAGGTAAACACAATCAGGTGGGCCAAATCGAGTGATGAAATAGACCATTGTAATGAGAGATCTTCAGGGAAGAAATTGGGCGGCACTAGATAAAACAAAGATAAAACCAGGTCAGTTTAGGCTCACCAAACTGAACCCATACAGGTCAGACATGCTCAAAGGGGGAAAAATCTCAGAGGATCTCAGGAATAGAGTTTTGATGTTGCACATTTGTCTGGGGACAGCTATAAATTCATATAAAAAAGTTTGAGCTCCATCGGTCCACCGTGAGGCAAATCATCTACAAATGGAGAGCTTTAAGAGTGACTGAACATCTGCCTAGAAGTGGACTTCCTTCAACAATATCCTCAAGCGCCACAAGAAAAGGGATTTTTCAGGTAAAAGCCAACCCAAACATTACATCTGGAGATTTGCAGACCATTTGCCACCACCGTTCTTCACTTGGGAGAAGGTTCTCTTGGTGGTAGGCAGAGTTGCGTTTTTGCCCAAACATGGCGGTTTTGGTTGTGACCAAACAGTTCAATTTTGGACAAATCTGTCCACAGAAAAGACTTCAGGTATCTCCAGGTGCTCTCTGGCAAAGTTGTGACAAGCACTTTTGTTCTTTTTTGAGAGTAGAGGCTTCTTCAGCAACCCTCCCTTGAAAGCCATGTTGACTTATTCTTATTCTTATTGTGGAACCATGCACATCTGTCCCAGATGCTGCAAGAGAGGTCTGCAAATCACTAGATGTAATGTTTGGGTTGGCTTTTAACAGAAAAATAACTTTTTTTGTGGTGCTTATGGATATTTTTGAAGGAAGTCTACTTCTAGGCAGATATTCAGTCACTCTTAAAGCTCTCCATTTGTAGATGATTTGCCTCACGGTGGACCAATGGAGCTCAAACTTTTTTTTATTAATTTATAGCTGTCCCCAGACAAATGTGCAGCATCACAACTCTATTCCTGAGATCCTCTGAGATTTTTTTTTTCGCTTTTAGCATGTCTGACCTGTATGGGTTCACTTTGGTGAGCCTAAACTGACCTGGTTTGATCTCTGTTTTATCTAGTTCCGCCCAATTTCTTCCCCAAAGATCTCTCACTACATTGGTCCATTTCATCACTCAGTTTGGCCCATCTGATTGTGTTTACCTGCTCCATTTAAGCAATGCAGCTCAGGGTTCACAAACTTTTGCAGATACAACATTTGTCAAATAATTTGTTTAATCTGTTTTAACAGTTGATTTCTGGAAAATAAAAATGTTGAATTGATAAACAAACATCTGTTATTTCATATAAAAATACTAGTATTGATAAAAATGAATTAATAATGGTTAAAATGAATAAAATTCTAAAAGGCTCAAGGGGTTCACAAACTTTCACACAACACTGTATGTGCTCCTTTAATCTGTTAGCTAAGACTTTACCCAGGATTTTGGTTTCTATAGGCAACAGTGAAATGGGGCGGTATGATGAGACCAAGTTAGGGTCACGGCCTGGCTTGGGTATAAGTGAAATGTTGGCTTTACTGTATATAATGTGGGAGGTAACCTAGAGTTCAGCATTGAGTGATTCAGCATACGTAATAAGAGAGGCGATAATTTAGAGCTACATTTTTTGAAAAATTCTATACTGAAGCCATCTGGCCCAGCTGCCTTATTATTGGAAAGGGAGGAGATCACTTCCATTATCTCATTAGAATTAATTTCTTTATCTAGTGAAAGAGATGATTCTGCTGATAGTTTAGGTAGGTCCAAATTTTCAAAAAAAAATTCCATCTCATCAGGGTCAGGTTCACCTTGTGACTGATAGACACGTTCATAAAAACCAGAAAAACATGTATTAATTTTTTCAGGGTCTGTTCAGAGAGTGCCATCGTCTTAATAGACTTAATAGAGTGTATGGCTCTGGAAGCCTGAGTTTGCCTTAGTTGACGGGATAGCAACCTATGGGCTTGTCGCCAAATTCAAAATATTTTTGTCTATTTTGGACCAGTAAACGTGACACATTCTTTGACAATAGAGTATTGTATTCATATCGTAATGCAGTGATCTTCTTGAGTGTGGTAGCAGATTTTGCACATGATATATCTCTGGACTCAAATGTTAGAATACTTTATTAATGCAATAGGAAACATTTGCTATTATCTAGTATATACCTTAGTGCAATGATATATACTGTAGTGGGAAAATTAAGCAATAGTGATACGTTAATAGTAGCATTAGGTTTTATTCAATCATACAGCAAGAAAACTCCTAGGAGTGGTCACTAGTTCCAACACATGTGAGTGCGTTGCAAGGAGTGGCAATGTTCCCTTAAAATCATGAACTATTTAAGGACATCGTTTGGAGGCAGGAAGGAGACAGGTAGACAGGTAAAGCTGGGTGGGGGAAAGGAGGGGGAGACAGGTTGGGAGGCAGACAGGTTTGAGATATACATTCATATTATAATCGTGGGTGGGGCAGGCTGACCTAGAACAGCAGGAGGCTGTCTGCAGGAACATTGTCCTCTTTCAAATGTATAGTCAGGCTGGCTACTCTCCACACGGGAGATTGAGGGGGAATGGTGGGGGGGACAGAGAGGGGCCCGTCTGAGTGGTTTGTTGGATACGCATTTGAGGAATCTACATTTCAGTTTACACTTAAAACCACATTTAATATATATATTATTGCACTAAGGTCTATACTAGATAATAGCAAATGTTTCCTATTGCATTAATAAAGTATTCTAACATTTGAGTCCAGAGATATATCATATGCAAAATCTGCTACCACATTGAGTAACTCAGGTTTGTTACCTTCTCTATATAACACTTCCATGTCAGCCAGTTGATTATCAATTTCAGTTAACCTTTCTTTAGATTTTCTTTTTTCTGCTGCCTCATAGGATATAATTTGGCCCCTAATAACAGCCTTCATGGCCTCCCAAAGCGTGGAATCATCAACTTCACCTGTGTCATTCATTTGTACGTATTGATCTATTTGGTTTGAGAGATAAGAGCAAAATTCTTTATCTTTCAGTGTTGCATTATTTAGGCGCCAGCTAAATTCTCCCCTCTTGTAATTCAATTTAAGTTTTACAGAAACAGGGGCATTATCCGATATGAGAATATTATGATACTTGCAGTCAACTATTTGTGTTAAAAGTTTAGAATCCAGAATGAAATAATCAATCCTAGAATAAGACTTGTGAACTGCTGAAAAGAAAGAAAAGTCTTTAGCTGTGGGGTTTAGGAGCCTCCAAATATCCACTAGATTATACGACTGCATTAAATTATTAAGAGTAACACTGCTCTTAGATGAACTGGTTTGGGGGTGTTGTCTGTCTAAGATAGGATCCAAAACACAATTTAAATCTCCACCCAAAATTATATTTGAGTTTGACATATCGGGTATAGTGTTGAAGAGATTCTGAAAGAAAATGGGATCATCAAAATTCGGCCCGTACACATTTATTAGGGTAACTGGTACAGAGTTAAGCTCCCCTTTAACTATTAAATATCTGCCCCTATGATCAGAAATAGTTTGCTTGTGGATAAAAGCTATTGTTTTTTTTAGGATCGCTAACCTTTTTCAGCGTCCATAGAAGCGAGGCATTCTGATTCAATATTTCTGGGGGAATATAAAATGTTCATTAGCCGGCGGATATTAAAAAATGATTGGCCTCCCTTTATTAACCCAGTTTGGTCGGGGGATATGATAGAGGGGAGAACATCCTCCAATCTGTGGGCGAGAATTTTAGCAAGTATCTTCACATCTGTATTTAATAGTGAAATTGGTCGGTATGATGCACAATCATGACTCAGGTAAGTGTTTACTGTTTTTACTTAGTGTTTTACTTAGTGCTGATTGGTGGGTTTTGTTTCAGAAATATTGATAGACAAGCACATCCAACCAATTGCGCAACGAGACAAGCAGGTCCAACCAATAGAGCATGGAGTGACGCACAATGTGCTGGAGAAGGAGGCTCACTTCTCGCGTTGTTTTCTAAGCCTGTAGTGGACGGAGAGTATCGCGAGAACATACCCCGGAAACAGGAGAATCTCTAGTTTCAGACGATGTTTTCATTTCATTTCTCAGCCGTATATTCACAGAGATATTAATAAAAATATGCGCGCGCGGGGGCGCGTGAGGCGACCTCAGAGGGTTAATTGAGCAGGCGGCGGCTGAGCTCACAGTCGCCGTGTTATTCTTTCGTTCGCACCGTCGCTTGTGCGTTGTTCGCTAAGCCCGGTTGCTAATTGTATGCTCGAATGTATTGTTTTTCTAGCATTGCTGCACGGTGCCCGGGTTGAGTTCGCCTGGGCCGGTTGCTTACTTTTTAATCGAGAGCGAGCGGCTTGGGGGTAAGCCAGGTCGCCGCCAATTGTTGAGCATTTTGTTGCACAGTTGCTGGGTGCTGAGCAGGGCTGGACTGGCCATCGGGCGTACCGGGCAATGCCCGGTGGGCCGGCAGGCATTTTGGGCCGGGCCGGGTCCAAAAAAAAAAAAAAAAAAAAAAATTAAAATAATTTTTTTTTTTTTTTTTTTTTTATGGACCCTCGGCTGTGTGACTCGGCCCGGCCCGGCCAAGTCACACAGCTGAGGGCCGAGGTCCCTTCCCTGTCGGGAGTGCCGTGGACATATACTGTAAATGTGCGTGCAGGCTGTCAACTTCACCTGAAAGTTAAATAAAACTTTGTCCCAGGCCATTACTCATTATGATTGGTTCTAGGCTGGGCCTGGCCCAATCACACACACAGCAGAGGGCCGCCCATTCAGAGGCTGCATTGAATTGTATTATCACTTTTCTACTCGGAAATTATGAGCATCTGACGATGGTCAGTTATGTTCAGGGCCGTCGGACGGCGGATAGGCTTGGGGGGCCCAAGGCAGAGGGGGGCTGCACTCAAAAAATAAAAACGTATTTTTTTAATTTTTTTTTTTTTTTTACTGGCTCAATATAGGCCCCTGATCTTTGAAGGCCCCGATAAAGTGTTATTTAGGGGAGAAAAAAAACAGATATCAGGGGCCTTTCATTCGTCAGTACATTTTTGTTATTTTTTAAATAACATTGTTCGCGGCTACGAAGATCAGGGGCCTATTTTGGGCCATTAAAAAATACAAACGAAGGTAAAAAAAATCCCGAAGCTGACTGGATCTTTTAAACATGTACATTTCTTCTTTCTGCTTTTTGGTCATTCTGTGTCTATAAATTATTCCAGAAAATAGTACTAAATAGCTTACATAGGAAACAGTTGATTTAGCCTTAGTTTTCTCCTCAAAGTGCACCAGATTGATGAATTTTACTTTAACATTTAAAAAAAAATCTTCCGGGGGAGCATTCCCCCGAACCCCCCTAGAAGGTCCAGGGTCCACGACACAGTCTCCCAAATTCTGTGAGAAACACTGTGTGTGTGCATGGTTATTAAGAGTCATTAGACCAGGGGTTGTGTTCAAGTACGCGTAATGATTTGGTCATTCATCAATAGAAACATTGTGTTGTTATCTGGCTCAGAGAGGGGCCAGTCACTCATACGTTTTGGACTATAGACAAACAACGCTTTTACATGTTTGTGTTGTAAGACCGCCTCTCAGAGGGCCCATCAGGACTTCCTGTATAAGGGCCCAGAATTTGGTGCAACGCCCCTGCCTCCGCATATCGTATAAATAATCATGGTGGGCTGCCATGGCCAAAAATGCCAGGGCCGATTTTTTGTCCCAGTCCAGCCCTGGTGCTGAGTCACCTATGCCGGTTGCATACTTGACTTATCGGAAGCTAGTAAGCGGCCCGAGAGCCCTGGGTCGCCGTCATTAGCCTCTTCCTAGCGGGGCACTGTTTTCGGGTGCTCTCGCTGAAGCACGTTGGCTCAGGCTATTAGCTCGTCAGTGGGGCGCTTAGGTTTAAGGTCGCCATCACTGGTAATTCGGGCGCGAGGGCTTTCACCTAGGTAAGTCCGATTGCATAGCCGGATCCTCTAGAGGATCTTTATCCTTTTTTAACAACAGGGAAATACAGGCCTGATACAGTTTACCTGAGTCAAATGAGTCTGAGAATACTGAACATAAAAAAGGCGACAATTCGGCTGAAAAATTCTTCAAAAAGTCAGATGGAAGTCCGTCTGGACCAGGAGATTTGCCTGATTGCATAGATGTTATTGCTGCAATAATTTCCTTCTGAGTAATGGGTGCCTCAAGGCTATGTCTCAGGTCTTGAGAAAGGGAAGGCATGTTTAGGTTACTGAAAAAGGTTTCCATCACCGTTACGTCTACTGTACAATCAGAACTATACAAATTTGAATAGAATGTTTTGAACTTTTCATTTATCAATTTCTGATCTGATGTTGTACACCCACTGTCTGTCCGCATTCCAGGGATGAGTTGCTTCGCTCTAAATCCGCGCAGTTGATTGGCCAGGAGTTTACCAATCTTGTCACCATGCTCGTAAAAAGTACTTCTGCTCCTAAGCAACTGGTCTGCAACCTGACGAGAGGAAAGAAGGTTGAATTCTGTCTGAAGTTTTAAACGTTCTTTGTAAAGTTGAGATGAAGGTGAATTAGCATATTGTCTGTCTATGTTCAGAATCTGATTAGCAATTTCAGTTTGTTTCTGTTTTGTACACTTATTTTTGTATGCTGCAAAATATATAATTTCACCTCTCAAATAGGCTTTCATGGCTTCACAAATTGTTGCATTGGACACATCTGGTGTTCTATTTCGTTCCTACTGACCGCCAGAGGCGGTGCTTTCAGCACTGGATGTTCCATCGCGCGCATGCGCAGGTCGAGATCTTATACCAAAAAAGTCACCTGTGACACCTAGGTGACCCCGGGAATGTCTATATATTCCGGAAGTCACTCTAGGATCTGTTCCAACTGGATCTTCTCGCGGACTAGCAGGACACACAAATATTGTTGTGTGATATACCATTAGCATTTTCGCAAGTAGCCTTGTAACCTAAGGGTTGGTGGTTCGATGTGAATTCGTCCACCAAGGGCTGCGATTTGCAGATTTGTTCGACTTCGGCTGCGGCCGGGCAGGGGTGAGTAAAGGGTGAAGTCTACGTGTAGCCGCCGGCTACCGCGGAAGCTAATTCACCTTTCCACCTTGCTTTAACCCTCTGAGGTCTAAGGGTATTTTCTCGGATTTTACATACTTCTATAAATACCTATTTTAAATGTGCAAGAAGATAAATAATACCAAAGTGTTTTATATGGAAATGTTCAGAACCCATTAGCCATTAGTTTTATGAGGTCTATTTATGTCATAGACCACTGTGTAAATAAATAATTGGCTTGAATGCTGAAAAATGCATTGCGATTTTTGAAAAACCTGGAGATTTGTGTGAAATAATAACCTTTAGTCATCCTGAGGGGTTGTTTTGGCTCTTGAAATTGCTTCTCCCAAGCCTTAGCTTCAAAAATGCAGTGGAAATTTTCCAAAAAACAGTAGGGAAGTGCACAAAACATGACTAATATGAATTTTGGTCCAAACGCTTTTTGGTAGAAATGTTGCCTCTAACTCTACTTTCACAAAGCATGAGGAATTTAGACTGAATTAAGACTTTGTACCACATATAAAAGACTCATGGGATGTATACTAATAAAAAAGGGAGCATCACAAAAAAAAATTCAAACAAACAGTTTACTATATATAACAACACGCAGGAAAAACAATAATTACAAACTATTTACACATTATGTAGTATACACTATTTACAAGCTAAATGTCAATGCCATGCCACTTTGCAAAACAGTTCCTGTCCACTTGCAGGCAGAGGGCAACATTGCAGCTGGGTGTGTGGGGGCTGGTGGTATTCGAGGTGTGGGTGGCGCTCGGGTTGGTACCTGGGGAATTTGGGCACGAGACCTATTTGATGCGGGTGATGGGGTAGCTGGAGGCCTTATACCTGTGCTCCTTTTGGACATGGACCTTGTGCTGGGCAGGGAAGAAGGTGTTGACACAGGTGCTGCTGATGCTGCAGGAGTGGAAGGTGCTGGGCTGGGTTCAGGCAGCTCTTAGTCCTGTCTGTAAAAAAAGGACAAGAAAGACTGAGTTTTCTTCTTTATAACTGAAAACCCCAACTGCTGTTTACCTTCTTCCCTCCCCAACACAGTTAGCACCTTCTAATGTGTGGGGGTAGGGACACACAGTTCTTAGCATCTTAGATGTGTATGTAAGGGGAGGAGAGACAACTGATTTCCAACTGTCCTTTATTTTTATCTTCATTGTACAAAGCAACAACAAGTGACCCTTGTTACATTATAATACTAATAGAAATGTTTACACTCTCTCAAATTTCACAAATTGTGTGCAAACAATAGTTGATGCAAAACTTATTATTTTACTATGACACAAGGGAAAGACTTCTACACTGAATAAAAAACTATATTTGACATGCCACATTATCGTTTTTTATTTATTTGTTTATTATTAGATAAGTGTAGGCTAAGAAACTCTCTGAAACGTCGCAATGTTGTGCTAGAAGTCAAGCCTTGGAAATAAGAACCATTACGCGACAACTGACTATTGCGCACAGTAAACGCAAGTTTCAGATTACAAGAGATTTTGTAAATTCTCTTACCTGTCTTCAAACGGGTCGATGTGATCTTCATAACCACATTCGTCGCCTGAATCAAATCCTTCGATGTCAGAATGGCCATCTTCTTCATGGCTACTAACTTCTGCAAATCTCTGCAACAGCAGCGTCTGTTTACAACTTTCTTGTCGCCATTGTTTCCACTGAAAGATTCCTGTTCCCTTCAGTAAAAAAACCCAGGTACTACGGTAATAAGGTATGTCCTTAGTGTTTTACTTAGTGCTGATTGGTGGGTTTTGTTTCAGAAATATTGATAGACAAGCACATCCAACCAATTGCGCAACGAGACAAGCAGGTCCAACCAATAGAGCATGGAGTGACGCACAATGTGCTGGAGAAGGAGGCTCACTTCTCGCGTTGTTTTCTAAGCCTGTAGTGGACGGAGAGTATCGCGAGAACATACCCCGGAAACAGGAGAATCTCTAGTTTCAGACGATGTTTTCATTTCATTTCTCAGCCGTATATTCACAGAGATATTAATAAAAATATGCGCGCGCGGGGGCGCGTGAGGCGACCTCAGAGGGTTAATTGAGCAGGCGGCGGCTGAGCTCACAGTCGCCGTGTTATTCTTTCGTTCGCACCGTCGCTTGTGCGTTGTTCGCTAAGCCCGGTTGCTAATTGTATGCTCGAATGTATTGTTTTTCTAGCATTGCTGCACGGTGCCCGGGTTGAGTTCGCCTGGGCCGGTTGCTTACTTTTTAATCGAGAGCGAGCGGCTTGGGGGTAAGCCAGGTCGCCGCCAATTGTTGAGCATTTTGTTGCACAGTTGCTGGGTGCTGAGTCACCTATGCCGGTTGCATACTTGACTTATCGGAAGCTAGTAAGCGGCCCGAGAGGGTCGCCGTCATTAGCCTCTTCCTAGCGGGGCACTGTTTTCGGGTGCTCTCGCTGAAGCACGTTGGCTCAGGCTATTAGCTCGTCAGTGGGGCGCTTAGGTTTAAGGTCGCCATCACTGGTAATTCGGGCGCGAGGGCTTTCACCTAGGTAAGTCCGATTGCATAGCCGGCTTTAATTTGCGCCCCAGTGCGCGGCTTGGTTTACAGCAGTCGCTGTCACGGTGTTATTGTAAACACTGTTATTATAAGGGTGTCGCATCGTTGCTGGGTGCTCTCGCCTATAGCTCGACTGCCTAGCCCGCTTTAATTTGCGCTCCAGTGCGCGGCTTGGTGTTACTGCAGTTGCCGTCACTGTGTTATTGTAAGCGCTGTGTGATTGTAAGGGTGTCGCATCGTTGCTGGGTGCTCTCGCCTTTTGCTCGATTGCCTAGCCCGCTTTAATTTGCGCTCCAGTGCGCGGCTTGGCTCGCCTGTAGCTCGATTGCCTAGCTTGCTTTAATTTGTCATTGTAAGCACGGTGTTATTGTAAGGGTGTTGCATCGCTGCTGGGTGCTCTCGCCTTTTGCTCGATTGCCTAGCCCGCTTTAATTTGCGCTCCAGTGCGCGGCTTGGTGTTACTGCAGTCGCCGTCACTGTGTTATTGTGAGCACTGTGTTATTGTAAAGGTGTCGCATCGTTGCTGGGTGCTCTCGCCTATAGCTCGATTGCCTAGCTTGCTTTAATTTGCGCTCCAGTGCGCGCCTTGGTGTACAGCGGTCGCCGTCAGTGTGTTATTGTAAGCACTGCGTTATTGTAGTGCGGGGTGCTCTCGCCTTTTGTTCGATTGCCTAGCCCGCTTTAATTTGCGCTCCAGTGCGCGGCTTGGTGTTACCGCGGCTTTGGTGTTAAGGCAGTCGCCGTCACTGTTATTTTAGAGGGGGCGCATCTTTGCTGGGTGCTCTCGCCTATAGCTCGATGCCTAGCCTGCCTTTATTTGCTCCCAGTGGGCGGCTCGGGTCTTGCAGGACCTCGCCGTCACTGTTTGATTAGAGGTATCGCATCGTGTTTGGGTGCTCCCGCCTACAGCGGTTGCATAGCCTACTTATTAACTTACGGAGTAATTTACTTGACATAGGCTAATTATTTGCCATTATGATAAACGCCATAATTGCCTTGCCTGCATGGCCTCCCTGCAAGCGGAGGATGCATGACAGTGCCCTGCATGCCTTGGGGTTGAGCACCTGAGGAGCAGTATCGACAACCCATGCATGAACTGTATTTCAGCCTCATGCATGAGTTAGCTAGTTGGCCGAGGTGGAGGCGTACCAGGTTGCCCCTTCGGTGTGTCGAGGGCCGCCAGCGTCGTTCCTCGCAGCTGGGGACCCGGAAGTCCCGCAGGTTGACGATTTGGCAAACCAGTGGAGACCTGTCTAGCGACATTGCGCAATAAGGCCCTCCGCAGAACCTCCAACCAGCTCATGTGCACCACCGCACGAGTCCCTCTGCGACTGCGGAACTGCTACCCGAGGATATTGCTGTCCACATCGCATCTGTACTTTTGCAGAGAGAAGACATTGACGAGGTAGGGTCCTTGGCTTCACTGCCTTTCTCCCAGGGGTCGGTGGCCGGATCGGCTAGGGGGTCAGTGTCCGGTCGGGACACTGTTAGGCCAGCCATGCGTGTAGCGCTGGCAAGGCTGGGGTTAGATGAAGCGCCTGCTTCATCTGCACCTGTAAATGCTTTTTTCCCACAGGTAGCTCAACCCTCTGTTGTCGATTTTCCCCCCTCTGAACCGTACATCGCGGAGCTTCAGAGATGCTGGCCAGATGCAAAGGCTCTATCGCATCACACTAGTGATAGCAGAACCCTGGCGGCTATGCGCAATGCTGGGGCTTATGGCTTGGACCGGTTGGCTCCAATTGAGCCGGCGATAGCTTCTCTGGTTTTTTCCCCAGACGAGGCCCTGAGGGCCGATGCACGCTGCCCTCGGCCCCAGTGCCGGATTACGGACGACCTCCTTACCAGGAGTTACAGCATTGCTGCCCGTATGGGCCGTCTGGGGAATTCGATGTCTCATATTATTCTGGCGTTGTCTCAGTCCATTCAGGAGTCGGATGCTGATCCCTCGGCCCAGACCCTCAGTGAGACTTCGCTTCAGACATTCGCATATATGACTAGGGAGCTAGGCAGATTAATGTCGACTGTTACGTTGGCGCGCCGCCAGGTTTGGCTTGCGCAATCCCCCCTGTCGGAGGTGTGTCGACGGACCCTCCGGTCTCTCCCAGTAGTCCCAGGCCAGACATTTGGGCCATCAGCTCTGCAGGCCCTTGAACAAAGGGTACAGGTTGGCCAGGCCAGCCAGCAGTTTGCAAGCTTAAGGCGTAGGCTTCCGCCTTATTCCAGGCCGGGGGCCTCTATGATACCCAGTGTCGGTAACCCTCGACCACGTCCAAGTAGACGATCGAGGGGCCAGCGCTTGTCAGCGCGGGGTGGCCAGCGTCATAGCACTGCGCCACGGGCGGAATTTCGGGCGCCAAGGGGCCAGCGCCCAGCCGCCGCCCCCCCAGAGCCCCTAGGGGCAGGGGGGGTACGTACTGAAGCTCAGAGGCCGGCCGTCGGATGCTTTTCCCAGCAGCACTTGGGCTACTGGGAAGAGCAGACCACAGACCCTTGGATGGTGTCCACGCTATCCAAGGGGTACACACTCCAGTTCCGACGTCGGCCACCAACTTTCAGCGGGATCAAACTTACTGTGGTCAAAGATCCCGACAAATCCCTGGTCCTAAGACAGGAAGTAGCCACCCTCCTGGGGAAGGGCGCCATCGAGGTAGTAGAACCACAGGATCGGCTCAGGGGGTTCTACTCAACCTATTTTTTGGTACCGAAGAAGGATGGCGGGTTTCGCCCCATTCTGGACTTGAGACGACTGAATCGGTACCTCAAGGTTTTTCGCTTCCGCATGCTGCGTGTTGCAGATGTCCTCCAGGCTGTCGCTCAGGGGGACTGGTTCATGTCGATAGACCTGCAAGATGCCTACTTTCACGTCCCTATTACACAGCGTCACAGGCGGTTCCTCCGCTTTGCATTTCTGGGCAAGGTGTACCAATTCAAGGTCCTCCCGTTCGGGTTGTCTCTGGCCCCACGTGTATTTACACGGTGTGTGGCAGCAGCCCTGTCCCCATTACAGGCCGGCGGTATGGCGATATTGCCGTACCTAGACGACTGGCTAATCATTTCCCCAACTCGGGAGCAGGCAGTCAGGGACACAGCCAGGCTCCTCAGCCATGTGGATCGGCTTGGCCTCACAGTCAACTTTGCCAAGAGCAACCTTACACCATGTCGGGTGGTGAGTTATCTAGGGCTGGTGCTCGACTCGGTGGGTATGCGAGCCTGCCTCTCTTCAAAGCGTGTCGTTACCATTCTACAGCTATTACAGCGATTCAGGCGGGGGAGGTTGCTGAAATACAGCCTCTTCCTGCGGCTGATAGGTATGCTGACCTCAGCATCCATGGTGGTCCCACTAGGCCTTCTCAAGTTGCGGCCTCTGCAGATCTGGGCCAATGGTCTCCACTTGGACCCCAAGTGGCAGGGACACAAGTTGGTCAGGGTGTCTGGGCAGTGCCTTCTGGCCCTCCGACCCTGGAGAGAGAGGGCATACCTGATTGCGGGGTCGCCCTTGGGAAGGATAGCTTCCCGGCGGGAGGTTGTAGAGACAGATGCCTCCCTTTCCGGCTGGGGCGCAGTATGGCAGTGCAAGACTGTCAGAGGCCAGTGGGATGCCCAGCAGAGACTGAAGCATATAAATGTGCTGGAACTCCTTGCGGTGTTGTTAGCTCTCAAGCACTTCCTCCCAGTTCTGAGGAACCGGCATGTTCTCGTCAGGACAGACAACATTTCCGCGGTCTACCATATCAACCACCAGGGGGGCACCAGATCGAGACGGAGCCTGCGAGTCACGCAGCGGCTCCTTCGATGGGCGTTCCCCCACTTTCTAAGCCTGAGGGCTGTCCATGTTCCAGGTGTCCGGAACACAGCGGCAGACCTTCTCTCTCGCCAAGGGCCACCCTCCAGGGAGTGGAGGCTCCATCCAGAGGTAGTGAGCATGATATGGGACAGATATGGCAGGGCAGTGGTAGATCTCTTTGCTTCCGAGGAGACGACCCACTGTCCCCTCTGGTTCTCCCTGACGGAGAGGACCAGTCCCTTAGGACGGGACGCTCTGGCTCATGCTTGGCCAGACAGCCTGCTTTATGCATTTCCTCCAATTCCCCTTCTACTGGCAACACTGGACAGAGTCCAGCGTGGCGGTCACAGCCTACTTCTGGTGGCTCCACATTGGCCAGGAAGGCCATGGTTCCGAGCATTGATGAGACTCCTCAACGGAGAGGCTTGGCGCCTTCCAGAGAGACAGGATCTTCTGTCTCAGGTCGGCGGACGCATATGGCACACGAATCCGGGGCGCCTGCAGCTGTGCGTGTGGCCCCTGAGAGCCAGGACCCACTGCTGACGTCTTGCGACCAGGCAGTGGTCCGTACCATTTTTAGTGCAAGGGCACTCTCCACTAGGTTGCTCTATGCAAACAGATGGAAGTTGTTCTCACAATGGTGCGTGGCACAGGGCGAAGTCCCAGAGACGTGCTCAGTGGTGGTGATACTAAACTTTTTGCAGTCTGTGTTGGACAACAACAGAGCTGCTTCGACCCTTCGCGTTTATGTGGCTGCGATCTCGGCTGCACATGCAAGGGTTGATAGCCAGACGGTAGGGTCCCACTACCTAGTCAGGCAGTTTCTAAGGGGAGCCCAGAGGCTTCGACCACCACGGCCCTTGAGGGCACCATCATGGGACTTGCAGGTGGTTCTGAGGTCCTTATGTCTAACCCCATTTGAGCCGCTAAGTCAGGCAGATCTGACGCGGCTGTCTATGAAAACGGCATTCCTCCTTGCCATTGCGACTGCTAAACGGGTCGGTGAGCTCCATGCCTTGTCAGTGAGCCAGGCGTGTATACGCTGGCACGCAGATGGGTCAGGAGTGGTGCTCTGGCCGAACCCATCCTTCCTGCCCAAACGCTTGTCTCCACATCACGCAAACCAACCGATTGAGTTGGCTGCTTTCAATCCACCAGGCTCTCCAGGGGGTGCAGAAAGCGTATCAGACCCGCTGTGCCCGGTGCGGGCGCTTAGGGCATATATTGAAGCTACAACCAGCTTGCGTAAGACGGACAACCTCTTTGTCTGTTACAGGGGCTGCAGGAAGGGGGCTGCCTTGTCTAAGCAGAGACTCTCTCACTGGATTGTGGATCTAGTGTTGAATGCATATAGAGCACAGGGGCTCCCTGTGCCCGTGGCCGTTAAGTGCCACTCTACCAGGAGTATGGCTACATCTTGGGCGGCCTTGAAGGGGGTTCCTCTTCAGGACATTTGCTCCGCGGCTACATGGTCTTCATCATGTACGTTTGCGCGGTTCTACAGAGTGAATGTCGCCGCTCCTCATCCGGTGGCGACGGCTATCTTGTTGGCGGCTGGAAGGCCTTAAATGGTGAGTACTCTTCGTGACCTTTTTGGTATAAGTCATCCAGTGCTGAAAGCACCGCCTCTGGCGGTCAGTAGGAACGAAATAGAACGATAGTTACGTATTAACTACGGTTCTATGAGTTCCGGATGACCGCCAGAGTTCTCTGTCACTCAGACTTCTCAGATACCGCGAGAAGATCCAGTTGGAACAGATCCTAGAGTGACTTCCGGAATATATAGACATTCCCGGGGTCACCTAGGTGTCACAGGTGACTTTTTTGGTATAAGATCTCGACCTGCGCATGCGCGCGATGGAACATCCAGTGCTGAAAGCACCGCCTCTGGCGGTCATCCGGAACTCATAGAACCGTAGTTACATACGTAACTATCGTTTTATTTATACTCAAAAAAGTTTTAATATGTGTAGAGATGTGTGAAAGAAAACTCTCATCTGTGAGCAACAATGGATCCAGTCTCCACTGCCTTCTTGTATACTCAACGTCAGGGAAAGCCAGTTGAAGGAGCAGAGGGGTGTGATCTGAGATCACAATGCTTTCATAACTGCATGACTTTAGGTCTGACATCAATGAATTATCAACAAAAAAAATAATCAATTTGGGTGTAAGTGTGGTGGACATGTGAAAAGAATGAATATTCTCTTCCTGTGGGGTATAAAAACCTGTATGGATCAGAGAGGCTATAATCAGCAAGAAATGATTTGATATAACCTGCAGATCTGCTAAGAGTGGCAGGTTTGGGGGAAGAGCGATCTAAGACTGGATCTAGATAACAATTAAAATCCCCACCAAGAATAAGAGAATGGGAATTGAGATCGGGGAGTTGAGAAAAAAATCTCTTAAAAAATTCTACATCATCAGACGTTAGGCGCGTAGACGTTAGCCAAGATGACTGACTTATTGTAAAGTTTGCCTGAAACAATAATAAAACGTCCATTTTTATCTGATATAATGTTTGAGGACTCAAAAGGAATATTACTATCAATAAGGATAGCTGTCCCCTAGCCTTACCCTGAAATTAGAATGAAACAATTGTCCACGCCAGCATTTACTTAATCGCCCATGGTCAGAGTCATGTAAGTGGGTTTCTTGAAGGAAAACTATTCCAGCCCTGAGCCGTTTTAGGTGGGTTAAGACCTTACCCCTTTTCACTTGGTGATTTAGCCCCTTGACAGTCCAACTAATTAAATTAAGATTGCCCTTCATCTAGCTCAGTTATAGTGAGAATAAAAAGAGTTGCTCCGATAAGAAAAAGAGTAGCAAAATACAGAGGGAAAGAAAAACACACAAAAAAAAGGAAAACACAAATAACTGAAAACACCGCAGGTGATGTCTTATCAGCTAAACCCCCAGTTAACACCACCCCATCCCACCCAGAACCCACCCCATATATTGCTCTAAACAGCAAACCCCAAAAGACCCTTACTAGTCTCACAACAAACATTCCAAGCCTTAACTTTCTGGGGCCGGTTTCCCGATAACGTCATCTCTTAGCGCTACGAAGACTCCTACGAAGACTTCTACGTTATGACTTACCAAAGTTGTTTACCTCTGTAGTCGTGGTTCCCGAACCGTGTCTTAGGAGAAGCACTCCTTACGTCGTTCGTACACTGCTGAAATCGGTTGCTCCGAGTTCGATTATCCATTTCCTGCTCATTTCATGCGCAGCTGCATCTGTATGCTGTCTAATCAAATCTACCCGTGCATTTCTAGTGTAATATAAAGTCATGAATTAGTTTGTTGAATCATCATCTGTGTTTTGGAACTCTTGTTTTATAATCTAAGTATCTTTAAGAACACTAATCACGTTACTTGGTGGGTCAGTAATGAAACTGAAAGTAGATATAATATCGCCAATAGCCTATATAAATAAAAACAGACGGCCCAAACAGCGTCCAAATGAGCTAAAATCCTAAATACAATAAACAGTAACATGGCACACTTATTTTAAGGTAAGCTCTAATTGATTATTCATTCATTTTTTCGCACGTTTACATGTTTTGAGGCGGAGGATCCGACGCACTCTGCCCGGGCTCAGCTGACAGCTGAGAGCCGGTGTGGAACACAGTGCGGAGGTTCTAGTGTTAACCATGTCGAACATACTACCATAGCCTATACCAATTTAAAAAAAAGATAGGCCTATAGAAAATATAGAAACAGCGGAGGAGAGATTGTTACAGCAATTATTTCCATCATGAATGACTTGTGGCAGTTCCATGCGCAACAGGGATGTCACTCATGTCCGTTTTACGCATGGTGCTTTACAGAAGGAAATGTGGGGGTTTGTATCTCTGGCGATGCCACAGCGATCGCAGGGACTTTCACTTGTGTCATTAAACTTATAAATCTGACTGTATTTCATATCACAGGGATACAGCGATGACTGTAGCCTATAACAAACTGATAAAAAACGATCCGACTGTAGGCTATAGTGTATCACGTAGCCTATTGGTATTTTCATATTGACGGACATCGCATCCATTCAGTTAATGCTGATTGTCAAGTCAGTTAGATGACTAAAAAGTAGGCTACTTGTTCATATATTTTGAACACTTTGTGAATCAGAGTTAATGGCATTCTGCTAAAATATATAATAGCCTAAGCCTACTTTAAATATACGTGATATACACTATACAGTTGGATCGTTTTTAACAGTTTGTTATTAAATACAGTCATCGCTGTGTCCGTTTGATATGAAATACAGTCAGATTTATTAGTTAAATTACACAAGTGAGAGCTGAAACATCCATACGGTAGAGCTAAGAAGGCTCTGAGGGCGCTCCAGACCAACCTTACCAACGTATGACGTACGAAAGAGATTCGTAGCAAAGAAGGTTTCGGGAAACAGGCGAAACGTTAAGTAGGAACTCTACGTAGGGGTTACGAATGACGTAGCGTTAAGAAGGCTCTAAGAAGGCTTTGGGAAACCGGCCCCTGACCTGTGCTAGCTTCCCACATAAGTCTTGTACAATTCACCCCTTAACAGCTATGAACAATCCAGCAAACTGTCAAAATGACAACACACTGAACAAACATACCGTGCTCACCCAACAAATTCGAAATACAAAAAAAAAGAACAAGGCGTGAGTTAGACAAGCTGTCCAAATGGCAAAAAAAATAAAATAAAAAAATGAAGAACAGACACGCTTATCCAGCCGTTTTAAAATAGAGATACAAATAAAAAAAGCAAGTCAGCTAGACAATACGTCAAAATGACAGCAACAAAAGTGTCACGTTCACCCAGCTGATTTACTCATTTTAAAAAAGGGAGAAAAAATACGTGTAGTACCATCAGTCTGAGAGTTTGGCTGGGGATATGAAAAGAGCGTTTGTCCAAATTTGTATACTAACAGCAGGCAGTCGTATTTACTACGGACTCACACCCAATGTAGAGATGTAGTTAGATGCTTCAGAGACGGACCGCAACCATTTTCTCTCGACGCTCTGGAGAGTAATACGAAGTTTTGCAGGGAATAGGAGAGAGGGACGGAGACCGCGCTGATAAAGCACAGCCATGGCCCCCCTGTATTCAGCCCGCTGCTTCACGACCTCCGCGCTGTAATCCTCGTAGAACCGGAGCTTGTGGCCGTGGTATTCCAGCTCGCCTTGTTTACGTGCCTCTCTCATGACCAAGTCTTAAATCTGGCATTGGTGGAAGCGGATGACGACAGGCCGCGATCTCTCGCCCGGGCCAGGTTTGGGTGCCAAAGTGCGGTGAGCCCTGTCCAGTTCCGGGGGAGAAGGGAGAACTTGATCACCAAAAACCTCGACGAGGAGCTCGGAGAAAAAGGCGGTGGGGCGTGCACCCTCAAGTGACTCTGGTAAGCCCACAATACGAACATTCTGTCTCCTGCTTCTCCCTTCCGAAACCGATAGTTTAGCTTTCAGCGACTTGTTGTCTTCCTGCAGTGAGGAGCACGTAGCCTCAAGTTGCTCCAGGCGTCCGCAAACAATTTCTGCATTCTCCTCGAGATCTGTTATACGTTTCCCATGGCCTGAGACCACGGCCTGGATGTTGTCTAGCTTAGTGACCAATCTGTCGAACGATGACTTGATCTCCGCGGTTATGGCTGCTCTATGATGCTCAAGCAGGTCCGGAATGGAAGCCATTGAGCTAGCACCAACGTCGGTGCTAGCCACGCTGTCCGAGGACACATCCGACTCTGCTGAATCTCTTTTCGCTCCTTTTTTTCCTCTGGGCATCTTTCCAAATCAGTACCAGTGTCACCGGCAATATAAGCACAAAATAAATCGATTAAAATAGGGTTTAATCAGTTAGGTCCGAAATAGTCAGTGGGAGCTAGAGAGCGAACGCACCTACTCCATGCTCTGCAACCCGGAAGTCCCAGATTTCCCATCTTTAGCAGGCGCTGCGCTTCGATGTGCACGATCCACCTTCACGGGCCGGTCAAAATTCTCCTCTCCCAAAAGCTTCGGTAACAGCTTGGCAACAAACTCCGTCAGCCTACCGTTTTCAGCTTTCTCCTTTATTCCAATGATGCGGATGTTCTGCCTCCGGGAGCGGGCCTCACGGTCGTCTAGCTTGTCTTCTTGTAGCGTGTACTGGGATGCAAGGCTAGCGTGTCGCCTCTCCAATTCCTCTAGCCGTTTCTCGTGCGATTCCACAGCAGCCTCGGTTGACGACACACGTTCAGGAACGTCTGATAGAGCCGATTTGAGTGCGGATAGGGACCCTTTTAGCTCGTCGAATCTCACATCTACGGCGCTTTTCAATGCATTTATTGCTGCTAGGACGTCTTCGTTTGTAGCCGGGGCTTTAGCACTAGCAGCTACAGGGCTAGCTGCAGTTCTTCAGTGGCCTCGGCATCGTTTTCGACAAAACCCTCTTCATCTTGGCCTTTTTCAGATTTATGCCCCTTGCCTTTTCTTGTCATTTTGTCTTTCTTTTTAGTTCAAACTCGCCAAAATTTAAATTAAGAACAATAAGTGAGGTAAAAAGAAAAACACGTCTACTCCATAGCCAGGGTAGCCAGATCTCCCATGAATTAGATTTTTTATCTAGCATTTTCAAGGCCTGTTTGAGGCCTGTTTCAGTTGTTTTGTTTCAACTGAGCGTAATGTGGTCCGTCCTGCCTGTGACCAGCTGGTAAGACAGTAATTAATATGTGAGAAAATCATAGCATGAAGGTACAACCTTGAGGCCTGTGTAGTTCAATTATTCCTGAAATTTGATAAATTGAATTTGATTTTGTTTAGGTCTTTTTTAACTTGTGTTTTGAAAGTGAGCTTAGAATCTATCATTATTCCAAGGTACTTGATTTCTTGGACCACTGAGAGTCTTCTCCCTTCTACTGTCACGTCTGGATCTGGATCGCTGTTTGCAGATTTTTGAAAGGAACATACATACAGTTTTTTCAACATTTAGATGCAGACAGGAGTTTGCTAACCAATTTGAAATATTGACCATTGCAGCTGATAGTTCTTCTGCAGCTTGCTTCTTGTTTTTAGCATGTAGATACAGTATATGACTGAATCATCAGCATACATCTGACAGGTGACAGTAGGTGGACAGACTTCAGGTAGGTCATTAATAAATAGACTGAATAACAAGGGACCCAAAATGGAACCTTGGGGTACACCCACACAAACTTCAGCTATTTGTGAAATGTTATGACCCACTCGAACACATTGTTTCCTCTCTGTAAGGTATGATTTTAGGTGAAACATTAAACTTTGATAACTTCGTAATTAAGACCTCATGATTAACTAAATCAAAAGCTTTTTTTAAATCAAGAAAAACAGCCCCCACTACTCCACCCTTATCCAATTTAGCCCTAATATTTTCCACCTCCGGCAGAGCTTTTCTAGCATCCCTGTGGAGGTTGGGGGCATTGAAACCGAGTGGTCGATGTTCAAAACTTCCATTGCTGAAGCTGCGGCAGGCAGCTGTGGTCTCAAGGTCTTAGGTGCCTCAAGGGGCGGTAACCCTTGAACGCCGTGGTGGACCTCGGTGGTCAGGGAAGCCGTCCGACTGAAGAAAGAGTGCTTCCGGGATATGCTATCTCGGGGGACTCCTGAGGCAGTTGCAAGGTACCGACAGGCCCGAAGGGCTGCAGCCTCTGCTGTGTCAGAGGCAAAGCAGCGGGTGTGGGAGAAGTTCGGAGAAACCATGGAGAAGGACTTTCGGTCGGCACCAAGGTGTTTCTGGAAGACCGTCCGGCACCTCAGGAGGGGGAAGCGGGGAACCATCCAAGCTGTGTACAGTAAGGATTGGGACGCTGTTGACCTCAACTGAGGAGGTAGTCGGTCGGTGGAAGGAGCACTTTGAGGAACTCCTGAATCCGACTAACACGCCCTCTATGTTGGAGGCAGAGCTGGAGGCTGATGGGGGATCATCGTCAATTTCCCTGGTGGAAGTCACTGAGGTAGTCAAACAACTCCACAGTGGCAAAGCCCCGGGGGTTGATGAGATCCGTCCAGAAATGCTGAAAGCAATGGGTGTGGAGGGGCTGTCTTGGATGACACGCCTCTTCAACATTGCGTGGAAGTCGGGTACAGTGCCGAAGGAGTGGCAGACCGGGGTGGTGGTTCCTATTTGCAAAAAGGGGGACCAGAGAGTGTGTGCCAACTACCGGGGTATCACACTTCTCAGCCTCCCCGGCAAAGTCTACTCCAAGGTGCTGGAAAGGATTGAAGTGGAACAATGCGGATTCCGTCCTGGCCGTGGAACAACGGATCAGCTCTTCACTCTCGCAAGGATCCTAGAGGGAGCTTGGGAGTTTGCTCATCCAGTCTACATGTGTTTTGTAGATCTGGAGAAGGCTTATGACCGGGTTCCCCGGGAGATACTGTGGGGCGTGCTGCGGGAGTATGGGGTGAGGGGGTCCCTTCTCAGGGCCATCCAATCTCTGTACACTCAAAGCAAGAGCTGTGTCCGGGTTCTCGGTAGTAAGTCGGACCCGTTTCCGGTGGGGGTTGGCCTCCGCCAGGGCTGCGCTTTATCACCAATCCTGTTTGTAATATTCATGGACAGGATATCAAGGCGTAGTCGTGGTGGGGAGGGGTTGCAGTTTGGTGGGCTGAGGATCTCATCTCTGCTGTTTGCGGATGATGTGGTTCTGATGGCATCATCGGCCTGTGACCTTCAGCTCTCATTGGATCGGTTCGCAGCCGAGTGTGAAGCGGTTGGGATGAGGATCAGCACCTCTAAATCTGAGGCCATGGTGCTCAGCAGGAAACCGATGGTTTGTCTACTACAGGTAGGCAGGGCCGTCGTATAGGGGGTAAAGGTTATGACGATTATAAGGGCCCACAGCCAGCTAGGGCCCACACAGCCCCCAGTAGAATCTACGACAAAATTATTATGCATACAGTGAACTAATATATAATCATAGGAATGAGTCCGAATTAAAACAAAGCCACAAGTCATACAATATTCTAGTTTTAATCATTTCAATAACCCCCTGGGCCCCTTCTTAAAAAATGGTTTGGTCCACCCCGCGGTTCGTTCTTCCTCATTGGAATTACCTTTGTCGGGGCGCAGACTGAATCCTACGTTAGCTGTCATCTGGCCGCGCTACACTCTGATCAAGTCGCCAGTTCATAAAAAAAAAAAAAAAAAAAAAAAAAGTCGCCAGTTAATTGTAGACCAACGGTTCCTACAGTAACTATAACTGAACGTTACTACTACAGTGACTATGTGTTTCACATATGTGTTTCACACATTTTACTGTCTTACTGTGCTCCAGTAGCCTATGCGCCCATTCAGAGGCTGCATTGAATTGTATTATGACGCATTCAACTTCTACTCGGTAATTATGAGCATCTGACGATGGTCAGTTACGTTCAGGGCCATCGGGGCCCAAGGCAGAGGGGGGCTGCACCAAAAAAAATAAAAACGTATTTTTTGTATTTTTTATTTTTTTTACTGGCTCAATATAGGCCCCTGATCTTTGAAGGCCCAGACATTTTTGATTTAGGAAGAAAAAAACGGATATCAGGGGCCTTTCATTCGTCAGTACATTTTTGTTATTTTTTAAATAACATTGTTCGGGGCTACGAAGATCAGGGGACTATATTAGGCCATTAAAAAATACAAACGAAGGGAAAAAATTCCCGAAGCTGACTGGATTTTTTAAACATGTACATTTCTTCTTTCTGCTTTTTGGTCATTCTGTGTCTATTAATTATTCCAGAAAATAGTACTAAATAGCTTATATAGGAAACAGTTGATTTAGCCTTAGTTTTCTTCTCAAAGTGCACCAGATTGATGATTGATTGATTAAAAAAAAAAATCTTCCGCGATACAGTATCCCAAATTCCTGTGACAAACACTGTGTGTGTGCATGGTTATTAAGAGTCATTAGACCAGGGGTTGTGTTCAAATACGCGTAATGATTTGGTCATCATCATAGAAACATTGTGTTGTTATCTGGCTCAGAGAGGGACCAGTCACTCATACGTTTAGAGAAACATAGCTTTTACATGTTTGTATTGTAAGACCGCCTCTCAGAGGGCCCATCAGGACTTCCTGTATAGGGGCCCAGAATTTGGTGCAACGCCCCTGCAGGTAGGGAATGAGTCCATACCCCAAGTAAAGGAGTTCAAGTACCTCGGGGTCTTGTTTGCGAGTGAGGGAACAATGGAGCGTGAGATTGGCCAGAGAATCGGAGCAGCAGGGGCGGTTTTGCACTCGCTTTACCGCACTGTTGTGACGAAAAGAGAGCTGAGTCGTAAGGCAAAGCTTTCGATCTACCGGTCGATCTTTGTTCCTACCCTCACCTATGGTCATGAAGGCTGGGTAATGACCGAAAGAACGAGATCGCGGGTACAAGCGGCCGAAATGGGCTTTCTCAGGAGGGTGGCTGGCGTCTCCCTTAGAGATAGGGTGAGAAGCTCAGTCATTCGTGAGGAACTCGGGGCAGAGCCGCTACTCCTTTGCGTTGAAAGGAGCCAGTTGAGGTGGTTCGGGCATCTGGTAAGGATTGCCCCCAGGGCGCCTCCCTAGGGAGGTGTTCTAGGAGCGTCCAGCTGGAAGGAGGCCTCGGGAAGACCCAGGACTAGGTGGAGAGATTATGGGCCAGTTTCACGGACATGGATTAAGCCTAGTCCTCGACTAAATTGTACTTTCAATGGACAATCTCCATTCAAATTTCAATTTAGTCCAGGACTTGGCTTAATCCATGTCTGTGAAACTGGCCCTATATCTCCACGCTGGCCTGGGAACGCCTCAGGATCCCCCAGTCAGAGCTGGTTGATGTGGCCCGGGAAAGAGAAGTTTGGGGTTCCCTGCTCAAGCTGCTGCCCCCGCGACCCGATTTCGGATAAGCGGTTGAAGATGTATGTATGTATGTATGTATGTATGTATGTATGTATGTATGTATGTATTTTCCAAAAGAAAACAATTTTCTGTTTCTGTAGAATGATGTTTTCTAAACCCAAATTGCATAGGATGTAATGGGAAGGAACCTGCATTTAAATGCACTGTGATCTGTTCAGAAATCCATTTTTCTGCAATTTTTGCTACGGCTGGAAGAATGCTTATGGGTCTGTAGTTGCTAATGACAGTGACCCCTGATTTGAATACTGGTGTAATTATAGCAGTCTTCCAGGAGCTGGGAAATACTCCTTCATTTATAGAACAATTTACAATATTTGAGATGGAAGGGATGAGTGCCTCCTTATGAGCTTTAATAAATACTGTGTCCATCCCATATACAGGTGAAACTCGAAAAATTTGAATATCGTGCAAAAGTTCATTTATTTCAGTAATTCAACTTTAAAGGTGAAAATAATATATTATATAGACTCATTACATGCAAAGTGAGATATGTGAAGCCTTTATTTGTTATAATTGTGATTATTATGGCTTACAGTTTATAAAAACCCAAATTCAAAATCTCAGAAAATTAGAATATTACATAAAATCAATAAAAAAAATGTTTTAAATACAGAAATGTCGGCCCTCTAGAAAGTATAATCATGCATACGTACTAAGTACTTTGTTTGGGCCCCTTTTGCACGAATTCTTGCCTCAATGCGGCATGGCATGGATGCTATCAGTCTGTGGCACTGCTGAGGTGTTATGGAAGCCCATGTTGCTTTGATAGTGGCCTTCAGCTCGTCTGTATTGTTGGGTCTAGTGTGTATCATCTTCCTCTTGACAATAGTCCATAGTGTCTCTATGGAGTTCAGGTCAGGAGAGTTGTCTGGCCATTCATGCACAGTAATACCATGGTCAGTCAACCAGTTACCAGTGGTTTATGGTACTGTGGGCAGGTGCCAAGTCTAGCTGGAAATGGAAATTGTCATCACCATAAAGCTTGTCAACAGACAGAAGCATGAAGTGCTCAAAAATCTTCTGGTAGATGGCTGTGGTGACTTTGGACTTGATAACACAGTGGACCAACAGCAGCAGATGACATGATACCTCAAATCATCACTGAATACTGATCCAAATTAAATGTTGCGTTTCATTTGGAAATCAAGGTTCCACAGTCTAGAGGAAGAGTGGAGGGGCACAAAATCCAAGGGGCTTGAAGACCACTGTCAAGTTTCAACATTCAGTGATGATTTGAGGCACCATGTCATCTGATGGTGTTGGTCCACTGTGTTATCAAGTCCAAAGTCACCACAGTTGTCTACCAGGAGATTTTAGAGCACTTCATGCTCCTGTCTGTTGACAAGCTTTATGGAGATGCTGAATTACTTTTTCCAGCAAGACTTGACACCTGTCCACAGTGCCAAAACCACAAGTAACTGGTTGACTGACCATGGTATTACTGTGTTAATTGGCCAGACAACTCTCCTGACCTGAACCCAATAGAGAAACTATGGAGTATTGTCAAGAGGCAGATGAGACCCACCAGACCCAACAAAACAGACAAGCTGAAGGCCACTATCAAAGCAACCTGGGCTTCCATAACACCTCAGCAGTGCCACAGGCTGATAGCGTCCATGCCACCCCGCATTGAGGCAATAATTTGTGCAAAAGGGGCCCAAACCAAGTACTTAGTACATATGCATGATTATACTTTCTAGAGGGCCGACATTTCTGTATTTAAAATATTTTTTTTATTGATTTGATGTAATATTCTAATTTTCTGAGATTTTGAATTTGGGGTTTTCACAAGCTGTAAGCCATAATAATCACAATTATAACAAATAAAGGCTTCACATATCTCACTTTGCATGTAATGAGTCTATATAATATATTTTGTTTCACCTTTCAAGTTGAATTACTGAAAGAAATGAACTTTTGCACGATATTCTAATTTTTCGAGTTTCACCTGTACATCCTTTGCCCTTGATCCATTAAGAGAGGATATAATCATATTCACTTTGGAGTTGGTAACTACTCTAAAACTCAGAATGGAAGCATCTGCATCTAGAGGGGTGACAGAGTAATTTGATCCAGAAAAATTCTGAGACAGAGTTGTTGTTGAGTTTATGAAATAAGAATTAAATGCTGCTGCCACTTGACTTGAATCCTTTGTTACATTTCCCATGTTTAGTTTTATTGGTTTACTGATGGCATTTGATTTCCCTGTTAATTTTTTAAAATTCTGCCAGATTTCTTTGGTATTCCCCCTAGCTTCACGAATAGCATTAATGAAAAATGTTGCCTTTGCCTGCCTGAGTTCTTTTAAAACCTTGTTTCTTAGTGTGGTATAAGACCGCCTTTCATGAGCCAGTTTTATTTTGAGAGCAACCTTAAGGGCATGGTCCCTCTGTTTCATAAGTGGCCGTATACACTTTGTTCCAAATTATTATGCAAATTGGAATTAAGTGTGATAAACATTAAAATTTTTTGTATTTAATTTAAACTCATGGATGGTATCGTGTCTCAGGGCGCTTTGGATCATTGAAATCAATCTCAGACACCTGTAATCAGTTTTCTAAGTAAGCCCAATCAAAGGAAATCTACTTAACAAGGACGTTCCACATTATAAAGCAGGCCACAGGTTTCAAGCAATATGGGAAAGAAAAAGGATCTCTCTGCTGCCTAAAAGCGTCAAATAGTGCAATACCTTGGACAAGGTATGAAAACATTAGATATTTCACGAAAACTTAAGTGTGATCATCATACTGTGAAGATTTGTGGCTGATTCAGAGCACAGCCGGGTTCATTCGGATAAAGGTAATATGAGGAAGGTTTCTGCCAGACAAAGTCATCGGAATAGGAGAGCAGCTGCTAAAATGCCATCACAAAGCATCAGACAGGTATTTGAAGCTTCTGGTGCCTCTGGAGTCCCGCAAATCTCAAGGTGTAGGATCCAGAATCCAATCCAATCCAACTTTATTTATAAAGCGCTTTCATCAAACCAGAGCAGAGACAAAGTGCTGTACAGGCCTAAAATAAGGTACACTAAAAATAAGTAAAATAAGGTACAATAAAAATAAGTAAAAATAAGGTACAATAAAAATAAGTAAATAAGGTACAATACAAATAGATTTTTAAAAAAAATTAATAAGCTAAGGTAAAAAAAAATATCTAAAATAACAAAAATAAGGTACAATAAAATAACATCAAAAGTCTCACACTGGGTCGAAAGCCAGCGAGTAAAAATGGGTCTTGAGGTGTTTTTTAAAAGTTGTGATTGAAGGGGCCTGTCTGATTTGGAAGGGCAGATTGTTCCACATTTTTGGAGCAGCGATGGAAAACGCTCTGTCCCCTCTCAGCTTCCTCTTTGAGCTGGGTACTGCCAGGAGGAGCTGATCAGCTGACCTCAGAGAGCGAGCAGGAGAGTACCGGTGAAGCAGCTCAGAGAGATATGGTGGGGCAAGGCCGTTTAAAGAAGAAGCTTGCAGTTGTGCATAAACCTATTATTCGGCCACCCCTAAACAATGATCACAAGCTGAAACAGTTGCAGTGGGCTCAGGAATACATGAAGACTCATCTTCAAACAGTCTTGTTTACTGATGAGTGCCGTGTAACCCTGGATGGTCCAGATGGATGGAGTAGTGGATGGTTAGTGAATGGCCACAATGTCCCAACAAGACTGCGACGTCAGACAGGAGGTGGCGGAGTCATGTTTTGGGCCGGAATCATGGGGAGAGAGCTGGTAGACCCCTTTAGGGTCCCTGACGGTGTGAAAATGACCTCTGCAAAGTATGTTGAGTTTCTGACTGACCACTTTCTTCCGTGGTACAAAAAGAAGGAAAGTGCCTTCCGTAGTAAAATCACCTTCATGAATGACAATGCACCATCTCATGCAGCAAAGAATACCTCTGTGTCATTGGCTGCTATGGGCATAAAAGGAGAGAACCTCATGGTGTGGCCCCCATCTTCACCTGACCTCAACCCTATTGAGAACCTTTGGAGCATCCTCAGGCAAAACATCTATGAGGTTGGGAGGCAGTTTACATCAAAACAGCAGCTATGGGAGGCTATTTGGCGATTGTTGTACTTCAGCAGCTGTGAGGCGAAGTACGTCAACATCAAACCAGCCAGAGTGATGTTAGCCTGTTAGCAGCTAGGTACGGACCCGTAGCAGCTGGAGAAGAGCTGGGAGGCGGTGCAGAAAAATCCACAAGACAGTAGAGACAGCTTTGCATTTTGGGGCGGTTGAGTAGGAAAAGTATACACTCTATCCATACCCAAAATCTTCCCGGAAGTTAGTACTCATTCGGGAATTTTCTCACATACCCAACCGTCACATACTCAAATTGAAGTCAAAATGAGTATGAGTAGGACGTTAGTATGGCTTTCCGAACACAGCCTTAAAGACTCATTCCCTCTCAGCCAATCACTGTGGGCATAGAAGGTATGAACATGACATCATCCATAGCAACAGGGTCAACCCCGCCCTCTAGTCTTAGCTTAGGAGTCCCTCCCATTCCTTAGTAAAAGTTGGTCTTAGCAGCTTTGTGAATAGGTTTTAAGAAATTACTCCTTACTAAGAACTTTTAGTGCTCCTTAGGAGTACTCTTAGCGCTAAGATAAAATGTTTTGTGAATACGGCCCCAGATCCTTATTTCCACTCAGGTGTCTCAGGCTCTGCACGCTCCTTACTCCCATCACTACTCAACCCTACCGAGTAACTGGGAGAAGCTCTGTGTCAGAAGAACCACTTACAACTGTGCTCCCTTCAGGTTCCATCCTGGAGCCCCTCCACTTTTTTCTGTACACCAACTCTCTATTCTGTTATTCACTCACATGGCTTTTCCACAGCTACGCAGACAACACACAACTAATCATCTCTTTTCCACCATCTGAAACACAGGTAGAATCACAACTTTCTGCCTGTCTGATAGACATCCCTCAATGAATGTCCACCATGCACCACTTGAAACTCAACCTTTACAAGACAGAGCTGCTTTTGCTTCCAGGAAAGGGCTCTCTGACTATCACCATTGACAACTCTGTGAAAGCCCCCAGCCAGACTGCTAGGAAGTTGGGTGTGACACTCAACCAACTCTCCCTTACCGCCAATATGTCTGCAAAAACCCGATCATGTAGTTACATTCTTGCTAATCTCAGTTCATGTACAGTCATGGTTGAATTAACGTTTTGGAAGTCACTTTGGATAAAAGGTTCAGCTTTTTAACTAATGTAATGTAATAATGTTCAGGTTGTCTTGCCACATATACAATGCAGACCTTTTTTTTCTACAGGAACCCGACGCAACATCACATGCAGTTGAAGCATGGAAGACGAGTGTATAGTATGGGATTGCCCTGCGTACTCGACAACTCAAACAGGTTTAATAGGAATTATGTCAAATTTGTTGTGAACATTCGTGACTTAGAGGAAGAACCACATTCATTACCCTTTGAGGTTTGCTGTTGCACCACCAGCAGGCAGAACATTAAATATACCGACTGCATTATCTAGTTTTTGGTACATTTTTACCCTGACCTTGAAATTTAATGCATATCCTTGAATACTGGGGATCTCAAAGGTACCGCCAAATGAATGGGCATATCCAATTTAGTAGGGAATGATAACTTAAATGTTTTTCTACGTTGTTTCTTTCCAAAATTATGAGCGTAAATATGGTGGATAGCCTATTAACTATGTTAGAAAGGATTTTGCAAAAAAATGTACTGATACTTACATCATTCATGTCTGTTCACGTATCAAAGGTTATTGTGAAAATAGTATTTCCATGGGACATACGTCCGCCACCTTGAAAATAAATATATTTTTTACGTGGCTAAAGTGGTTTTCCAAAAAAGTGTCCCCAAAGGGGCATGCATGCACATTTTGGTGCTTGTATCACCATTTGAACGACCTTGCACCTTTAACTTTGTTTATATCAGCTTATGAATCCATTTCAGCTGTCTCCAAAATGTCACATAATCATTTGTTCAGCTTGACATTACGAAGTATATAGGGGAGAGTGAGGGGAGCTGTGCCACTGTTTACTCAAAGTGACTTTAAAGATCTCCTATTATACTAATTTTCTGGTCTTAATTTCTAATTTTTTTAATGAGAAATTAAGACCAGACTCCTATAGAGCAACCTGACACGAATCACATACATGGAAAATCCGGATTGATCTACGTAGATAAATCCCGGAAATTTGAACAAGTGAATCGCGACCGGCGTTCCTTGTGTTTAGCGCTCTGCACAGCCACCCCAGATGGTCAGCAGGGAATACGTCTAATGCATGTAAGTCATCATTTGACACTTTAGTATGGTTAAACATGACTATAAATTGTTATAACAACGTTTATAGGTCATAAAAGTTGAAAAAGCATAATTGGTGCTCTTTAAAGTGAGGCCTTGACAGTAAAGGCTCCAACTAAAATATGTATGTGGTGCATCCCCGGCAACAATAACTGTGGATCTTAAATAAACTGCTTAAGAAATATAGCTTTCGGAAAAAAAGTTTTCTTTTGGCACAACTTGCCCCCACCCACCCTGGCTTTTCCTCCCCATTAAATATCTTACCTCTGCACTACTATCTTTGTTTGTTTGTGAAGCACCTTGAGTGGCCCTGTGCCTGAAATGTGCTTTATAAATAAAATTGCCTTGCCTTGCCTTTATATGTGGATGTCTGGGCTTTATGTCTTTTATTTTTAGGGGGCCAAGCCCGAGAAGGGCCTGGGACCGCGTTTTGCAGAGCAACGCGGTTCCATAGCCCTGCTGGGCAGGGAACCCTATTGTTTTTGTTGGGCCTTTTATTCTTCTTATTTGGCGTCCAGGTCCGTGCCTGGTACGCAGACAAAAAAATTCAGACATGCCGACCACTAGGTGGCGCTACAACAAAGGAAAAGGCGTTTTGGGCTATAACTTCCGCACCGAAAGTCCGACAGTCAAAAACTTTATATCCACAGATGCCCACAAGTCAGCTGCATCTTTTGAGATAGGCCACGCCCATTTGCGTATATATAAATTTTTCGCTACATCGCAAAAACTGTGTCAGTCACCAAAACATACTCCTCCTAGAGTTTTCGCCCGATTTCGACGAAACCCAAAGCATTATGCTCTACCGACTCCCACGAGCAAAAGTTGGTCAAATAATTTTTCTACGACCATCGGAAGACCAAATGGTAGCGCTTTAAAGATTCGCGCAAATCTGTAAAAAAAAAAAAAAAAAAAAAAAAAAAAAGGGATTTTCTTGAAACTCAAGGGAGACTCTCATGGGGCATACCTGAGCATATGGCAAAAATATGGGCAAGAAATTCCTATGTGGGCCTGACTTATTACAAAAAAGAGTTTTTCAATTTTTTTGCCTGTTTTCGCCATTTTCTAAGTCTTTAGGCGGGAAAATTCAAAAAAGTGTCTTTACAATGGAGAGGTTGACAATTTGATTTTGCTATAACTCCCCAACCGAACATCGCACATTCAAAAACTTGACATCCACTTGTTTGGTACATTGAGCTGCATCTTTCTATCTAACGCAGTTTTGCGAATGTCATCCATAGGGGGCGCCAAAACCACAAAAAGCTAAGAAAACGCGTTTGGGGCTATAATAATAATAATAATAATTGATAGGTTTTATATAGCGCTTTATTGCCTAGGCACTCAAAGACGCTTTACAGGGTTCCTGGTTCAATTCGTTCACACACAGTCATACCGGTGGTGGTAAACTACGAGAGTAGCCACAGCTGCCCTGGGGCAGACTGACGGAAGCGTGGCTGCCATTCAGCGCCAACGGCCCCTCCGACCACCACCTCAAACATACAGCAATCATACACGTTCACACAAGGCAAGGTGGGTGAAGTGTCTTGCCCAAGGACACAACAACCATGACACAGGTGGCCGGGCGGGGATTGAACCGCCAACCCTTGGATCGTTGGCCAACCCGCTTAACCACCTGAGCCACGGTCGCCCCAACGGTATAACTTCCAAACCGAACATCCCACAGTCAAACACTTTATATCCACAGATGCCCACATGTCAGCTGCATCTTTTGAGATAGGCCACGCCCATTTGCGTATGGGACTTGTTTTCGCTACATCGCAAAAACTGTGTCAGTCACCAAAACACACTCCTCCTACAGTTTTTGCCCGATTTGGACGAAACCAAAAGCATTATGCTCTACCGACTCCCACGAGCAAAAGTTGTATAAATAATTTTTCTACGACCGTCGGGAGACCAAACGGTAGCGTTTTAAAGATTTGCACATTAGCTACCTTGTACCAAACTGCTCCTAAATCCAAAACGATTAATCCTATTAACACCAAATTTCACACATGTGTTTGTCCTATGGTTCTCAGGTTGGTTCTACTTTTTCCTTAAATTGCTCCAAAAGGGGGCGCCAAAAACACACTTGAGCATCTTTCTCTGCAATTTTTTTGCCTTTTGGTCTATAACTCCCAAACCGAACATCCCACATTCAAAAACTTTACATCCACGGATTCCGTGAAGCGAGGGGCCGGCGCCGCGGACGACGACGCCCGATCCCAGTCGCGTGGGAGGCTTGGCCCCCGTTCACAACTGCTTGCAGTTCTAGTTGTTATTGTTATTTTACCTTAATTTCTAAACTACTGAATGCACTATGTACAGCACTTTGGACAGTGCAAACTGTTATAAATGTGCTTTTATAAATACATTTAACTTACTTACTTATAATTCACCCAGGCCCTCAGGAACAAATCACCCCAAACCCCAGAATTTTGATTAATTAGCATGATGCAGCAGTTTAGGGCTGACATCGTGCTAACTGTACAGACTCAAAGTGTAGCATACTAAAGCACTAAAACATGAGTCAAATGGATGGCCCTCCTTAAATATGTGGTCACATTTCCAATTTCTTCTATCGTTTTCTAGAAACAAGAGGTGGCACTTTTTCCCCACTGGCTCAACTCAACCCACTCTTTCCTACTGTAAATCGTATTGGTAATACACTAGGTTTTTCTCCAAAGTTTGAATAAAGGCAGGAGGTCCAACTTCTTTTCCAGAATAGCATCCTGTTACCTTGCCTTTCCATGTATATCACTTGATTTAAGCAGGAAACGGCCTCAGTCAGATTAAGAACCACAACATAGAACCTAAAATATATATTATAAAACATATATTCTTCTGACAAGTTAGGTCATACATGAAACGAAAATTCAAATACAAAAGTACAATTAAGGTTAATATTTTACTGCAGTTGTTCCTTTCTTGATTTAACTTAATTGTTTAAATTATTACTTAACATCAATGGGATGTAAATGTGTCATATTATTTCTGAACCCATATTACACATTAAAAGAAACAAACAAGATCAACAAAGAGCAGACAAAACAAGGTGTTACTTTTAAATTAATCAGCTTCTACAACACATTAGTCACACAGTAATGAAATGATGGTGGGTACGTCAGAAATATTAATCACTTTGACATTTTCGTCAAATTACCACAAGCTTACTGACACATTGCCGACCGATGGTAGAAATTAGTATTTGATTAGTATTAAGAATACTAGTTCAGGGGAGCAGAGAAGATTTTCCAACAGATTTCCCAACAGAAGTAAAACATGAAAAAAGCTGAGGCCTGGCTCATAAGTCAATGTGCTGTCTACCACATTTAGATAAAGAAAAGAGTAATAGTACATGATGACACATGTAAAGGCTCTGCTACGTGTTAAGATAAGCAGCTTATCTTAAGCCTTATCTGAAGCCTTGCATGCTGCTGATGTCTAACACGATTGCTGGCAATGCTTGTTTTCCATCGAAGTCAACAGTTTGTCACGCTGATAAAATGTGTGGTTGGAGCAGTTGTTGATTTCACAGCCACCAAATCCAACAAGGAAGAATTTGAATATTAAAAAACTCAGTAGCTATGTCGTCTTAAATACAACTGAAGCGTCAGTGTACGCAAGTTAGAATTCAAACTATGTACCCATTACTTTTATCAATCTTTCTTTTTGTTAGCGGTCTATTCTATGGATTTTTCCTTCATAGATAAATAAATGCTCTGTTCTTAGGGACTTAATATGTTCTAAGTCACGAAAATGTTGTCTATTATGTAGGCTACTAATTTGGGTAAATGTTCTCACACTTTTATTCTATGGTAGATCACATGTTAGACTGGTGGCACATTTAGTAACCTTTTGCCTGTTTGTAATAGACATTTGAGTAACTTTTACTTGTAGCGCAGCACTAAATAAAACATTTAATTATTACTCTTAAGAATATTCCTCTTTTATTTCTATTCATTCGCTTTTCTAATGTGTATAATTTATTTAAATCTTGCCCCTGTAAAGCACTTTGAATGGCCTTGTGTCTGAATTGTGCTCTATTAATAAACTTGCCTTTACTTTATTTATGTTAGAAGTATCTAAAGCCTGCTACAGTGTGCATCTCAAAAAAATCTGAATATCAATATAAGGAGAGCCTGCGCTGTCCGTCGTAGTTTAATGGGCTCTTGTTGCGGGCTATTTGTTACGGTTTGGCAGACAGGCAGGACCCAAATGCAAGACGTCGTAGCAAAGAATAATTTATTAAGCTCAAAAAGGTAACAAAAACGGCCAACAGGCAAAAAGTTCAGGAACAACCGTAACACAGGGAACAGAGAGAACACACAGGACAAGGACTCACCGACATGACAAACCATATCGCACAGACCAGGAACAAAGGAACACAAGGAGTATATATACCAGACATAACGAGACACAGGTGAAACACATCAGGGAAGGGAACAGCAATCAACAAGAGGGAAGCTAGACAGGACCCAAACGGGGTGGGTGGGAGGAAGCCAGGAGGACAGTGTTCTTGTGGTTGTTCAAGTTCCTTCAGGAGCTGGTTGCTAGCATGCTGGGGCAGGTGGTTAGCATGCTGGGGCTGGTAGCTAGCGTGCTGGGGCTGGTTGCTAGCATGCTGGGGCTGGTTGCTAGCGTGCTGGGGCTGGTTGCTAGCGTGCTGGGGCTGGTTGCTAGCGTGCTGGGGCTCGTTGCTAGCGTGCTGGGGCTCGTTGCTAGCGTGCTGGTTGCTGGGGCCTGGGACCTGAAGCTTGTTGCTGGAAGCCTGGGGCTGGAGCTTGTTGCTGGAAGCCTGGGGCTGGAGCTTGCTGCTGGAGGCCGGAGACAACTCGGGAGCTGGAGAGCATTGTGGAAACTGCTGGTAATCCCAACTCACCACCCCCACTCTGATAGTCCTTAAGGCAGGAGGAGGCTGGTAGCTGGGACCCAGAGGCTGTGGCTGGAAGCAGGGAACCGGGGTCAGAGGCTTGAGGCTGGGGACCGGGGACCGGGGTCAGCGGCTTGAGGCTGGGGACCGGGGTCTGAGGCTTGGGATCTTGTTGGTAGCTGGGAGGCCAAATCGCGGGTGGGTATAAAAAGTTCTTTGCCCACTCTGGCAGGAACTCCTCAAGCCAAGGCTGTAGCTCCATAGCTCGACGCGCCAGCGTCAAGGCTGCCTCTCGGTGGTCGAGTGTGGGGCCTTTCTCCCAGGCTTTCTTGAGGCAGGAAATTGTAAAAATTACCTCCTCAAGTTCCCCCTCAAAAAAGCTGTCTGCTGGGTCCATTTCGGGTCTGTGCATTCTGTTACGGTTTGGCAGACAGGCAGGCAAGCAGGACCCAAATGCAAGACGTCGTAGCAAAGAATAATTTATTAAGCTCAAAAAGGTAACAAAAACGGCCAACAGGCAAAAAGTTCAGGAACAACCGTAACACAGGGAACAGAGAGAACACACAGGGAACAGAGAGAACACACAGGGAACAGAGAGAACACACAGGGAACAGAGAGAACACACAGGGAACAGAGAGAACACACAGGGACCAGCGAGAACACACAGGACAAGGACTCACCGACACGACAAACCATATCGCACAGACCAGGAACAAAGGAACACAAGGAGTATATATACCAGACATAACGAGACACAGGTGAAACACATCAGGGAAGGGAACAGCAATCAACAAGAGGGAAGCTAGACAGGACATGGGAGGAAACAAGACAGACATACCAAAATAAAACAGGAAACCACAAAAACCAAGACAGGACAAGACTGTGCCTAGTGCTCATCTCGAGTCTCCTCCAGGCTGGTTGTATGGGAAGAGTTTGGGGCCAAACTAGTTTTCACCTCAGCGCGGTATGACTCTATGTTGTCAACAGTGGTGTAGTCTAGCTTTTTGTAGTGGGTATACTGTGATGATTCCCTCCTAGCCTCTTCTTGAATATGCAGCATAGCATTTGTACATTAAAGGTCACATATTATGCTAAATGCACTTTTTAAATGTGTCCATGGGTCCACGGTGTGCCTAGAGACTGCCAAAATATTAAAGAAAATAACAATCTCTCCTTTTCTCACTCGCCCCTGTTGTGCCTACACAGAGGGTCTCATTTGAAATGTTGTAATGGGTTTATGCTGATGCCATAGTGCATTCCAAGAGACAAAGTCTAACGCATGTTTACATAAGTTTCTCTGTAGAGTACACCATCCCAGACCCCTGTGGAGGTCATAAACTCATTTAAGATTGGATAGCCCCTTTTAAAAGGTTGGTTAATCCAACCAGACCTTTGGGGACTGAGTCTCTGCAAGTTCCACAGGATGAAGCTCTATCTGGAAGCTACCATAAAGTTCAAACCAGACATGGCAGGGCCCAGGCACCCTGCTGTGTTTACCTTATCTCAACTCTGAGACACAAGCTTCAAAGCTGTCTTTTCCTAAGGAAGGAAAAGCATCTTATTGGCTGGTTTGAATGTAAACACTGCTTGCTGATTACACAACTAACTTCTGATTGGATGAGAATGCATTTGGGCTGTTTGAATACAGAATGCAATACTCTCATCTTTGCCATTCGCCATCGGCTTCCAGCCGTGATAGAAGGTACGAAATGCTTATACCTGAGGCCTAGGAATATAAGCAACCTCAACCCAGTCCTTTATTCTCGCTGGACGAGTTCATGGACTGCTTGAAACATCTTCTTCTGTTTTCCCGGATTCGAGAGAGTTTCCTACAGAAAACCTCTTCACCAGAGCTGAAGTAGCCACCTCAACCTCTCCTCAAAACAGGACCCCCACATGCGCAAAGCGTGCGCAAAGCCGCAGGATCCCTTCATCAAGACGCCTGCACGGACCGGAGCCAGCCAGCGGACCCGCCGAGAAGTGAAGCCGCCTATCACTTATCATCTGGGCCGTTTCTACGCTGCACCAGACGCAGCGCCAGCAGAGAGCAAGGCCCGACGCAGAGGGAGTTCTCCGCTTCCTCCTCTCCGCCTTGCCTACGTTGCCCATCGGACCGCGGTCAGCCCGCTATTGCCAAGGAGAGCTGCTGATCCCCTGCTTTCCTTCCCTTGGCATGGTGAGGCACGCTGCCATTATCAGCTGAGCTGTCTCCACACCACTGTCTTCCACAAGACGCGCTCCATCAGCGCACAAGGCCCGGCGAGCAGCCTTTTTCTTCATCTTCTCCAGCTGCCTTCCACAAATCATCGCTGGACTAAGCGATTCACGTGAGGCTATTGTCTGGGCTAAGATAGTTATTTTATGTTGTTCATTAACTTGAAGTAAACGTAAGAGCTGACGAGCTCACTATTTCCTGATTTAAAGTAATTCTGACTCACTTGTGTTTTACACAAGTGTTTTTCGCTCACATTGTTTTTCTCCCGTTAACCGGGAATGCATTAATGTGTTTTTGTTGCTGTCACTCTTAAAGCCAGTGAGTTCTTTCCTCTTTATCAATTCAACTCAGTGTACCCCAAATGCGCATTTGTGGTCACTGTGTGATTTGAGGAAACAATTCACTACGCGCTGGAGCTGCGGCTACTGTCTTTTGTTTCCTCTCCTTCTCATTTCTAACTACGTACATCACACACACACTGACACTGACACTCGTGATTTCCCCCTCAAGTATTCTTCATGAATACATGAGTGTTGAGTTTCTGTAATTTTAAAGTTAAGATCGCGTGAAGACAAACCCAAAGTCTCCCAGCATCATCCTTTATAATTCTTATGTGTTTGATTGAAGCAGTAGGTTACATACATGCTTTGCATGCTACTTCACCTACTGATTAAAGGTAGAATATTCAACTTTCAGAAGTTGTCCACCACATTGCTTTTAGCAATTGATCTACCCGTGGATTAAAAGCCACCTCAAACTCTCACGTGACGTCAAACTCTCGCGTTTGCCATCTAAATTCATCTAAATTCTAAAGTGACTTTCCTCTGTCACACACTCCACACACACACACACACACACACACACACACCACACACACACACACACACACACACACACACAACACACACACACACACACACACACACACACACACACACACACACACACACACACACACACACCACACACACACACACACACACACACACACACACACACACACACACACACACACACACACACACACACACACACACACACACACACACACAACGTGCACTCACCTGCACATAGATAGAAATACATGGGTTTATAATCTAAACTGTTCTTATTATTGCTTGTGCTATGTCTGCTTTCTTAAATTAGATTAGTTCATGGTTATTGACTTATGTGTATCGTTTTAATCAACTTGCCTAAGTAAATAAACCCTTACATTTTGATTTTAAGAAGCAGTGTCTGTGATATTTGTGTCTTGTATTTCACTAATGGCTGGTAAATAAGGTCTATGCTCGAATATTCACTCCTTCATTATCTTAAATGTACATTGTAACCAACTTTGACATTTTCAAGATACATCCCTTTAACATTATGAGACTGTTTTTCTGATTTGATTCAAAGTTCCCTTTTTCAAAGGGTGGTGCTCCGTAGGTATTAATAAGTAATTTGATTAGCTGGACTAATTAAATTGATCATTAATTAACAATTTTTCTTAATATTATAATTTCCTTGAAATTAATAATATTCTTGACTTTGACCAAATCTACCCCTTATGAATTCCCAACACCCCCTTTCTGAAACCCCCACCCCTCCCCCCCAATATACTCCAGTCAGAATTCTCCCAGTTTCTGACCTCACAAACTGGAAAGCCAGAAGCTTCCACTGTGCAGCCCACACCCCTATTTCTTATTGGTCCACGGCCCTGACAGACAGAGGGCGAGGCGTATCTGGCTTCGCTTCCGGACAGGGGGCAAGGGGGAGCTCAAAGATTGTATATTTACGAGGGGAGCTGCAGCTCTTTTAAAAAAAATAGGCCATTGTGAGATTAGCTGAACATCAGCATAGTACAATAAATTATCTGAAAGTTTTTTTCAGCAAACAATTAAAGAAAAACGTATTAGGGACCACTAAGACCATATAATATAGTGTATAATAGTACCGAAAAGTGTATAATATGGGAGCTTTAAACATATGGCTTACACCGTGGTTAGTTTACACTTTTGTTGTTTCTGCATTAGGTGCAGCAAAGGCAAAAACATTTTACACCTTAGGTCAAGGTCAAGGTCAAATTTATTTATAAAGCACATTTACAAACAGCGGGTACTGCCCCAAAGTGCTGTACAGGTTAAATTATAATAAAATAATCCACATTTATTACAAATAAGAAACCAAAAGAAAAACACATAAGAAAATACTCAGCTCAGCTGGTTCCGAAGGCCAGTGCAAAAAAATGTGTCTTCAGCAGACATTTCAAATTTTCCAAAGAAGTGGCAGATCTGATGTATAAAGGAAGAGAATTCCACAACTTGGGTCCAGCTACAGCGAAGGCTCCGTCTCCCCTGCTCTTCAGCTTAGACCTGGGACAGTCTAGAATACATTGGACAGAGGACCTCAGTGCTCTGACAGGACTGTGCAGAGAGATCATTTCTGACAGATAAGGTGGCGCTAGACCATTTAGACATTTAAAAACAAACAAGAGGATTTTAAAATCTATTCTAAAAACAACAGGCAGCCAATGAAGAGATGCCAGGACAGGAGTGATGTGATCATATCGAGATGCTCCTGAGAGCAAGCGTGCAGCTGCACTCTGAACCATCTGGAGGCGCTGAATTGAGGACTGGCTCAAACCAAAATAAAGTGAATTACAGTAGTCCAAGCGACTAATTACAAGAGCAAGGACTACTGTCTGGAATTGGTCAGAGGGCAAGTAACGCTTCACCTTCCCAAGAAGCCTAAGATGAAAAAAGCCAGCTCTAACCTTAGCCTGCCTTTAGAAACACAAAGTTTAGGTTTTCTATTCCCAAATGAAATTGGGGGGTATGGGGGTCTCCCCCAGATTTCTTTAATATTAAAATACATTGTTTCCCACCTTCTGGTGACTCTAAAATAGATAAACACAAGTCTGTTCTAGATCCCGGCCCTTCTAGGGAGGTCAGCCCCCCGGGAGATCCTTTTTAACCTTTTTTAAGTGAAATGCATGAATCTGGTGCACTTTGAGAGGAAAATTAAGAGGCTTAATCTGAAGAATTGTGTGAACAAAGAACTTGGAGACACTGGGTCGGGTGAATTAGAAGCTATTGAAGAAAGACACTTGGATTTTCCATAAAAATATTAATTTAAGATAAAATATTATGCAGAGTCCTCTGGGTTGGGCTTGGTGCTCCTTTTCTTTTATGGAACATATTTCTCTGTAATATAATAAATGCATTTAAATGCAGTGAGAGGAACGAAGCAGAAGAACTCTGTTGTCCAGCTACTGTATCTTTTTTTCCACAGACGAGGCTGAAATAGACTGTAGACTATACACAGTGCATGGGCAACTGAAGTCAGCCCCGTTTCCATTTTTGGTAACACTTTACAATAAGGTACACAAAATTGTAGTAGCTACTACATACCTACTACATAGATATGTGTTACCTACTACATAGGGTTTTTTTTGTGTTACCTACTACATAGGGTTTTTTTTGTGTGCTACCTAACACATAGGTTTTTTTTTGTGTTACCTACTACATAAGGTTTTTTATTGTGTTACCTACTACATAGGGTTTTTTTTTGTGCTACCTAACACATAGGTTTTTTTTGTGCTACCTATGTGTTAGGTAGCACAAAAAAAAACCCTATGTTTTAGGTAGCACAAAAAAAAAACCCTAACACATAGGTTTTTTTTTTTGTGTTACCTACTACATAGGGTTTTTTTTGTGTTACCTACTACATAGTTTTTTTTTGTGCTACCTAACACATAGGTTTTTTTTGTGCTACCTATGTGTTAGGTAGCACAAAAAAAACTATGTAGTAGGTAACACAAAAAAAAACCCTATGTGTTAGGTAGCACAAAAAAACCCTATGTGTTAGGTAGCACAAAAAAAACCTAACACATAGGTAGTACAAAAAAAAAACCTATGTGTTAGGTAGCACAAACCCTATGTGTTAGGTAGCACAAAAAAAACCCTATGTGTTAGGTAGCACAAAAAAAAACTACTACCTAACACATAGGGTGATATGTGTTCATTTTTAGCAGAGAGTGTCGAGCATGGTGTCGAGCAGTCAACAAGGGTTGATGCATGTGAGTACTCGCTGAACGAAACAAACAAACAAACACATTAAAACAATGGCTAGTTGTTGTTAGCTGTTTGTGCTACCCCGCCTCACTTCCGGGCTTCACTGATTCGCTAGCCCTCCACCAATCAAATTGCTCCAACTGAAAGACTGCCCGTCGCCGATTGAACAGAAGCCCGACGACCGACGTCACGGCACACACCAAACAGATTCGTGTCCCCGCCCCCCCAGACTCTCCGACGGCGATTATTGGGCCGGTGTGTCCTGGCCTTAAGGGCCTGTATGATAGACGGGTAGTCATCCTCCACCCGTGGTGCAGCAAAGTCACCATTCAGGCTAGCTAGGCCTGGTGAGCTGCTAGCTAGCTCGTTCGACAAAAAAGTCTCTTTCACTCCCCGAAAGATTGTTCAGCATCTTTGGGCTCTTTTTCTTGGTCCTACCCATCCTTAAGAGCTTAATGCGATATTTGCCACAGTCAAAAGGCTTGAAAATTAGAGTTTTTTTATTTAAATTCAGCAAAGGTGGAGGAGCGGAGTAAACACAACCTACTTCATGGCCTGATGTCTTTGATCTCTTTTATTTCCCATTCTTGCAAGAAATACAACTTCACAGGACTTCCGGTGGCGCTATGGAGGGATAGGACGCACGTTTAGGTTGCTCCGCACTCTTCCGAACAAATAATACGAAAAACTGAACAGAATTTGCTTATAACTACTACAGTAATATACCCCGAGAGACCGAAAAATTAACGACACAATCGTTAACGGGAAAGAGTTCACTATGCCACACAAAAAGAAATCAAAGAAAGACGGAGATGAAGGCCACGCAGAAGCCCCGAGCTCCCCTGAGCCGGAGAGCCCCGCAGACGAGGAACAAACAGACCAAACGCCAGTTCTGCAAGCTATTAAAACCCTCCGCCGAGAACTCTCCACAATGAAGCAGGATATACAGTCCCCTCCATAAGTATCGGAACAGTGAGGCCAATTCCTTTATTTTTGCTGTAGACTGGAAACATTTGGGTTTGACACCAAAAGATGAATATGAGACAATAGATCAACATTTCAGCTTTCATTTCCAGGTATTCACATCTGGATCTGATACACAACTGAGAAGATATCATTTTTTGAAAAGGAACACCACATTTTTAGGCAAGCAAAAGTATTGGAACAGATAGACTTTAAATAAATTAAAGTAAATAAACCATAATATTTTGTCGCAAATACTTTGCTTGCAATAACTGCATCAAGCCTGTGATCCATTGAGATCACAAAACGTTTGCATTCTTCTTTTGTGATGCTTTTCTAGGCTTTCTAGGTTTGTTTTGGAGGGTTACTCCCTTCGGTCTCCTCTTTAGCAGGTAAAATGCATGCTCTGTAGCGTTTAAGTCTGGAGATTGACTTGGCTAGTCTAAAATCTTCCATTTCTTGCCCCTGATGAACTCCTTTGTTGTTTTTGCAGTTTTTTTGGATCATTATCTTGCTGCATGATGGAGCATCTTCCAATCAGTTTGGTTGCATCTTTCTTTAAATTGGCAGACCAAATGTTTCTGTAGACTTCTAAGTTCATTTTGCTGTTGCCATCATGTGTTACTGTGTTGTTGTCAAGATGAACCTTTACCAAAGTGATGGAAAGGCTAAAGTTTGGAGAAAGAAAGGATCTGCTCATGATCCCAAACATACAGGCTCATCTGTGAAACATGGTGGAGGCAATGTCATGGCTTGGGCTTGCATGGCATCTTCTCGGATGGGCTCATTATTCTTCATTGATGATGTAACACATGATGGCAACAGCAAAATGAACTCAGAAGTTTACAGAAACATTTTGTCTGACAATTTAAGGAAAGATGCAACCAAACTGATTGGAAGATCCTCCATCATGCAGCAAGATAATGACCCAAAACACAACAAAGGAGTTAATCAGGGGCAAGAAGTGAAAGGTTTTAGACTGGCTAAGTCAATCTCCAGACTTAAACGCTACAGAGCATGCATTTTACCTGCTAAAGAGGAGACTTAACAGAGTAGCCCCCTAACACAAACAGCAACTGAATGAGGCTGTGGGGAAAGCCTGGAAAAGCATCACAAAAGAAGAATGCAAAAGTTTGGTGATGTCAATGGGTCACAGGCTTGATGCGGTTATTGCAAGCAAAGGATTTGCGACAAAATAGTATGTTTTATTCACTTTAATTTATTTAAAGTCTATCTGTTCCAATACTTCTGCTCGCCTAAAAATGTGGTGTTCCTTTACAAATAATTATATCTTCTCAGTTGTGTATCGGATCCAGATGTGAATACCTGGAAATGAAAGCTGAAATGTTGATCTATTGTCTCATATTCATCTTTTGGTGTCAAACCCAAATGCTTCCAGTCTACAGCAAAAATAAAGGAATTGGCCTCACTGTTCCGATACTTATGGAGGGGACTGTGGGCCGGTTTCATAGACAGGGCCTAGATTAAGCCAGGAGTAGGCCTTAATGTGGACTAGTTAAACTGGGACGTTTAAGTCACTTTCATGGATATGGCTTAAGTTTGGCTTAGTTAGTCTGATACTACGAATTCCTGGAGTAAGGTAAGTAAGCCTGATTGTAAACACCTGCCCATGAGCACATGCTGCTGGTCCAACGGTGATCATAAAAACCCGGAGTGGAGCAGAAACACCATTGCTTGTGAGAAAAAACAATGGCAGAGGCTAAAAAAATCCCGTCAATAAACTTGAATGAATTTGAAAAAAATCTCTTAAAAAAAAATTGTTTGAAACCATCCGGTTATTGAATCTAAAAGCCATACTGCTGGGACTGAGCAAATAAATATTTGGGTCGCAATTTGCAACAAATTCAATTAATGAAAATGTTACTAAGAGAACAATACACCAACTTCAGGTTATCTTCATTATTATCGGTATTTCACATCTTTCTCATTTATAATTTTGACATTATATTTAATGATATCTGCACTGATAGACTGTTGAAAAACCCGAATTAGTTAGCCCGAGAATTCAATGAACAGAAAATGCTATATGATTCTGAAGGAAGTATGACATGAAAATTTAAATTCTACAGGCGGAATTGGACATTATTTAACCTTTATTTTACCAGGCAAAATTGCTTGAGGTCAAATGACCTCTTTTCCAAGCAAGGCCTGGCCGAAATGGCAGCAGCTAGGATGAATGAAATATAAGACAAACATAAGAATAAAACAGAGACAAATACATTCCAGTGGGTGAAGAAGAAGAACAATTTTGAGGCAATGATAAAATACTATTCAGTGAAACATTGACACACACCAAAATTTGCCATTAAAAAACATGTGAGTCGAGTTTTAAAATCATTCATAGTGATGAGTTCCTGCAATTTGAGTGTTTTTTTAATAGTGTTCCAGGCGGAGGGAGCAGAGTACATGAAAGCCCTCTTCCTAAACTCAGTACGGGTTCTGGGGACAGAGGCGTAAAGAAAGTCCAGAGAGCGTAAACTGTATGACATGAAGTTGGAAGAGAGAGCTATGATTCAAACAAGATACAGTACTGAGACAATTGTGATTACTAATCACAGTGAAGATATAAGTAGAAAATAAAAGGTGTTCATGTTGTGTTTTGTCATTTTGTTATTCATGTGTGTCAGTATTTTAAATCACAACAACCACATTTGAAAACAGAATTGTTTTAGACACTCATTTTATTATGCTGAATACATCTTCAATTTAAATGCATCCATCTAATAAACTCAAAGTTGTTATTTCCAGTGCATTTTCCATATTGAAAGTGGTCTCGAAATGTAAGTTCATCAAATAAATGTTCTGGATAAGACCTATCCACAAGTACTCTTCTGGCTGGCCTCTGCAGTGGGAGTTGGTCTTCATTTAGATATTCCAAATAGTCCATGCTCTCTCACAAACACCACTAAGCTGAAGTTAAACCTGCCTCCTTGGAGGATTAATTTAAGATGAAATTTAGACCTAGAGTAGCTCTAGTCGTCCGTTTTGCAATTGGCTTTGTTTAATCCAGAATAGCTTTAATCTAGGACTATTTTAAACCGAGTCTGTGCAAGTGGCTTTGAATTAATTCAGCTCAAACAGGCATTTCAGTCTCGGACTAGGCTTAAGCCTTGTCTGTGAAACCGGCCCTGTATGTGCCAAAATAGACTCTCGCATTGAAGACGTAACCACGACCCTGAGAGGGGAAATATTACGACTGTAGTTGGATATCAGTGGTAAGCTAGGAGCCATTGAAGCTACCTCCCTCTCTCACAGCAAGACGATTCAAGAGCTAGAGCTAGCGGTTACTACTAGCTCCGACGCTACAGACAGCTTAAATGCTGAGGAGGATCGCCTTTCTAGCTTGGTGTCAAAACTGTCGGAAAAGTGTCTGGACTTAGAGGGACGCTCAAAACGTCAAAATTTGAGAATAGCCGAGGTAAAGGAGGGAGCGGAACATGGACAAAGTGTGCGTGTTTTCACTGCGCAGCTACTCAAAGACACTCTCGCTCTGGATGAAAAGCCCACACTTGACCGAGCGCACAAGGCGCTTAGGACCCGACCGGACGACCACGGACCACCACGCCACCTGATCCTGCAGGTGCACCACTGCCATGTACTGGAGGAAATACTGCGTAAAGTGGCGAAGGATAGGAACCTATCATACCAGGGACAGCAGATAAGGATCTTCCAGGATTTCCCCGCCGAGGTCGTCAAACAGAGAGCTCTTTTCTCCAAGACGAGGGCGATCCTAAGAGATGTACAAGAAGTTCGTTTTGGGCTCCTATACCCGGCCAAGCTCCGTGTCACATAAGATGGCACTGACACCGTCTTCACCGACCCAAATGAAGCACACCGATATGCTCAGAGAATAGCCTCAGCCGACAGGGGATAAGTATCATAATGCCTGGCTCACTGACTGTGTTTGATCATTTGACTCAATGCCTCGTTTTGCACAAACACGTTTGACTGAAATATAGCCTAACTGTCATGAGGCCTATGCCTGTTAAGTTCACATAGCCTACATTTAACCTCAAGGGCCTTGTTATGACTCGTGCTGAGGGGTTTCTGTCTCATGCCAGGCTTATTTTTATTTATCTTTCTGATCCTGTGTTGTTGAAATTTTAAGAGGATAAGTTTTGAATGATTACTGCTCCAAAATGGAAAAAGTCCTTGGAGCCATAACAAGTGTGGCAAGCTGAACCTGTACATTGCTCATTGTGTGTTCTGTTCAGTTCATGAGTATGTTTAAGCTGCAGGCTTACCTAATTGATATTGGGCCGGTTTCGGAGACAGGGCTTAAATCAAGACTGGAGTAGGCCTAAATCAGACTAGTTAATCCTGGCTATTTAAGTGGCTTGCATGAACATGGCATACATTTGGCTTAGTTAGTCTGAGACTATGGAGTCCTGGAGTAAGCTTAATGAGAACACCTGGTTCAAGCCTCATTAGACTAAGTGGAAGCACAGGCTGTTGGTCCAATTGTGCTCATGAAAACCTGAAATGGAGTATGAAACACCATTGTTGAGCGCCAGCGCCACCTGGGAGTTCGCATGGTGCGAGTGTAGTGGTGACGTGTCTCTACAGTTTCTCCCAGAGGAGTTTGAATCAGCGCGCGATCTGCGTTGGCGAGCTTTGTTTATTGCATCGGACAGGTTTGGGACTGCTACGGATTCCGTATCAAAACGAAACTGTGGGACTGAATCCATCAAGGCTTCCCCGTGAGGGGATAGTTTTGGGATGGCTTTGGGAGGTGGCCAAGGGGGAAAGGGCAATAAGGATGATGGCAATAAAAGGGACAGGTCTGATGAATCAAGTAGCGAGGGGGACAGTGATCAAGGCAGCCGGAAGGTTTCAAAGGTTCAGGAAGAAGGAGAACACAAGTTTCTTGTTAAAGTTATTCTTAAATTCAGAAAGGAAGATGAGGAGGTAAATCTAAGCCCGATAGCAATATCAAGGGAGCTAAAAGAGAGGATAGGGGAGGTGGAAACTGCAAAAATATTGAGAGGGGGGGACCTGTTAATAATTTGTAGAACAGAGGAGCAGAAAAATAAGGTGTTAAAAATCAAAAGTATCTGCAGGAAAATGGTCATGGAAAGAAGGATTATTGGTGAGAATAGTGTGACAAAGGGAGTCATAACAGGTATACCAGTGGAGGAAGATCTGGATAAACTAAAACGTGGAATTATCGGGGGCACGGTGAGTGGAGCTAAGAGGCTGATGAGGACAGTGGATGGGAGGAGGGAGGAGAGTTTGTCTGTGCTCCTGGAATTTCAGGGTGCTGTAATCCCAGACAAAATAAGAATTGGATGCATGAGCTTTCCTGTAAGGGCATATGTCCCTCCACCGCTCCGTTGTTATAGATGCCAGCGGTATGGACATATAGCAGCCGTGTGTAAAGGGAAACAGAAGTGCCCAAATTGTGGAGGAGACCACCGATTTGAGGAGTGCAGAGAGAGTAATCAGGACAAATGTTGCAATTGTGGAGGACAGCACAGGGTAACATATGGGGGGGGTGAAGTAAGGAAGAGGGCGGTGGAGATTCAGCAGGTAAAAACAACGAGTAACATAAGCTATTCTGAGGCAGTAAGGAAGGTGCAGGGACAAAGGGAAAGAGATGAGAGTAATGGCAGAGAGCGGCAGCAGGGGGCAAGAGGAGAGGAAAGGCAAGCAGCTAAAAATCAAACAGAACAACTGACAGCTGAACAGGTTATTGTTTTTATTGCATATGTAATCAACTGCACGGATCAGGTCAAACAAAAAACCGAAAAAATTAAAATCATTGTGAAGGGAGCCGAGAAGTTTTTGGGACTGAGAGATGTGTCATGGGAGGGTATCAGCAGGAAGCTTGAGGCAGAGGGAAGGCAGGGAGGGTCGGGTGACAACAAGACAATTTGATTGTCTTGCAATGGAACGCGAGAAGCTTGATAGCGAATGGGCAGGAGTTTAAAGGCTTTTTAAGAGATTGGAAGAACAAACCAGAAGTGATTTGCATTCAAGAAACATGGCTTAAATCAAACTTAGATTTTGTTATTAAAGAGTATGTGAGTATACGTAGAGATAGGGGGAGGGTAGTGGAGGGGGGTGTGTGATATTTATAAAGCAAGGTTTACATTATAGGCTGGTGGGGAAAGGGAAAGATTTAGAATTCTTAGTAGTTGAAGTGTGGACAAAAGAAGGTAAGGTTAAAATTGTTAATTATTATAATCCATGTAAAAAACTTTCTATAGAGGGTGTGAATGAACTTGTAGGGTATTTAGGAGGGAAAGTTATATGGTGTGGAGATTTTAATGCGCATAGCACATTGTGGGATGAGTATAATGATGATAATGGGCTGGTGATAGAGGAGTTAATGGAGAGTTGTAACCTTGTGTGTCTTAATGATGGAAGTGGGACAAGATTCAACATCAGGACGGGGTCGGAATCAGCCATTGACCTGTCACTAGTGTCAGATTCATTGGCAGGTGTATGTGAGTGGGAAGTAATTAAAGATACGACGGTAGGAAGTGACCATTATCCGGTAGTAATAAAAGTAGGAGTGAGTGTAGAGGACAATAACACAGAGGGAGTGCAGAGATGGTCGTTTAGTGGAGCTAATTGGGGGAAATTTAAAATGGTTATTGATCAAAGTATGGGGAAAATTACAGGGGATGATGATATAGATAAGTTTAATCGGTCTGTTTGTGACTCTATTTTAGAGGCAGCAAAGGAATCCATTAAGAAGAAGGGAGGTACGCACAGCAAGAGAAGTGTTCCATGGTGGACTAAGGATTGTGATAAAGTAATTAACTCGAAATAAAGCATTTAAAATGTTGAAACAAAATCACAGTTTTCAAAATCTTATCAAGTACAAAAAGATGCAAGCAAGTGTAAGAAGAGTAATTAAAAATGCAAAAAGGGAATATTGGAGGTCATTTTGTAACTCGGTGGGAAGGGAGACCAAAATAGGTAAAGTTTGGGGAATGATTAGGAAAATGAATGGCATTAAAAGAGAATATGGGTATCCAATCTTATCGAATGGGGAAATAACAGCAGTCAAAGATGAAGAGAAAGCAGAAATGTTAGCAAAAACTTTTGTTAAAATTCACAGTTCAGATAATATTAGTGAAAAAGGAAGGACAGGAAGGGAAAATACAATTGCAGAGAATGAAGAGTTATTAGAACAGGAGGAAGATATTAATGATTTACTTAATAAACCATTTACAAAGATAGAATTGAACCAATCTCTTAATAAAACCAAGATGTCAGCGCCAGGTAAAGATCAAATATGTTACATCATGTTAAAGCATCTAAGTGAATCAGCTAAAGAGGTTATTTTGAAATTATTTAATAGAGTATGGGAGGATGGAAAACTACCGCTAAGCTGGAAGGAGGCAATAGTAATTCCAATAGGGAAACCAGGGAAGGATTTGACAAATCCAGGGAATTATAGACCTATTGCTTTAACATCTAACATGTGTAAAGTAATGGAGAAAATGGTTAATGAAAGGTTAACGTATTATGTAGAAAGTAAAGGATATTTAAGTAAGTACCAGAGTGGTTTTAGGAAGGGTAGAAACACAATGGATCCAGCAGTATGTTTAGAACATGATATAAGGAAGGCACAAATAAATAGAGAAAGTGTAGTGGCTGTGTTTTTTGATATTGAGAAAGCGTATGACATGATGTGGGGAGAAGGACTATTAGTAAAGCTTGGTAAAGTGGGTATTAAAGGTCGAATGTTTAAATGGATTAAGGAATTTTTATGTGGGAGGGTAATACAGATAAGAGTCGGGAATCAATTCTCAGGGAAATATGGAATTGAGAATGGAACACCTCAAGGGAGTATTATAAGTCCTGTATTATTCTCGTTAATGATAAATGATGTATATGAAGAGATAGTAGATGAGATGGGAGTTTCACTTTTTGCAGATGATGGGGCAATATGGAAAAGGGGAAGGAATGTGAGCTTTATAGTGCAGAGATTGCAGAGGGCTATAACAAGGGTAGAAGAGTGGTCTTATAAATGGGGTTTCAAATTTTCTGTGGAAAAGACAAAGATAATGTTTTTACTAGGAAGTTAATTGGGAGCGAGGTTAAATTAAAGTTATATAATCAGGGGCCGGTTTCACAGACAAGCTTAAGCCTAGTCCGAGACTAAAATGCCTGTTGAGCTGGATTAATTCAAAGCCACTTGCACAGACTCAGTTTAAAATAGTCCTAGATTAAAGCTATTCTGGATTAAACAAAGCCAATTGCAAGACGGACGACTAGAGCTACTCTAGGTCTAAATTTCATCTTAAATTAATCCTCCAAAGGGCAGGTTTAACTTCAGTTTAGTGGTGTTTGTGAGAGAGCATGGACTATTTGGAATATCTAAATGAAGACCAACTCCCACTGCAGAGGCCAGCCAGAAGAATAGTTGTGGATAGGTCTTATCCAGAACATTTATTTGATAAACTTACATTTCGAGACCACTTTCAATATGGAAAATGCACTGGAAATAACAACTTTGAGTTTATTAGATGGATGCATTTAAATTGAAGAAATTCAGCATAATAAAATGAGTGTCTAAAACAATTCTGTTTTCAAATGTGGTTGTTGTGATTTAAAATACTGACACACATGAATAACAAAATGACAAAACACAACATGAACACCTTTTATTTTCTACTTATATCTTCACTGTGATTAGTAATCACAATTGTCTCAGTACTGTATCTTGTTTGAATCATAGCTCTCTCTTCCAACTTCATGTCATACAGTTTACGCTCTCTGGACTTTCTTTACGCCTCTGTCCCCAGAACCCGTACTGAGTTTAGGAAGAGGGCTTTCATGTACTCTGCTCCCTCCGCCTGGAACACTATTCAAAAAACACTCAAATTGCAGGAACTCATCACTATGAATGATTTTAAAACTCGACTCACATGTTTTTTAATGGCAAATTTTGGTGTGTGTCAATGTTTCACTGAATAGTATTTTATCATTGCCTCAAAATTGTTCTTGTTCTTCACCCACTGGAATGTATTTGTCTCTGTTTTATTCTTATGTTTGTCTTATATTTCATTCATCCTAGCTGCTGCCATTTTGGCCAGGCCTTGCTTGGAAAAGAGGTCATTTGACCTCAAGCAATTTTGCCTGGTAAAATAAAGGTTAAATAATGTCCAATTCCGCCTGTAGAATTTTAATTTTCATGTCATACTTCCTTCAGAATCATATAGCATTTTCTGTTACTAACTAATTCGGGTTTTTCAACAGAGTCTATGTGCAGATATCATACAATATAATGTCGGAATAATTTAAGAGAAAGATGGAAATGAAATGGAACACCTAAGTGGAGTATTTATAAATTTCATTATTGAATTTGTTAATGCTAAATGATGTATATTGTAGAGAGTATGTAGATTCATAATGGAGTTTCACTTTTTTGAGAGATGTTTTCAAATTTGAAAAGTTATTGAGGAATGTTTGTAGCTCTCATATGTTTTCACAAGATTGCTGTAGGGCTTTATAACAAGGGTGTAAAGAGTGGTTATAAATAGGGTTTCAAATTTATCTCAGTAATAAGCCAAAGATAATGTATTTAACTAGTAATAGTAATTAGAGCCAGGCTTAATTAGCCTGTCTAGTGAAACAGGAGTTGGAGAGAGTTAAACAGTATAAATTCTTAGGTTTATGGTTTGATGAGAGGATTACATGGGCTGTACATATTAAGAAGGTTGTGGACAGGTGAAAAAAATACTTAATGTAATGAGGTGTTTAGCTGGGTATGAATGGGGGGCAGACAGAATAGCGTTAAAGGCTATATACTGGGTTAGTAAGATCTGTGTTAGACTATGGGTGTGTAGTGTATGGGTCAGCTGCAAAGACATCTCTTCAGAAAATAATAATATACAATATCAGGCTTTGAGGGTATGTACAGGGGCAATAAAAACAACCCCAACAGCAGCACTACAGGTAGAGATGGGGGAGATGCCTCTAGAGCTAAGAAGAGAACAGCTGGCCTTGATCTACTGGATTAACCTTCGGGGCCATAGTCAGGATCATCCAGCACAAAGCATTTTAGAACCGTGTTGGGAAAAGGAGAAAAGGGAGACAAAAAGTTTTGGGTGGACAGCGAACAAGAGAGCAGTTCAATTTAGAATAGATAAGGTAAACATAGTGCCTACAGTACCGATGCCTATAATTCCACCGTGGATTTTGCCGGATGCGACAGTTGATATATCATTATTAGGAAATAAAAGCAGAAATAAACAGGTAATACAGGAGTACATAGAAACATTTTATAGTTATGTTCAAATTTACACAGATGCATCGAAGGACTCGGATAATAAAGTAGGGGTAGCTTTTACGGTACCGGAATTTCAAGTGAAAATAGGGAAGAGGGTTAGTAATGAGGTTTCAGTGTACACAGGTGAACTGATGGCATTAACTGTTGGCAGTGCAGTGGGTGGAGGACAACAGGCCATTAAGGTCAATCATATGCTCAGATTCCAGGTCAGCATTAAAGAGCCTACAGTACAGCCGTTCCGAAAGCAGACCAGATGTTCTGATTGAGGTTCAACAAACATTATATCGAATACAAATGATGGGGCTTATAGTGTTTTTTTTTGTGGGTTCCAGCTCACATTGGGATAAGAGGAAATGAAATGGCAGATAAGCTTGCAAAAAATGTTACCAAAAAAAGCACAATTGATATAAGTATAAATATAGGTAAAACAGAAATTAAAGGCATTATTAAGCAAAGACTGAATAAGAGATGGCAAAAGCAGTGGGAGGAAGAGCGGAAAGGAAGATGGTTCTATAGAGTCCAAAGGCAAGTGGGAGTTATGAGAGGTGGAGGTAAGAACAGAAGGGAGGAGTCGGTTTTATCACGAATGAGGTTTGGGCACACAGGGCTGAACAGTACACTGTTTATAATAGGTAAACACGATACAGGCAGATGTGAATGTGGGCAAGAAGAGACAGTAGAACATGTTGTAATGCAGTGTGAGAGATATGAGGAAGAAAGAAGGCAGATGAGGGAAAAATTCAGAAAAGAAAAAGTAAGATTGGATTTAGTAGATATTTTACAAAAGAATTCCAGTAAGTGTCATCAAATTCTATTTCATTTTCTTAGGGTAACTAATTTGTTTTTGAAAATATAGCTTCTTATTTGAAATAGTTTTTTTTTTTTTTTGAAGCGAGGTTGACATTTAGGCCACACTCCATACCAGTAGATGGCGGTAATGCATCTGTAAGTTGTTTGCCAACCGCCAAAAAACATTACGCAAAAAGAAGAAGAAGAAGGAAACACCATTGTTGCAGTGAATTTTGAGACAACACAATGGCAGAGGCAAAGAGAATTCGCTCCAAAAATTATAGTGAGCATGAAAAAACACTACTAAAACTAATTGTATCGAACCATCCAGTCATTGAAAGCAAAATCCATACTGCTGCTATTGAACAGAAGAAAAGAAGTGCTTGGACTGCAATTGGCAATGCATTCAATGCAAATGAAGATGTCACCACAAGAACAGTACAACAACTGCAGGGTGAGTTAATCTTCATTATTAGGCACAAAAATATGTGTTTGTTTCCTGTTGCCTATACCCTGCTTATTTATGGCCTACCCAAATACAATACTCCTGCTGCTTGTAGCATTCACATTGAATGAATATCCTATTTAAAAGGAATAGTAACCTATTTTAAAGGGGCATATGCATGTTAAACATGGTGGTAGAGTAAGATATGTTGCACAAAGGAAAATCCATACCTATATGTGAGGGGGAAAGAAATATGAAATATAAAATAAAATAATTTCTCCACCATGACCTAAATTATCAGGAGACAAACTTATTTTTATTATGCCTTATCAGTACCAGTATTTCAAATTTCCCATATTACTATTTTTGTGACATCAAAAAAGAAAACTAATGAATAATATCTGCCTTCATAGGTTCTATGGAAGAACATTAAACTGGGATTTAAAAAAAGAGAGAATGCAGCAAGCAGAAGAGAGCGATTTATTACAGGTGGTGGACCACCAATAAAGGACACGTGATGAATTGGGTGACTTGCTGTCTGGTATAATAGAGCACCAGCAACCTCTGGATGGTATTCCAGACAATGACCATTTGGACAGTGAACATGGAGAACTGAGCACAAATGGTAAATATACATTAGGAAAAATTGGACCCATTCAGTGATTAATTGGCAGTGTCAATTTTGAAACCATCAGACCCGATACACAATCGAGCCATGTTCTTGCAGGTCTTTGGAGGTGATCTGTGGGTTGTGTGCAACCATTCTCACAATCCTCCACCTATGCCGCTCCTGTTTTTTTCTTGGTCTGCCATGCCTGAGTTTAACTGCCACTATGCCTGTGTCCTTCCATTTCCTGACAACGTTCCCTACAGTCGAAATTGACAATTGAAACCTTTGGGAAAGCTTCTTGTAGCCTTCCCCTAAACCATGACAATGAACAATCTTTGTTTTTCAGATCTTTTGGGAGCTGTTTTGATGATCCCATTCTGTCTCACTTCAGCAGAGAGTCAAAGAGAAGTGCAACTTGCATTTAGGCACCTAAAATACATTTTCTCATGATTAAACAGACAATTATATGAGGTTCAAGGCTTAACAACATAATCCAACCAACTTTGTGTTTAAAGTAATCAGTTTTACATGCTGTTACAGGCATTAAAATCAACAAAACCACAAGGGTACCCATATTTTTGCACAGCCAGTTTTTCACATTTTATTTTATTTCATACAACCAAATACTGCTTTTCAAAAAATCTTTGTTTGGAAGACATCCCAGTACTTAGCTGTTCCTGGTAAATTAAAGACATACCACTTTTATCTTTTTTTTGTGAAAGCAGAGTCAATTATAATGCCGGCTGAGAGGGGTTCCCAAACTTTTTCATATGATTGTACCTTAGGAAGTAAATTGGTTACAGGACCATATTAGTTGATTTGAGTTTGGAACAGTGGTCTTTTTTTCCAGAGGAAACCAATCAAGAGCCAGTTCACAACGAGCCTGAACCCTCCACATCTGCTATGGCACCCCTGGGAGATGAAGCTGGTACCATCCAACAGAGACCAAAAAAGATAACTATGCATGAAAAGTTAGCCAGAGAATTTCATGAGCGTAAAATTGAATATTTAAAAGAAGAACATGAAATGAAAATGAGAATTCTAGAGGTTGAACTGGATATGAAATTGGGAGAGAGGGCTATGCTCCAAAAAAGAATTCTGCATACCAGTAGCCATGGTGAATATGAGGAATTGTGAAAAATAAAAATAAATGTATTGTCATTTGGCATGTGAGTGTGAGTGAGTATTAATCATCACAAACTACATTTTAACCAGCCTTGGTTCACTCGTTTAATTTTGCTACATTATTGTAATTTTGTACAGAAACAGTATGCAAGCAAAACTATACCATAATGAATACATTCCATATTTAAATGTCGAAGTGCTGCACTGTGAAAGCAGCTCTGTGTGCAAGTCCTCGCTGGTCATTGGCTGCCTCTGCCACCATGGGCACATCTGCATCATCCTGATCTTCCATTGGCAGATCAGGACAGCCATGCTGCTTCAGGTAGTTGTGCAGCACAGCTGTAGCAATGATCACTTTGCAGCATCTTCTTGGCTTGAAACGAAGCGTATTTCGTAAGCACTGGAATCGAGTTTTCCATACTCCAAACATACGCTCAATCATCCCTCTAGTACGGATATGAGCTCTGTTGTACCTTTGCTGCTCAGCTGTTGTGGGATTTAGATGTGGTGTGAATAAATAGTTACTCTGACCATATCCACTATCACCAAGTAGTAGTCCACTATGTTGTCCTCTCTCAAATTGTGCACACAATGAAGAGTTGAGAAAAATCCTTGAATCATGGGTTGCACCTTTCCAACAGGCAACAATGTTTGAAAACTCCAAATTAGGAGTGCATACACCCTGAACATTGATTGAAAAACAGTTCTTACGATTCCTGTATTCCTCTGCATCAGGAGTTGATGGACACTTGATGGGAACATGACATCCGTCTATACAGCCAATCACTCCTGGGAAGTGCCCATATTCATAGAATTGCACTTTATATTTGGCTTGCCCAGCAGCATCAGGGAACTTGATGTAAAGACTCCTCAGTTCACAAATGGCACTGCAGACTTTGTGAACTATTCCACATACAGTTGGTTCACTGACACCACACAAATCACCAGTTTCACGATGAAAGATTCCACATGCCAAGAACCTCAAAGTGATCAGAACTTGCAGTTGATTGGACACAGGCCTTCCTCTTTGAGACAGAGAGGAAAGTCTAGGCTCAAGCAAAGTAATTATCTCCAATGCATTTTCCTTGTGCATACGAAAGCGGTCTCGAAAAGTTATTTCATCAAACTGATTCAATGGATCACTCCTATCCAGCAGTATTCGTCTGGCTGGCCTTTGTCGTGCATGTTGGTCCTCATTTAGATATTCCAAATAGTCCATGCTCCCAAACAATCCAAGCTCAGTTTCACAAACAGTAGCCTAGCCTACTAAGCAGGAGTTAAACCTGCCTCCTTGGCAGATTAGTTTAAGCTTCAATTCAGTCCAATTTAGTCCTGGAGTAGCTCTAATGCTCAATTTTGCAATCGGTTTTGTTTAATCCAGAACAGGCTTAATCCACGACTATTTTAAGCTACGTCTGTGCAAGTGAATTTCAGTTAAGCCAGCTCAAACAGCATTTTAGTCTGGGACTAGGCTTAAGCCTTGTCTCCGAAACCGGCCCATTAAATGGTAAATGGACTTGACTTATATAGCGCTTTTCTAGCCGATTTTCTCAGCCCCAAAGCGCTTTACATATCTTACCACATTCACCCATTCATACACACACTCATACACCGATGGCAGTAGCTGCCATGCAAGGCGCTCTCTGAACCATCGGGAGCAATTTGGGGTTCAGTGTCTTGCCCAGGGACCAGCGCCGTCGTATAGGGGGGGTAAGTTATGACAATTATAAAGGCCCACAGCCCGCTAGGGCCCACACAAACCCCCCAGTAGCCTCTATGACAATGATTATGCATACGCTGAACTATTAAATATTCATATGAATGAATTCGAATCAAAACAAAGCCACAAGTCATACAATATTCTAATTTCTAATTTCAATAACCCCTTTAGCCCCTCCTTAAATAATGGTTTGGTCCACCCGCCCTCGCGTCTCTGAAGAATCTGGCAGCTCCTCACTGCGCTGTCTGTCTGTGTGTCTCAGCGCCGGTGCACAAATACACAAACACAAGCATAGACTCGCAGTGCATCACTCACGGCGGACGAGCGTTTTGGTTAAATACGCTAATAACGTTCGGACCAGAATAGACGTGAATTACGCTGGTTGTTACTGCAAGTAAGTGAAATAAAACACAAGTTATACAGCCCAACATTGTCCCATGAGCAGGCTTCACCTGCATTCAGCGTGAACACGCAATATTTTAATCTGTTCTTTAATCTGAGAAGCACAGCACTCCAGCTCAGCAGTTAACTAGCTAAACAAATAAAGCTGTCTGTCTTCTAATCGTTCAGCTTAGTTTGCCACAAATCATAAAATAATGCATGTAGCGCTGCTGACTGAGACTAGTGTAGCAGACCCTCCTGCCTATATCAGTGACATACAGACAGAGAGGAGAGGAGAAATAGGCCTACTGTCACTGAACCATGTTTTTTTTTTTTTTTTAACTTTCCTCAGTATTCTGATGTCAGAAACAGACTGATGATTTAATCTATTTGGACATTATTGAGTTTATTTAAAAACATTTGGAAAACGTGCCCTCAGTTGCCCATGCACTGTGGATATTCTATAGCCTACTTCACCCTCATCTGTGAACAAAAAGATAGCTGGACAACAGAGTTATTCATGTAAAGTTAAGTGGTTTCTTTAGAAAATAATATAGAAGGATTACAACTTTGTGGATGTTTATTTGCATAATATTCTATTTTATATTAATATTTGTATGGTGTCTTTCTTCAATAGCTTAATTGCATTCATCTGACTCAGTGTCTCCAAATTATTCCAAAAATAAGTAGGCCTAGTACACAGAAAAAAGTTGTTCACACAAAATTCCTCAGATTTTGCCTCATAATCTTCCTCTCAAAGTGCACCAGATTCATGCATTTCACTTTAAAAAGGTAAAAAAAATCTCCCGGGGGGGCATACCCCAGACCCCCCTAGGAGGGTCACTCTGCTGGCTACAATTTTTTCCCAGCACTGGAACATTGGAGGCACTAGCGGAAAACACTGCTGCTCCCTTCACCACATGTCTGATACCCATTGGAGTGCCCGCATAGTGGCTGTTTAAACAGTTGCAAATCACTTACCATCACTCCTAGAATAAGACAACTAATAATACATAATTTACATAATAATACTCTGAATTGTTAAGTCGTTAATTGTAAAAAAAGAAACAAATTGGGTGTACCAGGCACCGTCAAGAACACTGAAAAAAATAGAAAATTGAAGGTGGCAATGAATGGGGTAGAGGGGCCCACACCGATATTCTTTCAGGGGGCCCAAAATTCCTAGCAACGGCCCTGCCAGGGACACTTCGACATGTGGCAGGTAGGCAGGGAATCGAACCTCCGACCCTGTACTCCAGAGGCAATCTTCCTACCCACTTCGCCACTGCCGCCCACATACTTAATATTAGAAGTTAATTGTACGCAAGATTGCTTTAAATTAGCTATTTAGAGGTGTTTGTTTTGTTCTCTTTGTGTCAACCTCTTACTCTTTATACTTTGTAGGCTAAACATGCCGTCACTCTTCATACTTTCCATTGAGATGCCTTTTTTTTTCTGGTCTACCCAGATTACACTTGCCAACATATTTGGACCACATATTGACCATGTTATTCATCACAAGACACTTTTTAACTAGGCAATGCAAGACGATGTAACAAACAGAACAGGGGGGACTGGTTTTACCTTTTGTAGCTGGAACGTTAAAGGCGCAAATGAACCAATAAAAAGGGGCAAAATATTAGCCCACTTAAGATCCCTAAATGTTGATATCATTTTTTTACAGGAGACACATCTCAAAAATGACTCGCACAACAGGCTGAGGGGGTGCTGCACTATAACGTATAGCCAGAAAAGAGATTATGCGTGTGTTTCATTAAAACTCGGTGTGGCACGTTTATTTAGGGTCTGTACAATAACGGGGGTCTGGGGGTCCTCCCCCAGGAGCCTCAAAGACTTGTTTCTTGCGTTCTAGCGACTTTAAAGCACAAACAAGTTGTTCATCATCAACTTTTGCCTTTTTTAGTTGTTCCAAAGAATCTGCCTTATTATCTTGCCATCTAAAATTTAATGATAACTGACCGTTATGTTTGTTTATCATCTCTCGAGTGACATTTTATAATAACAATAGTAGCCTAAATATATATCTCATTTGCTGTGCGCTGGGGAGAAACAGACACGCTGGCAACTTTTCTGGTATCAAATTGGTGATTACGGGATGATTTGGATGCAGCAGCCTATTTGAATGACATGCTGTCGGGCGGACGCCGCCCGGCGGAGCTGCTTGACTCTCGGCCGGGTGCGAGGCAAAAATAAATAAATAAAAGGACTCGGCACATCACTAGGCCATATAATAGGCTGGCCTGAAACTTCTCTAAAATATAGGCTACTTACTCAGGCTCGCCAACATAAAACAGATGCGCACATAGCCGCGTGAACATATTCTCAGCAGGGGGTGCTGAAATTTATTTTTACAGATTGTGCTCAATCGGGCACAGGCTATGGGTCAGTGTAAGCTACGATCCTATTATAAAGGCTACTTTTACGCTGGAAATACAGAAGCAGGAAGCTCTCAGTGGCACAGCCAATGAGGCTCGTTTATTTGTTTTCATATAATTGGGACTAAGCTGTTAAAGGTCACATATTATGCTAAATGCACTTTTTAAATGTGTTCTAACATATCCATGGGTCCACGGTGTGCCTAGAGACTGCCAAAATATTTAAAAGAATAACAATCTCTCCTTTTCTCATTCTCCCCCTTTCTGAAACCCCCACCCCTCCCCCCAATATACTCCAGTCAGAATTCTCCTCGTTTCTGACCTCACAAACTGGAAAGCCAGAAGCTTCCACTGTGCAGCCCACACCCCTATTATCTTATTGGTCCACGGCCCTGACAGACAGAGGGCGAGGCGTATCTGGCTTCGCTTCCGGACAGGGGGCGGGGGGAGCTCAAAGATTGTATATTTACGAGGGGAGCTGCAGCCCTTTTTTTTTAAAATAGGCCATTGTGAGATTAGCTGAACAATGAATGAATCAGCATAGTACAATAAATTATCTGAAAGTTTTTTTCAGCAAACAATTAAAGAAAAACGTATTAGGGACCACTAAGACCATATAATATGGTGTATAATAGAACCGAAAAGTGTATAATATGGGAGCTTTAATACAAAGTAACAAAACCCTCCGTTCACCCATTTCCTTGTTCTGTCATATTCGTTTTTCGTTTTGTACCAATAAACAAGAAAGGAAAATTTGGATGGAATTTTCGTTTCTGCATTCCAGCTGGAAAACGGTAAAACGAAATTACGAGCGGTATATTCCTTTCTGTCACTTTGGACTCAGCCCTTAAAGCTGCAGTTGAGAGTTTCAGCCGTTGGAAGCCGTTGGGATCCCAACGGCTGTTTTCGCAACGCTCTAACGCGTTCATGTTGCACCCAACGCACCTAGTGTCTACCCCCCATCCCCGATATATTTATTCCCCTAATCAACCTTGGCCGACCCGACACAACAGCGATCATGTCCGCACAAAAACAACAACACGGCCAACAATTGTGCCAAAAGACAAATTAACAGCAACTGAACGGAACAAATAGCCTTAAAACAGCATTGCAGATTCACACAAACAGCAAGGGAGCACCATACCAAACACATTTACAGCACCATTATGTGCACGGCAGTACAAAATAAAGGCAAGTAGCCTACCTGGCTGTGACGGGACCGTGGCTGGCGTAGATAAACACCGGTGCTTCGTTGTACTTTTCGTGAAAGTTCCCCGGACTTAGCAGTTATGTTTCGGTTCATTATATGGAGGTGGTGGCTGCACACAACCGGGTGAGTTAACTAATGCTATCCGACCGGTGCTAACTTGGTTTATCAGCTAAAGCACAGCCAAAGGAAGCCCATTCTCCTGGCTCACTTTCCACACGTCTTCTAACCCCGAGCGGCTTCATACAGCAACAGCCGCCCGACTACATTTCCTCCTCAGTGTTTCTCAGTCTCTGTGTACACACTGTCCTCCCACCGTGTTAGTTGTTGGTATCCGGGGAATGGTAAATTGAGGGTTCGTTGCATAGATAGTATAGTATAGATAGTTCGTTGGTGAAGACATTGCTATTCGCTGTCTGCCGTAGTAGGGCCAAACAGTAGTTTCAGACTGCTAGGGTCGTGAACGCTCACGCAACTGACGCATCAGCGTCGTTGCCAAGTGAACGGACAGTCCCACAGCCAATAAGAACGGAGTATCTGAGCCTCGCTCTGATTGGTCAAAATTAACATGAGCGGTGGCAATTTTGGGGGGGCAGCACACAGAGGCAGGGGGGAGCAAAGTGATGAAAAAATATTTTCAGACCACTTCACCTACATATAGCTGAATGGCTATTATGACAGTTTTGCCAAATATTACAGTGAAAAAACTCTCAACTGCAGCTTTAATACAAAACTAGAAATCCCGCGGAGATTTGGAAAGTACGGGCCGCCCGCGCAAACAGGGGAAGAAAAAAAATCACGGCCGACCCCCGCGGTCCGAGAGGCTTTATCGTAGAGCGACGCGAGCCGTGCACGTCTGACAAACGATAAGTCGATCGGAGTGAGGGGAAAAGGGGCGTGGCCTGACAAACATATCATTTTTTAATGATGGTTTTGGCATTTGTGGCGTCCCCTATGGGTTAATATAGACACGCTTTCGGGGACACGCTACCACATGTCTTCCGCACGTATCCTGCGAGTTTCACGACGATAGGACCTACGGGCAACGAGTTATGGCCAATTTGTAATTAAGCCCCGCCCCTGCGTAAACGTTTTAGTCAATGGCGGCCATGTTTTCCAAGCTATCCTACTGATATTTTTCGGAGACGTGCTTCACAGTCCCCCGGGGCTTCGTGAGACATTTGGTGTCGATAGAGTAAAACGTGAAAAAGTTGTGGATAAAACCCTGTTTTTCAGTTTATGCTAATTAGCCAAAATTATTTCCAGGTTGACTTTTATGGTCCGAGAGGCTTTTTTGTAGAGCACCCTATCATACAGCCGTGTGAGAAATTTCAAGTTAATGGGACTTACGGTGTGCGGGGCGCGGCCTCTCAAACTTTCTTCAGTCGGGGATTAATAACAGCGCCCCCTAGCGGAAATTAGAAAAAAATTCCTTGGAGCGCAATTGTAGAGCACCATGAGCTGTACATGTGTAATCAATTTCAAGTCAATCGGAGTCGGGTGACTTTTGTGGCGCCCCCTATGGGTTAATCGCGATAAGCTTCGTGGGACATGCTACCACATGACTTCTGCACATACCCAGCAAGTTTGATGATGAAAGGACCTATGGTTAAGGAGTTATGGCCAATTAGTGGATAGGCCCCGCCCCTGTGGCGCCCCCTATGGGTTAATGTCGATAAGCTTCGATGGACATGCTACCACATGACTTCTGCACATACCCAGCAAGTTTGATGATGATAGGACCTATGGTTAAGGAGTTATGGCCAACGTGTTTTTAAGCCCCGCCCCTGCGTAAACATTTTGGTCAATGGCGGCCATGTTTTTCAAGTTGTCCTACTAATCTTTTACGGGTATGTTTATTGTAGTCCCCCGGGGCTTCACGAGAAATTTGGTGTTGATAGAGTCAAATTTCGGAAAGTTGTGGATAACACGCTGTTTTTCAGTTTATGCTAATTAGCGGGAAATATTCCCAGAAGAATTTTTATGGTCCCAGAGGCTTTTTTGTAGAGCACCCTAACATACACCAGTGTGAGAAATTTCAAGTCAATCGGAGTTACGGCGTGCGGGGCGTGGCCTCTCAAACTTTCTTCAGTCGGGGATTAATAACAGCGCCCCCTAGCGGAAATTAGAAAAAAATTCCTTTGAGCGAAATTGTAGAGTACCATGAGCTGTACATGTGCAATCAATTTCAAGTCAATCGGAGTCGGGTGACTTTTGTGGCGCCCCCTATGGGTTAATCGCGATAAGCTTCGAGGGACATGCTACCACATGACTTCTGCACATACCCAGCAAGTTTGATGATGAAAGGACCTATGGTTAAGGAGTTATGGCCAATTAGTGGATAGGCCCCGCCCCTGTGGCGCCCCCTATGGGTTAATCTCCATAAGCTTCGATGGACATGCTACCACATGACTTCTGCACACACCCAGCAAGTTTGATGATGATAGGACCTATGGTTAAGGAGTTATGGCCAACGTGTTTTTAAGCCCCGCCCCTGCGTAAACATTTTGGTCAATGGCGGCCATGTTTTTCAAGTTGTCCTACTAATCTTTTACGGGTATGTTTATTGTAGTCCCCCGGGGCGTCACGAGAAATTTGGTGTTGATACAGTCAAATTGCAGAAAGTCGTGGATAACACGCTGTTTTTCACTTTATGCTAATTAGCGGGAAATATTCCCTGAAGAATTTTTATGGTCCCAGAGGCTTTTTTGTAGAGCACCCTAACATACACCTGTGTGAGAAATTTCAAGTCAATCGGAGTTACGGCGTGCGGGGCGTGGCCTCTCAAAGTTCGTTCAGTCGGGACTTCATTACAGCGCCCCCTAGCGGAAATTCAAAAAACTGTATAATAGCACACCCCGCGGGGTGGGGACGCACGTTGTGCGAAATTTTTGAGTTTCTACGTGCAACGGTGTGGGAGGAGAAGCAGCTAGAAAATGTGAGGCAGAATAAGAAGTCAGAAGTCAGAAGTCAGAAGAATAAGTATGGTGGAGAGTAATAATTACGGCTCCCCAGTTACACTGGGGACCCGTACTTAACTAGAAATCCCGCGGAGATTTTGAAAGTACGGGCCGCCCGCGCAAACAGGGGAAGAAAAAAAATCACGGCCGACCCCTGCGGTCCGAGAGGCTTTATCGTAGAGCGACGCGAGCCGTGCACGTCCGACAAATAATAAGTCGATCGGAGTGAGGGGGAAAGGGGCGTGGCCTGGCAAACATATCATTTTTGAATGATGGTTTTCGCATTTGTGGCGCCCCCTATGGGTTAATCTAGACACGCTTGCGGAAACATGCTACCACATGTCTTCTGCACATATCCTGCAAGTTTCATGATGATAGGACCTACGGTCGATGAGTTATGGCCAATGTGTTATTAAGCCCCGCCCCTGCGTAAACATTTTAGTCAATGGCGGCCATGTTTTCCAAGCTATCCTACTAATATTTTTCGGAGACGTGCGTCATAGTCCCCCGGGGCTTCGTGAGACATTTGGTGTCGATAGAGTAAAAGGTGAAAAAGTTATAGATAAAACCCTGTTTTTCAGTTTATGCTAATTAGCCGAAAATATTTCCAGGTTGACTTTTATGGTCCCAGAGGCTTTTTTGTAGAGCACCCTAACATACACCTGTGTGAGAAATTTCAAGTCAATCGGATTTACGGTGTGCGGGGCGTGGCCTCTCAAACTTTCTTCGGTCGGGGTTTAATTACAGCGCCCCCTAGCGGAAATTAAAAAAAATTCCTTGGAGCTATATTGTAGAGCATCATGAACTGTACAAGTGTAATCAATTTCATTTGTGGCGCCCCCTATGGGTTAATCGCGATAAGCTCAGAGGGACATGCTACCACATGACTTCTGCACATACCCAGCAAGTTTGATGATGATAGGACAGGTCTATGGTTAAGGAGTTATGGCCAATTTGTTGATAGGCCCCGCCCCTTCGTAAACTTTTTGGGCAATGGCGGCGAAAAAAATAATCATGGCTGACCCCTATTGTCCGAGAGGCTATGGCTATGTCTTGATTCAGGGGTTGCGGTCTTGGAACCGGCCTCGTAGGCTGCATTTGAAGACCGATTGCGTCATAGCGGCGCGCAAAGGCTGTCCCATTTGCAAGGCTCCTCGCAAGGCTCCTCATATGCGGTCGTGAAATGCAGCCTTCGTTTCACGGTTTTGAAGCAGTTTTGAAGGCTGCATCAGATGTATCCTTCGCAGCCTAACATATCCCATGATTCATTGCGTTTTTTTCAGAGATGGCATAAAATAAAATAAAAAATAACAAAACAGCAACGTGTTGCTCCATCTTCTTAACTTTTATCTTCCTTTCTTTTTTTCTTGTACTTTTTTTTCTTTTCGTCTGGTAGGCAACTTCTTTTTCTTTTTTCCTCCGTTGACAGGGCTGTCTCCGTTGGCAGCAATCAGGGTTGCTAGGCAGCACAGGAGCGGCGAGTCGTCACGCAAGGTAACGGCTTGTTACGTAAACCGGAAATGCTCGTAAACCGAGACCTGCGGAGACCGTCCCGTTTAACAAGGCTCGTTGGCCTTAAAATCGGCCTTCATAGGCTATAGCCTTCATAGACCGCGAGACTGCGTCCTACCAAGTGCGTGGTCTCTGAATCAAGACACAGCCTATATTGTAGAGCACCATGAGCTGTACATGTGTAGGAAATTGCAAGTGAATCGGAGTCAGGGGGCATTTGTGGCGCCCCCTATGGGTTAATCACGATTAGCTTCGAGGGACATGCTACCACATGTCTTCCGCACATACCCAGCAAGTTTGATGATGATAGGACCTACGGTTAAGGAGTTATGGCCAACGTGTTATTAACCCTTGTGCCCCCTTCGAATTTACTACCCTCTCAGCCTCTTCGACCCAAAAATGTACACGCTCACAAAAAGTGCTATTAAATCATCATACATCAATATTTTTTTCTACTTTTTTTTGCATACATCTCTTAAACAACTTCTTACCGGCTCAAAACTACCAAACATTCAATAATTTTCAGGATTTTAACCCATTAAATGCCAGTTTAAGTATTTGAATTATTTCAATATTTTTTACAAAAAAACACAAAAAGTTAATTATTTTCCATAATACAAATAGTAGAGGGATGTGGCATTAATGGTGATTGGAGTCTTGGATATGTCAAAGATTAGCAACAAAATTTATTTGATTGCATTAGTATTTTTTATGTAGTGCCAGGTGAAACATTTACTACCCTCTCAGCCTCTTCGACCCAAAAATGTACACGCTCACAAAAAGTGCTATTAAATCATCATACATCAATATTTTTTTCTACTTTTTTTTGCATACATCTCTTAAACAACTTCTTACCGGCTCAAAACTACCAAACATTCAATCATTTTCAGGAGTTTAACCCATTAAATGCCAGTTTAAGTATTTGAATTATTTCAATATTTTTTACAAAAAAACACAAAAAGTTAATTATTTTCCATAATACAAATAGTAGAGGGATGTGGCATTAAAGGTGATTGGAGTCCTGGATATGTCAAAGATTAGCAACCAATTTGATTTGATTGCATTAGTATTTTCTATGTAGTGCCAGATATTCCTTCGAGGCAGAAAGTGCCCCATCCACTTACATTGAAAACCACCTTTTTTAATCTCATTGCATTTCTACTATTAAACCATGCATTTTGTAATGTTAGCATTTCATTTAGAAGAGAAGCAGTCATATTTGACATTTTTACTGTATTCCACTAGATTTAACTATTTTCCCATTGTAGGTCCATGCATGAAATTCTTGTATTATTGACCGTTCTAATACCGTGTGACTACCAGGGGAGCCCAGCTAGCTTTTGTGTGTGTGTGTGTGTGTGTGTGTGTGTGTGTGTGTGTGTGTGTGTGTGTGTGTGTGTGTGTGTGTGTGTGTGTGTGTGTGTGTGTGTGTGTGTGTGTGTGTGTGTGTTTGTGTGTGTGTGTGTGTGTGTGCGTGCGTGTGCGTGTGTGAGAGTCTGTGTGAAACTGTAAGCATGCACTGATCATTTCAGGGGTGAAAAGGGCATCTTTTGAAGGATGTGTTTCATGTGAGGTGCTTTAGTAAAACATGGCCTTCTGCCTTTGATGTACTCAAAAACAAAAAGGAAAACAACAGTTAGTGTGTTTATGCACCTGGCTGCTTTCACAGCCAAAGTTAAACATGCAGCTTGGCTGAGGTGTCATTCCAGTAGTGGGCAGAGAAAGAGAAGGAGAAAGAGCTGGAAAAAAAACAAGAAGCCACAATGAAGAGGAATATTAAAGATACACAGGTTTTAGAGATGGTCCTGGAGCAGTCTTCAGAGTCAGACAGTGAGCTGCAGGACTCTGAAGAAGACTTCTCAGAGGAATCAGAATTTCCACTCAATTCCTCCACGACGGTGAGTGCTATTTCCTCCAGCGAAGATGAGACAGAGGATCCTGTCCATCCTAATGAGTGGACAGCGAAGAACGGGCAAGTGTGGTCTCCATCTCATGCCAACACCCTCCGCTACATTCCCACCCCCACCAGCATGGTTCCAGGGCCTACACGCTATGCCATAGGATCCATGATATTGCATCCTCGTTTGACCTTTTTATCATTCCGGAAATGGTCCAGCTGATGGTGGAAATGACCAACCTACAAGGGAGACGTACAGTGACAGGTTGGTGTGATAAAGAGAAGCAGTCATATTTCAGGATCCTCTGTCTCATCTTCGCTGGAGGAAATAGCACTCACCGTCGTGGAGGAATTTAGTGGAAATTCTGATTCCTCTGAGAAGTCTTCTTCAGAGTCCTGCAGCTCACTGTCTGACTCTGAAGACTGCTCCAGGACCATCTCTAAAACCTGTGTATCTTTAATATTCCTCTTCATTGTGGCTTCTTATTTTTCTCCAGCTCTTTCTCCTTCTCTTTCTCTGCCCACTACTGGAATGACACCTCAGCCAAGCTGCATGTTTAACTTTGGCTGTGAAAGCAGCCAGGTGCATAAACACACTAACTGTTGTTTTCCTTTTTGTTTTTGAGTACATCAAAGGCAGAAGGCCATGTTTTACTAAAGCACCTCACATGAAACACATCCTTCAAAAGATGCCCTTTTCACCCCTGAAATGATCAGTGCATGCTTACAGTTTCACACAGACTCTCACACACGCACACGCACACGCACACACACACACACACACACACACACACACACACACACACACACACACACACACACACACACACACACACACACACACACACACACACACACACACACACACACAAGCTAGCTGGGCTCCCCTGGTAGTCACACGGTATTAGAACGGTCAATAATACAAGAATTTCATGCATGGACCTACAATGGGAAAATAGTTAAATCTAGTGGAATACAGTAAAAATGTCAAATATGACTGCTTCTCTTCTAAATGAAATGCTAACATTACAAAATGCATGGTTTAATAGTAGAAATGCAATGAGATTAAAAAAGGTGGTTTTCAATGTAAGTGGATGGGGCACTTTCTGCCTCGAAGGAATATCTGGCACTACATAGAAAATACTAATGCAATCAAATCAAATTGGTTGCTAATCTTTGACATATCCAGGACTCCAATCACCATTAATGCCACATCCCTCTACTATTTGTATTATGGAAAATAATTAACTTTTTGTGTTTTTTTGTAAAAAATATTGAAATAATTCAAATACTTAAACTGGCATTTAATGGGTTAAAATCCTGAAAATTATTGAATGTTTGGTAGTTTTGAGCCGGTAAGAAGTTGTTTAAGAGATGTATGCAAAAAAAAGTAGAAAAAAATATTGATGTATGATGATTTAATAGCACTTTCTGTGAGCGTGTACATTTTTGGGTCGAAGAGGCTGAGAGGGTAGTAAATTTACTGACAGAGAATAAAAGACATCTGAGAGTAAAGGATATTGGATTTCAAAAATTTGACTCAAAAGAATAATAATTATCACCAAATCAAAAAAAAAAGTCTTCAAAAATGTACAAAAATGGGCGAGGAGGCCACAAGGGTTAAGCCCCGCCCCTGCGTAAAGTTTTTGGTCAATGGCGGCCATGTTTTTCAAGTTGTCCTACTAATCTTTTACGGGTATGTTTATTGTAGTCCCCCGGGGCTTCACGAGAAATTTGGTGTTGATACAGTCAAATTGCAGAAAGTCGTGGATAACACGCTGTTTTTGACTTTATGCTAATTAGCGGGAAATATTCCCTGAAGAATTTTTATGGTCCCAGAGGCTTTTTTGTAGAGCACCCTAGCATACACCTGTGTGAGAAATTTCAAGTCAATCGGAGTTACGGCGTGCGGGGCGCGGCCTGTCAAGGTTCTTTCAGTTGGGACTTCATTACAGCGCCCCCTAGCGGAAATTCAAAAAACTGTATAATAGCACACCCCGTGGGGTGGGAACGCACGTTGTGTGAAATTTTTGCATGTCTGCGTGTAACGGTGTGGAGGAGAAGCTGCTAGAAGAAGAATAAGTATGGTGGAGAGTAATAATTACGGGTCCCCTGTAAACAGTGGACCCGTACTTAATAACACTTTATACATGGACCAAGCAAGCTGCAGTGTTAGCTCATCCTCAAGCTACCATCACACCCCAGCCTCGAAGCAGACCGGGGCTGAATGGATTTACTTCATTTTTTGTTAGGCTATGCCCTGCAAAGGTTGGCAATCTAGTGTGATCTGCCGTTATACTGGAGTGTGGAGGAGATTGTGCCTGGAAGACTGAGAGACACCATCTCTCCTCTGGAAATGTAAGTAGTCCTATTTAAAAACAAATCTGTCCGTTTATGAGTTCAATTTGTGTAATGTGCTTAAATGTATCCCTCCTATAATAACCAACGCCGACTGAAACGAGATAATGCCGCTGGGTTAAGTAGTTAGCGTTAGAGTCCGCTAGCTTAACCGTTAGCTTTATGCTAACGTTTAGATCTGTGAGTTTGTCCGTGACAGCCCCTGTGTGAAAAACAGACGGGAAACCGTATGGTGTGTTAGAAACTGAAGAGTATTTGTTTGTTGTTGACAGTGTGTAGTTATGCAAGCAGTCGTGGTACATCAGCAGTAGGCCTATTACATCTCCTGTGTAATGTACAATATAATAGACAGGAATACTGTAAGTTGCCTCTGCTGTTGTTTCCTGTCCATTATATTTCAAAATGCACACAGTATTACTCAGAACACGTTGCTTCTTGAGCAAGGGCTATACTGAACTTATTAGTAGCCTATCTTATTTAATAATGGAAGAAAAAATATATTTTCATTAGTTTGTAGCTTTGCCATAGCTACAGATGTATGATGTATATTTCAGCAAGACTACATGATATGACATTGAATGTGTCATGTTTTACAGATATGAGTGACCTGACGGACCACACTATCTGTTCCATCAGAGGACTGTTCACTGGGTGGGACAGGTGGTCTTCTTCAGGGCCCATCAGCAACAACTGGACAGTTACATAAAAGTTATGGCTTTGCTTCTGTTTGATATGTACACTTTATATTTCCATTTCACTGGCTATGAATAAACTGCTTTATTATTAAGTATGGTTTTGGTCTTTTTAAAATGTAATGATGATGGTTGAATTAAAAAAAACGTATAAATCAATGCATGTAGATCGGTCAGAAAACTAGTCCAACATCCTGACTATGAAAATGTGAGTTTCAAGTAATCCTTTACTACACAAAGCAAACAGTGACAGTTAGCAACACAATACATTTTTTAACAGTAAAACTTTATTATAAATGAGTGATCACAATACCAACTGGAAAATCCCGCGGAGATTGGTTGACTGTGTTAGAGGCTGGCCGATGACGTCGTCTTCTTGCTGGTCTTCATAAGATACATTTCATGGTTTACACTACCCTGCTCATAAGAGAGGTGAATGGAGGGTGCGGGGTCGTTGCTAGGCCGGTTGTCATGTGCAGGCACATCCCACACAAATAGTTCTCCCCTGACCTTGGGCAAAGTATCTACTGAAACTGCCTGCCTCTGTATATACAGTGTTATGTGCACTTAAAAATGGTGAATGAATGTGAAGTTACTAAACATACAAAAGTGTATAAGTTTAAAAAGCACAAGAGTACAAAATTAAGATTTATTCTCACAGAAACCAGAAATCTTGATGCAATTTTCACAGTTTTCAGCTCAGACTCCTGCCTGACCAGGTTCAGTTGCAAAGCATTGCATGTGTATTAATATGTATTTTTGTGAATTGTGTAATACTTAGATTAGGATGTAAACAGACATAAAGCTACACATCAAGTAGAGCAGTATTGAAACATGGCGGACAGAACGTGTCATAACCAAATGTGTACTTTGCCTGTGTATGTTTACAGAACTCATTAAAAAGAAACTACTCTTCAAGTCACTCTTGAGTTTAATTATTCAAGTGTGCAACACATGCCCATGTAGATCTGACCAGTCAGAGCAGACTAGGATTTTTGCGAGAGGGGAAAGATGTCAAAACCAACCTTTTGAGATAGAGAGCAGAAAAGTCTGGAAAAGGCGATGAAGAAATGGGAAATGGTAGAAAACTAATGTTTTTTTTAACAATAAACCATTAAAACCTTTTCTAGTAGACCTCGGAAATACACATTTAAACCTGGGTTTTTGCATAATATGTCCCCTTTAAATTCAGGAATGTTGTTTTTAAACTGTTGGACTGTTTTCCTCTACAGTTCTTCCCAAAGTGGTGTGCCTCACCCCATTATTGCTTGTGAAGACTGAACCTTACCGTTACTGAGCGCCTACGGCACGTCATGGTATGTCAGTGGTCGCTGTGGCCCATGCCACAGGCCGATACACAATCTTGCCGTCTCTCGCTCCCTTGCTGGCCTCACTTTAGCTTCGTCAGGTGAAGACACGGCTATCTTTTCATTCCGTAATCAGGGACATTTTATTAGGAGTTTGCATAATCCAGTTGAAATTCATCAAGCTAGTCACATGTTTTAGACAACATAAGGAGCACCTCTTTAATTTAGTTATCCCCTCTATCTTGATAGGCAGTGGTATTTTTATCAAAAGGCACATACACACGTCAATGCACTACAGGCATACATTTAACCCAAATAAAAAGGTTAACGAGTGAGTTGAAAATACAAGCACATTCATGACCTTAAATCTACAAAATTAAACCTGCAAGGACATGCCATTTGCTCCATGAATCTGACCGATAAAAAATGCTTTTACTTTGGTGGCTCAGTAACTTTGGACAAAATAATATTCAAACTTATTCTCGTAAAATCTTTATCTTAAAAATAAAACCAGAAATTGTTTAAAAACCTCTTTTTCTGTGAAGAGAGTTCCCAAACGTCATGCAAAGAAAAACAAAAAAAGGTAAAAAGCTGAACCTTTATCCTGGAAATTCACATCTCAAAAATACAATTTGTCGCTTTATGTGTTTGGTCTGCTGATCAATGTCCATCCATATTTCACCATAAGTCCCGAACAGACAGGAAAAGTTCTTGAGGTTACTTAGCAGCTGTATTCACTGCATGTCCTGACTTATCATAAGCTACATCTGCAAGCACATGCTAACCTTGTTACATCAAAGAATCTCTCTATTGACTGAGTTAACATTAAAGCTTGCTCCCTGGGTTCATCACCAGTAAATACATTAAAGTAGGTCCACACAACAGCCTTCATCTGTTCTGTGATGAGCATTTGGAGGGTTGAAATGTTGTGTGAACCTCATTAATTTTTTGGTTATTTATGAATGAAATATTATTTATGTCACTGTTTGTTCTTCCCAGTGTGTACTTTAGTATATGACGAGAGGTAGAGGTCACCACAGTCCTAGTCATAGTGTAAGCTGGTTGGTGGAGTTGGGTTGCAGCTCTGTACATGGATCTGGGAGAGGCCGAGGACACATTCTGCTCTGCTCCTTGCTCTCCTCCTCTTCAGCTTTCACTTTCTCTGACTTGGTCTTAAACTTCAGGCCATGTCCTGTCAACCACAACACATACACATTAGTGGTTATTAGTAAATTTCTCTCTTTTTATTAATTACTTGGCATCAACTATCACAGTCCTACAGAACTTTGTGGGCTGATTTACCACAAAAAAAAAACACATCCAGGTGATGACTTTTGGCCAGGCAGTGCCTGGATTCAACCAAGCAAATAGACAAGAGCCCATCATTGGATGAAAACAGCAGTGATTAATATGTTTCAGTTGGCAATAAGTTATTTAACCCTAACTGATGCAGTGAATAACTTTGTGCCTTTAAACAACCATGTGAGAAGACTTGTCTTCGAAAAGAGGTTACTCGGTTTCAGAAGGGTCATATTCACAATTCACAATGGATATATGGAAAAGATAACAGCATTTGTCAATCATAAATCGGAGCAATTTACCTCGCATTTTAAAAAGTGGATTCACTATGTAACAGAGGTGGGGGTAAGTCACTAATGTGCAAGTCACAAGCAAGTCTCAAGTCATAACCTTCAAGTCTCAAGCAAGTCCAAGTCACTGTGGTGAGAATCAAGCAAGTCACAAGTCAAGTCATTGCTCAGGTCAAGCAAGTGACAAGTCAAGTCATACAAAAATCATATTATCTAACCCAGTTTCTACATTTAAAAGACCTGCATTCCACAGTTCTCTTCTTCATACCGTCATCGACAACATCATCCTTGAACTACAATTGAATTATTCTTGGTCTGACCGAGGGGTCTTCATCTAAAATTGAAATGGGACCAGTTGACAACATTTTCTTACAGCAAAGGTCCGAATCTCATAATGTCTGCATCCAATAGCGACCCCTTATCTATCACATATGATCAACACCGCACATTTCCTTTTCTTTCAACCACATTTAGGCTACTTTCATTTCCAAGTAGCTTACTTTTAACATGGAAAACAAGAAATATATAACCTATACTTACACAAAACAGACACTTAATGCCCATAATGCATTTAAAATAAAACAAGGCTATGATCTATGACAAAAATATCATATCACCTTTTTTTTTATGGCAGGATCACATTTTGATTTATCCCTATTCATTTGTTTATCATACTGGGGGGCGAACTGTCATAACGGGCAGTTTGCTGTGCTGACGATGCGGCGGCTGTGAGCTGTCAGATGGAGCCGGTGAACGTGGAAGGTCGAACTGCATCATATAGGCCTAGGCCTACTTCATAACGGCTGTTTAGTCTCACAAAGATGCTTTTATAAAGCCTACAGTCCGTGGAGGTAGGGCGCTCGATAAGGAAGCGTGCGTTATCAAGGCAGCAGCGCTGCAGGAAACGCTCGTTACTTTCGTTTTATTTTACAAGACTTCTCGGGGTCGTTACAACGTGAAAAGGGAAGGGAAGAAGGCGCTACATATTTACTGTGATTGGGTTATAAGCGTGTGGGAGGCTCACATTAATTATTCTTGGTCTAGCCCATAAAGAAAGATCTAGTCGCCTCCATGACTGCTGCTCCTGTCTTGACCTGTTGACGCTGTTTGTCCACGCAGCGCGCTGCGTGCATTGCACTGTAAAATCACCGATCATGTTTCAAAATAAAACATAATTTCTAACGTAATCTAACTTTTAAAAATTCAAGTCATTTCGAGTCATCTGTCTCAAGTCAAGTCTCAAGTCATGAAGACCAAGTCAAAGTCAAGTCGAGTCTTTTATCAGTGTTATGCTGGCTTACACTAGAGGACTTTTAAAAGACTTTGAAAAGACTGAAGACTGAAACCCTCTTACATCTAAAGACAATCAACTCACACCTGAAGACAACTAGTCATTAGTTTTCAGTCACAGAGTGAGATTTTGAAAAGACAGGGGTCTCATATTGCAAGACTACAACTAGATTCCTTTTGAGATTAATATCATTTCCGCAAACGCGATTGTGATTATTTAATTAAAAACAAGTTAATTCAATATTCCGAGCGGGGGACTTCCTTTAGTTATTTGACCAGCTTTATTTGCTGATCTCATACCCCAATAACTTTAACTCCTAACCCTGTATTTGACGGTAGAGTGTTAAGGTTGCGCGGCTGTCAGCCTGGTTCTCCACCGAGGCTTCTATGAAAAAGTATCCGAAATAAGTGCCTCACCAGGCGGACACAGGTCGCGACTAATGCCGCTCCTCCTGTGTCGTGCTTGGTGCATGCGAGAGTGTGACAGTGTTTACGTCATTTCGCTTGAGCCAACCCCCTAAGACTAGCGATAATATCAAACATGTTTGATAATCAAGACGGGAAGAAGACTGGCTGAAATCGGGTCAGAAGACCACCATACACCAAACGACTGAGATAACGTGCGCGCGCCACAACTCCAGCACGACTTCCGTGATTTCAGTCCGACATTGGAAGATTGTCTGCGACTGTCAAATCGCGTGAAAAGTCGTGTAGTGTAAGCCCAGCATTAGTCAAGCAAGTCTCAAGTCCTCAATTTTGCGACTCGAGTCTGACTCGAGTCAAGTCATGTGACTCGAGTCCCCCATGTCTGCTATGTAATGCCCCAAAGGCCTGATTTAGTTTTTTTTACTGATCATTAGTTATTTTACAAAGAAACAGACTACTCCCCAACTGTTCATAGTTCTTTTTACCTTCATTTTATTTCTTTACTGTATTGTGTCGGTATGTGTGTACTTTTGAGAGACAATTTTCAGTTTTTACCATTCATATTACAATGTTGAGCACACACAGTAGCTATCAAAAATGCTGTGGAAACTGTGAACTTCGTGAACTGTGAAGTAACCCACTAGAAACAACAGGACAATTGACCTCCTGTATGCAAATGTAAAGGATGCATACAGGGTCACCACCCTCCCCAAACTTAGGAAGTCGGACCACAACCTGTTTTACCTGCAGCCACAGTACAATCCCCTGGTGCAGAGGCAGTCTGTCACAAAACGCTCCTTCAAGGCCAGGACACACCGGCGCGATAATGCTCGGAGAGTCTGGAGGGGGCGGGGACACAAATCGGTTTGGTGTGTTCGGTGACGTCGGCCGTCGTAGATGTCGTCGGGCTTCTTTTCAGCCGATTCAACATGTTCAATCGGCATCGGGCAGTCTTTCAGTCGGAGCAATTTGATTGGTGGAGGGCTAGCGAATCAGTGAAGCCCGGAAGAGAGGCGGGTAGCACAAACAGCAGTATCGCATCGCTAGCCATTGTTTTAATTTGATTTTGTTCAGCGAGTACTCACATGCATCAACCCTTCTTGACTGCTCGACACCATGCTCAACACTCTCTGCTAAAAATTGTGCTCTTTATGGTCTAGAGCAGTGATTTTCAACCAGTGCAGTCGCTGCCTGAATCGGCAGACTCCATTTTCGGGTGACGGTCGGTAGTCGGACCGGTGTGTCCTGGACTTTAGGAGATGGTCTCCTGAAATAGAGGATGCCCTCAGAGACTGCTTCCAAACCACAGACTAGAGTGTACTACTGGGTCCACACGGTGAGGACATAGAGGGCTGACACACTGTCTGACAGACGATCTGAACTTCTGCACAGATGTAGTCGCCCCTACTAGGACTGTTCGCTGCTATCCAAAGAACAAGCTTTGGGTGACGTGTGATGTCAAAACTGTCCTCAATAAGAAGACGACGCCTTCAGGAGCAGAGACAAGGAGTCCATGAAGACAGCACAGCGTGAGCTGAAACTGCTTGAAGGAGGCGAATGAGAAAGGTGGAACACAAACTGATGGAGAACAATATGAGGGAGGTCTGGGATGGTGTGAAAATCATCACAGGCCACAAAGATAAAAACAGCACAGAGGGAGAGGGCAAACCAGCTTAACATCTTTTTCAACAGGTTTGACCAACCACCCCCCCTCCCACCCAGCCAAGGCACCAACATAATGGCACCCTCACTTTCACCACCATCATGTGATCCTCCCCTCCCCCTCACCACTGCAGACCGCTCTCCATCCCCCTCTAACTTATCTCTCTCTCAAACACCCCAGCAGACCCTCCTCCCTGCACTATTAGTGCTGACCAGGTCAGAGGAGAACTGAGGAAGCTTCGCCCAAAGAAAGCAGCTGGCCCGGATAATGTGTGCCTACGGCAAATGAAGACCTGCGCTGCTGAACTTGGAGAGCCGCTGCATCATGTCTTCAACCTCAGCTTACAACTAGGGAGAGGGCCCACCCTCTGGAACCCACTACATTTTGCCTACCTGACAGGGGTTGGTGTGGAGGATGCCATCCTGTATCTTATACACCAGGCCCACAAGGAGGCGGGCACAGTCAGGAATCTGTTCCTAGATTTCTCAAGTGCTTTCAATACAATCCAGCCCCTTATATTACAAGATAAACGGTCAGCTACGCGATTGGAGTGGACCCCTCCTGGTGACTTGGATCTCATACTACCTCACTGACAGACTTCAGGGTTCAACATAACTTTTTTTTCCTACTGGCCCGCCGGGCCAGTGGATCCGAGGTTTACTGGCCCCTTGTATATTTTCACTGGCCCTGCACACACTTTTTTTTCTTCATAATTTAGTGTCAATAATTATAATACCTGTATTAGAAAAAATACACACAAAACCAGGCAAACATATTGAATTTGAAGCCTACAACTGAAAGTATGTTGAAAGAGTGGGCCAGTATTTTAAAGTCCAGTAGTTTGATGGTTGTTTTTATTCTTGAATTTGGGCAGTTTAATGAATAGTTCACCTGCAGAAGTCATGTTCAAACATAAAAAAATAAAATAAGAGATGAAGGTCTGATCATTCTTTGTGTTGTGGTAGGCTGTTTTTATTACTTTCTCTATATGCATTAGGGATGTGAATGTGTCGACCGAATGACCGGTTTTCCACTTGCGCTCAAGTTGACTTTAAAAATAGAATAGAAATCCGAAAATCAGTGGGTTATGCAGTTTTTTTTTTAATGGGAGATTTCACCGTATATGCGAGTTCACGTCTGGTCGTGAGCGCGCTGCAGGAGCGTCACTTAAAGCGGCAACGAGTAACATTTAAATATCTTTTAAACAGCCTCATCTTTCCTCTGATAATCATAAATTACCTTTAACAGCAAACGAGACCATCAGTGCAAAGAAAGACGTTTTTATATAGTTTTTATTACTGCTTTTGGTCTGGTCGCACACCCAGTCTGATTTTCGGTTCGCTCGTGCAGGCTCTATGGTCACATATCCGTATTGGTCGCAGATTTCAGTGTGGCGCTGCAATGCGATTTGAGAAGCCTATCCCTCCAGGTGAGGGAAGGGGAGCGGGAGCCTTGTTTGAGACAGTTATTTGTCTCATAATGACTGAGAACGGGGCTGAACCATCAAAGAAAAAAAAGAGAAGAAAAGCGAAAAGGGAGAGTGATAGACGGACGGGAGGGCGTTGCCAAGCAACATGTATACAATTTCACGAGAGCGAAACTACTGCAGTGTTTACTCCTAAATGAATGAGCGGTTGGTACTAACACAAAGTTTGCTTTGCTTCACCATCATCAGATAACCATTATCTGAAATAGTCATTATTTACATCAACAACACAAACACATTACCTCGTTCATTCGCTTTCTGTGAGGACACAGCTCCGTGAGAGAGAGAGAAAAAAAAAAACAGCTCCGTGAGAGAGAGTAGTTAGGTGACGCTGCTACATCAACTCATTGCAATCAGGTGTGTGTACTGACTGGCATTAGTTGATGCAGTGTCAAAACCACTCTCACGGAGCCGAAAAGAGTCCTCACACTTTCAACACACAGACATGCACTATATTGCGCCCTTCTCAATCCACACTCACGCGCCTGGCACGAGCATTTGCGACGGCGGGCGTCGTAAAAATACTACCGCTTTTGTCCAAAGGGGACGCCAACGTGCCATCTTACTCGTAGTGCCTTTAAGCATGAAGTGTCAGCTTCACATAAGAGTCCAGTGTGGGACCATTTTTTCAAACTATTGATAAAAAACAATGCAGTGCAAAATATGCAGCATAAGTTAAACGCACGTCTAAGACTATGACGTTAAATCACACAATGCCTTCATCCGATCACAGCAGCGTTTCACCGTGTGATCTCGCCAGCGAGTGAGCCGCCGCGCAGATGAACTGCGGGGTTTGTGGCTAAAATAATAACCGGGGATATTCTCCCCGTTAGCGATTTCAATGGGAAAGACTTCCGCGATCTGATTGAATGTCTCGAGCCTGAAAACACAGTGCCAAACTGCGCGACTATAGGAACTGTCCAGTGAGCAGAGTCCCTCCGTTCGTTTCTGTCTACAACCGACACAATCACCGGAGACGCATTCACAGCGTTTAAATAAAGCCTCTCATTTGTATTACCATTGGGGCTTGCATACACATACTGTAACATTACGGCGGCAGATAAAGGAAAAGTGCAGTTATAATTTTCTGCACCTCAACCTCTGCTGTGGGAAGGAAGAAAGAAAGGGGGCAGAGTAAGTCGATTGATTTTTCGACTCGCAGGCGGACGGTAGGCAGCTCTGCCAACGGAGCGAGAGTGCACCCGCTTGTTGCGCCGCCTGTCAAAACGCCCACGCATCGGTTGTCCACTGGCCTTTCATTAAAAAATATAATTTATATTAGGTTTATTATATTGAGTCTTAAATAAACACTGCTTTCATTCCGACTCTCAACGCGCATTTCAATGAACCATGGTGTAGTCTACAAAAAGATACTGAACTGTGATTGGCCGTTACTGGCCCGGGCGGGCCAGTGACTGGCCAATCAACTTGCCCTGCATATGATTGTACTGGCCCCGGGCCATCGAGCTATACGTTATGTCGAACCCTGGACTTGGTCAGCAGCACTGGGGCGCCTCAGGGGACTGTGCTGGCCCCTCTTCTATTCACCTTGTACACCTAATGTTGGGCTTACAACTACACGACTTTTCACGCGATTTGATAGTCGCAGACAATCTTCCATTTACCTGCTAAAAAACACTTTATTTGACTGAAATCACTTTTAAACCCCGGTAGCAGGATTGGAAAAAAATGAATCTCAAAAGGAATCTAGTTGTAGTCTTGCAATATGAGCAATGGGCGACTGTGGCTCAGTTGGTAGAGCGGGTCGGCCGATGATCAAAGGGTTGGAGGTTCGATCCCCGCCCTGCTACCTGTGTCATAGTTGTGTCCTTGGGCAAGACACTTCACCCACCTTGCCTCGTGTGAATGTTGATAGTTAGCCTGCTATCGGTGTATGAATGTGTGTGTGAATGGTAACGTGTAAATGGGAACAGGTCTCCCTTGCAAAAGAGTCTTCGGACTCAATGGGATATACCTGTATAAATAAAGGTAGAAGAAGAAGAAGATGAGACCTCCTGTCTTTTCAAAATCTCATTCTGTAACTGAAAACGCAGAGAACTAATGACTTATTGTCTTCAGGTGTGAGTTGATTGTCTTTAGATTTACAGTATGATCAGGGTTGCTCCAAAAATGAATACCAATACTGGCAACAGATAGACAAAATACACTACAGTGAATAACAAATATTCAATGCAGTTTAGCTATAAACTGCCATCTTATTACAGAAAATAAAACTGTTTGACAGTCCAAATGAAGAATGTCCCCCTTCATTTACCATCAAATAACCATAAGAGACACAACCTGAAAATCCAGTAATTACAACCTTTCAACCTATATAATAGGTCGATTTAGAGTTAGAGGTTTGCATAACTGCCCCGCAGGAACTGCGTTAATTTGATTCAAGTCAGGTGACCACCTGTCTCTCAAGGAATCTGGTGGTAGCCATTGAAAGCTTATTCTTTCTGCCTCTTGAAGGTAGTGTAGCCACTGTTTCTTTACCTTTGAACTTGTGAAACATGCTTCCAACTGTATCTCTAGGAACTAGCTATCTTTTTGTAACATTTTCCTTGTGTGTGCAATGATCTCTTCTCTAAGCGTATGCTTTCATGTTGTTTACGCCAAATTCTGACCCTACTATCTGAATGTTGCAACAGAAATGGAGACTTATTAGACCAGGCAAGATTTTTCTTCTATTGTTCAATTGTATTGAGCCTGTGCGAATTGTAGCCTCAGTATCCTGTTCTTAGTTGACAGGAGTGGCACCCGGTGGGGTCTTCTGCCGCTCACTGGATATTTTCTCTTTTTCGGACCATTCCATGTAAATCCTAGAGATGGTTGTGCGTGAAAATCCCAGTAGATCAGCAGTTTCGTCAGTGGTTGGTTGAGTGGTTCTTGCAATAATATGGATAAGAATAGTAGTCAAATAGGGCTATTCACTGTTTAGAGACCCTTGTACCAACCCTAACTCTGCACAACACAACTGATGGCCTCAAACACATTAAGAAGCAGGGCTGGGCGATACATCAAATATATGCGATATATCGCGAGATGTTCTCCAAAGGATGTATAAATGACCCTATCGCGACATCGAATACAAACTGGCACATAATGTGGTTATTTTTGCCGCCACCGGCAAACTCGCTGGTGTTCGCTTCTCGCTCTTTCCTGTGGCTCTCTGCCTCACAGCCTTGCATGCATTGGCAACTCACTCACTCCCCCCCTCCCACCCAGAGTCTCCTGGGCGCACACCTGTGACGTAGTCTGCAGTGTGCACTGTTTGTGTGTTTACTTTTGCTTTTACCGCTATCTGAAAACTACGAGAGGGGGAGAATAAAAGACGAGACGGCCTCTTACGACAGGCAAACAAACAGGCAAGGGGGGGGGGGGGCGCATGAGGGCGATGGCGGCAGCCCTTCACTGCCTTTTCCTTCTTTATAGGTCCATGCTTATGAGAGGAAGGCTACATCCGGGCTACACAAGTGAACGCGCGCCTGGGGGCGGACCATGGGGCGGACGATTGCTCCGACTTCACGTTGAGTGTTTGGTCCGACGTCACACAACAACAGCGGCACATTTATTATGGGCAGCCTCTTATAAAAGGTCAATGGCAGCACCAAGGGAGGTGTGTTTTAAAAGTCTATGAAAAGTCTATGAAAAGTAAATTTGCCAATATTTTTTAATAAAATAAAACGATAGTTACGTATGTAACTACGGTTCTATGAGTTCCGGATGACCGCCAGAGGCGGTGCTTTCAGCACTGGATGTTCCATCGCGCGCATGCGCAGGTCGAGATCTTATACCAAAATAGTCACCCGTGACACCTGGGTGACCCGAGAATATGTATATATTCCGGAAGTCACTCTAGGATCTGTTCCAACTGGATCTTCTCGTGGTATCTGAGAAGTCTGAGTGACAGAGAACTCTGGCGGTCATCCGGAACTCATAGAACCGTAGTTACATACGTAACTATCGTTCTATTTCGTTCCTACTGACCGCCAGAGGCGGTGCTTTCAGCACTGGATGACTTATACCAGAAAGGTCACGAAGAGTACTCATCAATTAGGGGCTTACAGCCGTCAACAAGACAGCCGCCATCCCACAGGATGAGGAGCAGAAACATTTACTCTGTAGAGCCGCGCAAACGTACATGATGAAAACCATGTAGCCGAGGCGCAAATGTCCTGACGTTGAACCCGCTTCAAGGCAGCCCAAGATGTAGCCATACTCCTGGTAGAGTGGCACTCAACGGGCAAGGCCTGGGGAGCCCCTGTGCTCTATATGCATTCACAGACCACATCCACAAGCCAGTGGGAGTGTCTCTGTTTGGACAGGGCAGCCCCCTTCCTGCAGCTCCCATAGCAGACAAAGAGGTTATTTGTCTTACGCAAGCTGGTTATTGCCACAAGCTATGCCCCAAGCGCCCGCACCGGGCACAGTGGGTCTGACATTCCTTCTGCACCCCCTGGTGAGCCCAGGAGATTAAAAGCAGCCAACTTGATCGATTGGTTTACATAGTGGGGAGACAATCGCTTGGATAGGAAGGATGGATTTGGCGAGAGCACCACTCCTGACCCTTCTACATGCCAGCGCAAGCGCGCCTGGCTCACTGACAAGGCATGGAGTTCACCGACCGTTTGCAGACGCAATGGCAAGGACGAATGCCGTCTTCATAGACAGCCGCGTCAGGTCTGCCTGACTCAGCGGCTCAAATGGGGATAGACCTAAGGCCCTCAGGACTACTTGCAAGTCCCATGATGGTGCCCTCAGGGGTCGTGGTGGCTGAATGAAGCCTCTGGCCTCCCTTCAGTAACTGCCTGACTAGGTAGTGGGACCCTACCGTCTGGTTATCCCCCCTTGCATGTGCGGCCGATATCGCAGCCACATAAACGCGCAGGGTGGAAGCAGCTCTCCTGTTGCCCACACAGACTGCAGAAAGTGTAGTATCACTCTCAATGAGCAAGTCCCTTGGACTTTGCCATGTGCCATGCACTACTGTGCAAACAACTTCCACCTGTCTGTATAGAGCCATATAGCGGAGAGTGCCCCTGAACCTAAAACAGGTCTGGACCTCTGACTGGTCGCAATACGTCAACAGTGGGTCCTGGCTATCAGGAGCCACACGCCCAGCTGCAGGCGCCCCGAGTTCGGGTGCCCTACATGTCGTATGCCCACCTGAGACAGAAGTTCCTGTCTCTCTGGAAGGCACAAGGGGACTCCTTTGAGGAGTTTTAGTAACGCTGGGAACCATGGCCTTCCTGGCCCATGTGGAGCCACCAAACGTAGGCTGTAACTGTAATGCTGGACCCCGTCCAGTGTTACCAGTAAAAAGAGAATTAGAGGAAATGCATAAAGCAGGCAGACTGGCCAAGCATTAGCCAGAGCCTCCTGCCTTAGGGGACTGGTCCTCTCCACTCTAGGAGAACCCAGGGGGACAGTGGGTCTTCTCTTTGGAAGCAAGAGATATGCCACCGCCCTGCCATACTTGTCCCAATCATGCCTACCACCTCCGGATGGAGTCTCCACTCCCCGGTGGGTGGCCCTTGGCAAGAGAGAAGGTCTATCGCTGTGTTCCAGACACCTGGAAAGCTTAGATAATGGTGGAGCACCCCCATAAGGAGCCCTTGCGTACCCCGCAGGACCTGCTCCGATCTGGTGCCCACCTGGTGGTTGAAGCCTGAGTGCTAAGAACCCTGCAAGGAGTTCCAGCCTAACCTGCTCCAGTCTCTGCTGGGCATCCCACTGGCCTACGACAGTCCTGCACTAATAGACTGTGTCCCAGTCTGACAAGGAGGCGTCTGTCTCTACAACCTCACACCGGGAGATTCCTCCCTAAGGGCGACCCTGCAATCAGGGATGCCCTCTCTCTCCAGGGTCTGAGGGCCCGAAGGCACTGACCAGACACCCTGACCATCTTGCGTCTCTGCCACTTGGGGTCCAAGTGGAGACCATTCGCCCAGATCTGAAGAGAACTCACCTTGAGAAGGCTTAGTAGGACCCTCATGGATGCCGAGGTCAGCATACTTATCAGTCAAAGGAAGAGGCTGCTAGGTATGGCAGTACACCATACCGCTGAGCTGTAATGGCGACAGGGATGCTGCCACACACTGTTTAATATACGCAGAGCCAGGGACGGCCCAACGGAAGAACCCTGAAATGCACCTTGCCCAGAAATGCAAAGGGGAGGACCACCTGTGGCATTGGGCAGTAGGGACCTGAAAGTAGCGTCCTTCAGGGCTATTGACACAACCCAGTCCGCCTGAGCGATAGACTGGAGGCCACCTGCAACACGCAGCATGTGGAAAGGAAGAACCGTGAGGCACCGATTCCGCCCTCTTAGTCCAGAATGGGACGAACCCGCCCCACTTCCTTGGTACCTGAAATTAGGCTGAGTAGAACCTACCGAGCATCGAGTAGCACCCCCAGGGACTCTGGGGGAGGGCGGAGGCTGGACGCCGACTTCCTGGCGCCTGAAAAGCCGACCGTAGCGCGGTGTTACGGCGCTGTTCAGAATGTGCTGAGAAGCACTGGCCCCTTGATTGCCCACCTGGACGTGTTTGAAGATATTGGCAAGGGGTACCACAGAGGTTCCCGGCCTGGAATCAGGCAGAGGCGCACGTCGCAGCGTGCAACTACTGTCTAGCCTGGTCAACCTGAACACGTCGCACCGGGGCCTAAAGCGTGCGGCCTGGGATCACTGGAAGAGAACGGAGGGTCTGTCGACACACCTCCGACTGGGACGCACAGTTGCATCAACCTGCCTAGCTCCCTAAGTCATAATGCAAAGTCTGCAGCGAAGCATCACTGAGGGTCCGTGCTGAGTGACCAGCACCTGACCCCTGTATGGTTTGCAACCAAGCCATGACTATGTGCGAAAGCAAATTCCCAAGACGTCCCACACGGGCAGCAATGTCGTAACTCCTAGTAAGGAGGTCGTATGTAATCTGGCACTGGGGCCGAGGGCAGCGCACATCGGTTCTCAGAGCCTCGTCTGGGGAGACAACCAGGGATGCTATAGCAGGCTCAATCGGAGCTAACCAGTCCAAGCCCTAACTATCAGCATTGTGCATGGCTGCCAGAGCTCTGCTGTCACTAGTGTGATGAGAGAGCCCCTAAATCTGCAAAGCCTCTACGGAGCTCTGCCTTCGAAGTGAGGCTCAGAGGGAGGCCCAGAGAAATATACGGAGTATTGAGGGCCCGCCGAAAAAAGGCATTCACAGGTGCAGATGAAACCAGAGCTTCATCTAGCCCAATAGTTGGCAAGTCACGGACGGACACTGACCCTCTAGCCGAGCTGCCCATCTGTATAACATTACAGGACGCAGCTGTGGACAGCATGCCATCCCCTGAGTAGGGAGGATGCACAGCCGCAAGGCTACTCACTGCAGCTGGTACCCTGAGCTGGTTGGAGGCTAGTAGGAGAGCTTCTACCTAGCAAGCCTCAGTGCCTGAGGCATGAAACTACGGTTCATGCATGGTTTATCTGACAGTGCTTCCCTCGGGTGCTCACCCCGAGACCTGCCGGGCACTTGTCATGGCCATTCTCCACTGTAGGGAGGCCATGAAGGCGTCACAATTATGGTTGTTTAGTATGTCAGCAATTTAGCAGGCTAGGCTAAATGAATTAGTAGCCTACTCAACCGAGCTTCAGGCGCAAGCACCAGAGCAACGGAGCGACACCCCTAAAAGTAACAGTGACTGCGACTTTAGGAGGCCTAAGCTGCTCATTGTCGAGCCAATTAAAATATGCATCTGTTAAAGGTATGCAACCGGGCTTCAGGCGAGAGCAACCGAGCCACGGTGCGACACCGCTAGAATAAAACAGTGGCGGTGTAAAACTATGCTGCCCACTGGCGAGCATAATTACAGTAGGCTTTAGGCAATCGAGCTTTAGGCGAGAGCACCCAAGCAGCAATGCGACCTGTAGTGTAAAACTATGCTGCCCACTGGCGAGCATAATTACAGTAGGCTTTAGGCAATCGAGCTTTAGGCGAGAGCACCCAAGCAACAATGCGACCTGTTGTGTAAAACTATGCTGCCCACTGGCGAGCATAATTACAGTAGGCTTTAGGCAATCGAGCTTTAGGCGAGAGCACCCAAGCAACAATGCGACCTGTTGTGTAAAACTATGCTGCCCACTGGCGAGCATAATTACAGTAGGCTAGGCAATCGAGCTTTAGGCGAGAGCACCCAAGCAACAATGCAACCTGTTGAGACAATTAAAATATGCATCCGATTAAGGTATGCAACCGGGCTTCAGGCAAATACAGTAGTCTGTGCTGACACGACCACGGTGTGACAGCCAAAATAACACAGTGAAGGTGACCCTTGGAAACCCAAGACGCTCTCAGGCGAGAACAACCGAGCCACGGTGCGACACCGCTAGAATAATACAGTGGCGGTGTAAAACTATGCTGCCCACTGGCGAGCATAATTACAGTAGGCTAGGCAATCGAGCTTTAGGCGAGAGCACCCAAGCAACAATGCGACCTGTTGTGTAAAACTATGCTGCCCACTGGCGAGCATAATTACAGTAGGCTTGGCAATCGAGCTTTAGGCGAGAGCACCCAAGCAACAATGCAACCTGTTGAGACAATTAAAATATGTATCTGATTAAGGTATGCAACCGGGCTTCAGGCGAGAGCACCCGAGCCATGGTGCGACACCGCTAGAATAAAACAGTGGCGGTGTAAAACTATGCCGCCCACTGGCGAGCATAATTACAGTAGGCTAGGCGATCGAGCTTTAGGCGAGAGCACCCAAGCAACAATGCAACCCCCTAAATAACACAGTTCAATTGAATTCAGCTTATTTAAGAAGGGGACAGTGTCAAATTAATAAAACACATGATCATACATGGGTTAAAAAGATAGAATTAGCCAAATGCTATTCTCTATCTGTAGTAGTCCCCTGGCAGTGTCAGCGGCTCTAGGTAACCCCAGCCGCCCACTGGAGAGCAAATCAACGAAGGCTAGGCCATCGAGCCTCAGGCGAGCACACCCAGGCAACAATGCGCCTTAAATAACACAGTGACAGCAACACTTGGGTCCCAAGACGTTCACTGGCGCAACTAAAGTAGCCTATGCAACCAGGCTAAGGCGAGCTACCGTGCAACGGTGCGACACGGCTATAATAATACAGCGGTGTGAAACTAAGCTGCCAACTGGCGACACACTACAGCAGCCTACACACGTGCAACAGTGTGACACGGCTAAAATAACACGGTGAAGGCGATTTAGGAAACTAATTAGCCCACCGGCGAGCAATACAGCAGCATACAGTGTATACAACAGCATACTAGTGTGTGGCACAGCTCACCCACTGCCACTAGCAAATAAAGTAAGCTATGCAACGCAAGGCTTAGGTGAGAGCACACGACTGGTGCGAACAGCTCAAATACAACAGTGAAAGCGACTTCTGACCCGAAGCCGCCCACTTGACGAGCAAAGTAAGTAGCCTCTCGCTCTAGGCGATGCTACAAAATACTGTGGCGGCGGCTTGGACTCTCCCCAAGCCGCTCGCTGTCGATTAAATCGAAGTAAGCCACCGGTCGGGGCGATCTACGTAGCACCCGAGCACAGTCAACAATGCAAGAAAAACAATACATTCGAGCATACCGGGCTTAGCGAAAAACACACAAAGCACCGGTGAGAACCCCCGGGGGGGAATAACACGGCGACTGTGGAACCAGCCGCCGCTTGACAAGCTCAATTAAAGCAAGGTGGAAAGGTGATATTAGCTTCCGCGATAGCCGCCGGCTACGGGTAGCCTTCACACTTTACTCACCCCCTGCAGTGTATACAACACCGGCCTCAGCCGAAGTCGAACGAATTGCAAGTCGCAGCCTTTGGAGGACGAAGTCAAATCGAAGCCCCAACCCTTAGGTTACAAAGCTACTTGCGACAAGCTAATGGTATATACACACACAATGTGTGTGACCTGCTAGCACGAGAAGATAGAAGGAACAGATCCTAGAGTGACTTCCGGAATATATACATATTCTCGGGTCACCCAGGTGTCACGGGTGACTATTTTGGTATAAGATCTCGACCTGCGCATGCGCGCGATGGAACATCCAGTGCTGAAAGCACCGCCTCTGGCGGTCAGTAGGAACGAAATAGAACATATTATTATGGAGCAAAACCTGTTCTGCATGTACAGTGATGCTGCTATCTTCAGGGGGTTAGTGGTGATAAACAATTAGTAAGTGGTTGTAATGAGTCATAATTAGTGTCCCCACTTTACAGATTAACAGAAGATGGAAAAATACAAATATGTTTACAAATAAAATAGTGCTGGATCCATTGTATGGGAGTGGTGAAGGATGTGGAATAATCAATAAAATGTGCAAACTGTTTGCCATGTGCAAGTTTCAAATTGTTCCAATAGAAATCACTAAAGAATATAAACAAGATGTTGTTTCATGTCATGTATCGTTAGTGCAGACACATTTTGCAGGGACTATTTAAATCATATTACTGGTGTGATGTTATTCAAAAAATAAATTAAATTGAGCATTTATTATGTGCTTTAGAGGAGATTTGAAATATATCGAGATATATATCGTGTATCGAGATATAGTCCAAAAATATTGAGATATTGATTTTAGCCCATATCGCCCAGCCCTATTAAGAAGGCAAGAAATTCCATAATTAAACTCTTGACAAGGCACCCATTAATTGAAAACAATTCCAGGGGCCTCATTTATTAAGGCTGCTGCGCACACAAAACTTGCTTCAAACCGGGAGAAACGTGCGTAAGCGTGTATGCAGAGTGTATTCCCACGCCAACTTTCGACCATGCGTAGAGCTCCTGCAAGGTTTTCCTGACTCTGGGAATCAGTAACCCTCGATGGTCACACGACGAAATAAAGCTTAGCCATCACAAAAACACACATATGAGTAATTGTGGAAAAACTAGTTTTGTACAAAGTTAAGGCCAACAAATATGAATTAAACTGTATATTTTGTAAGATAAAATAATGTTATGAATTCAGCAAATTATAACATGCATATCTTTTATATAACATTTCACCCAGAAAGTTTAAACTATTCTGGAGTTGTTGGAAATGTGTGGATCTCATGGGAGGGAATCAATTCTCTGGAATAGACTAATGCATTATTACACTTCTCACAACATATTTTATATAGGTCCATGTAGGCTAATAATGAGACTATAATGAGTTTGCCAATCATGATACTGTAATCAGCGTGTGAGTGTGTGTGTGTGTGTGTGTGCGTGCGCCAGTTACTGCAATAGATCTCTGCAATATTGAATGAGAAGGTGCGTCCAAACTTTTGACTGGAACTGTATACCCTTCTTTCAATGTGGGCTACCAATCAGACTTGAAAAAAGAAGTTGGAAAACATGTGTCCCGTTTACCAAAACTTCAGCCACAACCCCTCCGTAAATCCAATAATATTTCTTCAGAACTCGTCAGCTGAATGTGCCTTTGACAATATTTATTTAACAATAACAGAACACACAGCTAAGCTTTTCTCAGATTTATTGTATATTAACACACAAAGTGTGTTTAGTAATTTGTTGCAAAATCCCCCCACCTTTCAATTTGGTGATAAAATAAATCAGTTTACAGTCAAAAACCACACAGCACTTGTGAAGTATGCTGGCACTGTTATCCCTCTGTGTGTGTGTGTGTGTGTGTGTGTGTGTGTGTGTGTGTGTGTGTGTGTGTGTGTGTGTGTGTGTGTGTGTGTGTGTGTGTGTGTGTGTGTGTGTGTGTGTGTGTGTGTGTGTGTGTGTACCTGGACAGTCGGCCACTTCCTTGTAGGCCTTCTTCTTACAGCAGGCTCGACAGAGGTTGAAAACACATTTATTTCCCTGCAGAGTGATACAAAGTGGTATGAAGCACCAACATACTGATGTCCATTAAAAGTGAAATAGAATTTTGCCCTTTGATTACTCTTGATTTTAGTAAAGACAAGAGGAGATTGATACAAAATATTACAAAATGGCGAGTTTGAATCATAACGTTTTGGTCACTGTTTGAAAAAAAGGGAGGCCATTGTTACAACAGACTACACAGTGACAGTGCAAGCTATGATATTGATAATTTATATTGGTAGAGGAAACAAATATTCAAACAGTTGCTGAACAGTAAGATGACTGGGACATGTGTGGAGACAGGAGTAGGCCTAATTTGAAGATGATGGATGTTGTCTGAATGCTATGTGGCTGAGGTACTGCTAGCTTACTGGAAAATCCACTTACTCTCACTACTATCACAGCAAGGAGAGTGCACAAATAAAACCAGGTTACATCCTTTACTGTCAAACTGGAAAATAACAAATTAATTTTGTGTGCGTGTGTGTGCGTGTGCAACACATTACAAACTACAAGTCCAGCAACCTCACCAACGGTAATGCCTCGCTGGCTAAGGAGCTAAACATCCTATTTGCACCACCCCATCCAGCAGTCCCCAGGACCATGAGATGAAGCGCCTCACTACGGGCTTGAACCCTAGAGATGCCGCTGGACCATATAGTGTAGCCTAGCCTACAAGCTTTATTTTATATATTTTCAATTATTCTTAATATGCGCATGTTTTTAAATTGAGATGGGTTTCAAAACCTATAAAGTAACGTTTAAAGTAACTTGTAATCTAACTTAGTTACTTTTAACATCAAGTAACCAGTAAAGTAACTAAGTTACTATTTTAAGGAGTAACTAGTAATCGGATTACTTTTTCAAAGTAACTGTGGCAACACTGGTAACGGTATTCCTTTATTTACCGGCATTAGTCCTGAAAAAAAATGTCTGTGTAATTTGCGAAGTTTTATAATAAATGCCTTAACAGTGTGTGGCCGTCTGTCAGCACCACTGCCTGTGTTGGAAGAAGCTATGAAAGTGATAGATGCCCTGCCTCCCCCTAGTGGCCTGTTGGTAAAAAATATTGATATATGAAGTCTTTCAACATGTGATCGGTAGGTTAAAGTAAAGGTCTTGTCCATTAATGGCACCGCAATCACTTGTTACATCATTCCTCTGCAAAGTTGATCGGACATCTTAACCTAGTTAGCATAGCAGCTAAGGGCTACAAGCTAGGTCCATGGCCAAAACAACAAAACTTGCTAAGAGGAACCAGCTACAACTACAACTACATTTTTGGTCAAGAGGTTGACAGATGATAGAACTCCTGTAAGTGATCTACCCTTAATTTGTCAAAAGTAAGCTCAAAAAAGGACAAAGCTGTTTAGACTCGCTCATTCTTACGCAGCTGCGCTTCACACAGCCTCTTGGCAAACACAACGCTACATGGTGATGAGTTCAAGTGCTGTAGGTTGAAATGGGTATTTGAGGTAACATCATCGTGATTAGTTCAATGTGAGCTTGTAAAACATAGTGTTAGTCGATAGACTTTAAGAAATAGGCTGAAGTAGTTAAATAAAATATATATATCATTTTTCAAAAAAATTAAATAAATAAAACAGCCAACGTTATTACACAACAGTAATATTGTATACATGGGTATAATTTAAGGAAGGTTTAAAAAGGTATAATACATTGGATACCACCCAACCCTACTGGACTGTAACCATTTATTGAATGACTGCTTACCTTCGGGTTCCCACACTGTTCACATTTGATGTACTTGGCTGCAGGGACACAGAAGAGGGGACAATGTCAGATTCAGTAGCATTCCCTTGTATGATTCCAACCAGAAGAGTTTGTACTCACGTTTCAGCTCGGGACTAAATATCTTGTTGGGGTTTCTGGATCTCTTCTTCTGCTTGTTTTTGGAGAGTGTGTTGGCTGTTCCGTCTGTGTCTTCCAGCGCCCTCTTCTGACACACTGCCTTTTTCACCTCAGAACTATGGCCGTTACTGTTGGCAGTTAGCTCCTTTGGCCTGTGAGGCATAGTCAGTGAGATTAATATGGAATATTCCTGCATCCTTAAAGCATGGATAGAAGTGACTGGGTGTGCAGTGGCGATAGAAAGATAGGCAGACAGATAGAGGGAGGAAGAGACAGCTTTATTTTATAATTTGGGTTTTTGATTTGTGAGAGTGATCATCGCTGACTTTAGACTGACTCCCGCTGTTGGCTCTGTGAGGTTCAAGCAGATCAGCTGAGTGAACGGCTGTTTGACACGGAGATGAAAAACGAAACTGAAACTAAAATATGCTGACCGGGATGATTTAAGGTGGAGCAGCCAAATATAAATGAATAAATATTGTTATAACACAAGGAGGCTACCCTATGTCTTGTGTGATTTGCGTCAGTAGCCTACAGTAGCCCACATTCTTCCCTCCACTCGCCACTTAATGTTCCGTATCTACGCTAAAATGCTACGCTAAAATGCGGATCAAACACACAGACGTAAGCCTACTTCCTCTAGCGTAGGTGTCGGATTTGCCGGATTATAATTAGAGGATTAAAAATACCGGTAAAATAAAACAGAAATTTAACAATTAAACTAGAAAAATAGAAAGAAAACAAATAAGAAATTGAATGTAATGACTTTTCAAGGAACTGCGGCTACCCTGGCAGCACTGAGGCACACACATACACAGAATGGAGAAGACATATTCTGCAGAATAGATGCAGAACTTTGCTGTTACTGTTAATGATCCGTTTGAGTGTCGGTTATCAGTCATAAAAAATAAAAAATAAAAGTAGTTACTGTACCCAGCTTCATTTTTATACCATCCACAATTGTTTTACTGTGGAGTTGACCTTGACTAGGGCTGGGCGATATGACGGTATCATATCGTGGACGATATGAAAGTGTCTACCGGGAGAGATTTGGCCATACCGTTTATACCTCGGAGAAAAAAAGTTCATGTGGCGGGAGCATAGATAAGCGGGAGGCAGCTGTCCCTCCGAGTCCCTACAGTTACACTGCAGTTACACCGCCGCGCCACAAGGGGGCTCTGCAGCAGAGGTCTGGGCTGCAATTCATCTTCTCTACCCTCAGCAGAAGAAGCCTCATCTGTTGCTCTAGCTGTCTAGCTCCTGTGCGCCGTCACCAAGCCCCAACCTCAGCGATTTTACCGGCATCCAATAAGGAAGTGACCTACAACTGTAGTAACCAGAAAGTGCCACTGGGGGTGGCGCCAAGACAAGCAGTTTTTCTTTGACTCACTTGCTAGATAGGCCGTTTTCAAAGTCTTATTAAACCTATTTACAGCCTGGGCCACAACACTATTTTAGTCTGTATGTTTAGGTCATATCTCCATGACAACACTGAGGGGGGTGAATTTTTTTGGCCCACGCTAGTTTTTATTCTTTTGGAGGTTAAAATGTATTGGCGCGATCTCTTGAGTGACAGCTCTCCGCCCGTTGTCCCTCACTTTGCCTCGGAGGTATACGTCAGCTATCTCCCTCCCTCCGACGTGACGTCGATTCCCCTTTTCGGCAAGAGGAGTGAGGCAGAGTAAAAATCTCACAAGATGGCGACGCGCACAAACCAGGATTATTGGATGCCGTGTGAATAACTGAGGTCAGCCCGGATGCTACATCCATATTATTTACTATCTATGGCCGTCACTACAGTTAACAAACCAACTCCGTGTCACGGTGGCAGAGCAGCTGGTATTAATGGTCAAAAATGTCATCGGGCAAAGGAAACTTGCTGCTGTGTGCGGTGCGTCAGCGTGCTGTTGCCGTGACGCAGAGTTGGCTTGTTTTAAGCCGCAAACTAAATGGGTTAGCTCTCGTGAGCTAGCTGGCTAACAATGACATATTTAGCATATACTCAGGGCTTAATCCCACAGCCAGCAAGGCTGGTTTTATGTAACTTTAAAACATGTCAAACTTGAAAATATTATTTGTGTTGAAGCTGGAGTTAAAGTATTACCAGACATTTGCTCACTAGTTAAGCAAATACTGCAGGAAAATTCAAGTCTTTCATTATTTTGATATAGGCTACTATCAATTGGAAAATGTAGGCTATTTGGTTGATGCTGTCATTTTTATTTTGCACTGACTGACTAAAGACTGGTGTGGTATTTTGCACCAGTTTTTCTTTTGTATGGAAATTTAAGTTCCAAGCAAAAGATGAAAATAATCTTATGTGATTAAAGTTCAGTACGGTTATTGTAATCCATTGAATTTAAAGGAAAAATACTATACCGTGATATAAAATTACCTATATCGTGATATAAGATTTGGTCCATATCGCCCAGCCCTAACCTTGACTATGTCTGAAATGTACACCGTCTCAGTGAAATGGTTATAATGAAAAATATAGAAAACAACCAATAGGGTTGACTCACGCTGGTCTGACGTACGGCTGGCAGATCCAGTGGGGGAATGGGAGGCTGCCCTCCTTCTCTTCTGCATCCTCTCTTTTAGCTATCTCTTCCTGTGAGGACACACATATAGTTAGATACTGGGACAGAACACAGGCTACACCACATTCCCTTTATTCTGTAGGTGTTCCAGTCTGTGTAGATTTTATCCTTCAACAACACACTATGCCTGGTTGTCCTAGTAACACGCATTACATGGGTTTAAGTCACTAACAAACTGGATCCAAAAGACTCTAATGGCATTTTTCCACAAGCATTTTTGACCGTGCTGATTATGTTTTCCATGACCACTTTTACCACGCCTAGCTGCGCTCAGGATAGACCTACTTTTGAGTATGGCCGAAGCAGGTCGGCCCCGCCTCCAAACGGGCCAACGAATCAGCGTCATCGTTCAGTGACCCCTGACCCTATAGCGATATGTGAATAGCCTCCGCTGCTAAGTCAGATGAATCAGACATCCCAAATAAGACCATAGCCAATTTAAATGTATAAATATTCAAAGCACAAAACAGTTCGTCATAGAAGCCCAAATAATGCCCCGCATAACTACTTCAACAACATGTGTCAAATAAGGAGGGCTATAAAAAGAAGAAAAGTCTGCTAGCTTAATCCTAACATATGAATGGAAACGCCATAGACGCACTAACAGAAATGAGCATTTCGCTTGCGGATTTAAACTATACATTAACTATAAACCATGGACGTATAAGGCACGTGTCCACAGCGCTATGAACTGCAAACAAAATTAGTGCTTTTATACTTTATCATCTCAGGGCGGCGCGTCATTAAGTACGGGCCCGAAATAATTGAGGGCCCGTAATTATTACTCTCCACCATACTTTATCTTCTTCTGACTTCTTCTTCTGACTTCTTATTCTTCCGCAAATTTCTAGCTGCTACTCCTCCCACACCGTTACACGCAGACATGCAAAAATTTCACAGAACGTGCGTCCCTACCCCACGGAGTGTGCTATTATACAGTTTTTTGAATTTCCACTAAGGGGCGCTGTTATTAAGCCCCGACTGAACAAAGTTTGAGAGGCCACGCCCCTCACACCGTAAGTCCGATTCACTTGAAATTTCTCACACAGGTGTATGTTAGGGTGCTCTACAAAAAAGCCTCTGGGACCATAAAAGTCCGCCTGGGAATATTTCCCGCTAATTAGCATAAACTGAAAAACAGGGTTTTAACCACAACTTTCTCAAATTTTACTTTATCAACACCAAATTTCTCACAGAGTCTCGGGGCACTATGACAGACATGCCGTAAAAGATTAGTAGGACAACTTGAAAAACATGGCTTAATAACAAATTGGCCATAACTTCTTAACCATAGGTCCTATCATCATCAAACTTGCTGGGTATGTGCAGAAGTCATGTGGTAGCATGTCCCTCGATGCTTATCGAAATTAACCCATAGAGGGCGCCACAAATGCCCCGACTCTGATTGATTTGAAATTTATTACACTTATACAGCTCATGGTGCTGTACAATAAAGCCTCTCGGACCATAGAGGTCAGCCATGACAATTTTTTTCGCCGCCATTGACCAAAACGTTTACGCAGGGGCGGGGCTTATTAACAAATTGGCCATAACTCCTTAACCATAGGTCCTATCATCATCAAACTTGCTGGGTATGTGCAGAAGTCATGTGGTAGCATGTCCCTCGAAGCTTATCGAGATTAACCCATAGGGGGCGCCACAAATGTCACCTGACTGATTGATTTGAAATTGATCACACTTGTACAGCTCATGGTGCTCTACAATATAGCCTCTCGGACAGTTTTTTGAATTTCCGCTAGGGGGCGCTGTTATTAAGCCCGACTGAAGAAAGTTTGAGAGGCCACGCCCCGCACACCGTAATTCCGATTCACTTGAAATTTCTCACACAGGTGTATTTTAGGGTGCTCTACAAAAAAGCCTCTTGGACCATAAGAGTCAACCTGGAAATATTTTCGGCTAATTAGCATAAACTGAAAAACAGGGATTTATCAACAACTGTGTCAAGTTTTACTCTATCAACACCAAATGTCTCACGCAACCCCAGGGGACTATGACGCACATCTCCGAAAAATATTAGTAAAACAGCTTGAAAAACATGGCCGCCATTGACTAAAACGTTTACGCAGGGGCGGGGCATAATAACAAATTGGCTATAACCAGGGCTGGACTGGGACAAAAAATCGGCCCTGGCATTTTTGGCCATGGCAGCCCACCATGATTATTTATACGATATGTGGAGGCAGGGGCGTTGCACCAAATTCTGGGCCCCTATACAGGAAGTCCTGATGGGCCCTCTGAGAGGCGGTCTTACAATACAAACATGTAAAAGCTATGTTTGTCTATAGTCCAAAACGTATGAGTGACTGGTCCCTCTCTGAGCCAGATAACAACACAATGTTTCTATTGATGAATGACCAAATCATTACGCGTACCTGAACACAACCCCTGGTCTAATGACTCTTAATAACCATGCACACACACACAGTGTTTCTCACAGGAATTTGGGAGCACTTTGAGGAGAAAACTAAGGCTAAATCAACTGTTTCCTATGTAAGCTATTTAGTACTATTTGCTGGAATAATTTATAGACACAGAATGACCAAAAAGCAGAAAGAAGAAATGTACATGTTTAAAAAATCCAGTCAGCTTCGGGAATTTTTTTCCTTCGTTTGTATTTTTTAATGGCCCAATATAGGCCCCTGATCTTCGTAGCCCTGAACAATGTTATTAAAAAATAACAAAAATGTACTGACGAATGAAAGGCCCATGAAATCTTTTTTTTCCCTAAATAACATTTTTCTGGGCCTTCAAAGATCAGGGGCCTATATTGAGCCAGTAAAAAAAAAAAAAAAAAAAAAAATTATTTTTTTGGGTGCAGCCCCCCTCTGCCTTGGCCCCCCCAAGCCTGTCCGCAGTCCGACGGCCCTGATCGTCAGATGCTCATAATTACCGAGTAGAAGTTGAATGCGTGACAATGCAGCCTCTGAATGGGCGGCCCTCTGCTGTGTGTGTGATTGGGCCAGGCCCAGCCTAGAACCAATCATAATGAGTGATGGCCTGGGACAAAGTTTAATTTAACTTTCAGGTGAAGTTGACAGCCTGCACGCACAATTATATGTTCACGGCACTCCCGAGAGGGAAGAGCCCTCGGCCCTTGGCTGTGTGACTTGGCCGGGCCGGGCCGAGTCACACAGCCGAGGGTCCATTAAAAAAAAAAAAAAAAAAAAAAAAAAAAAAAAAAAAATTAAATGGACCCGGCCCGGCCCAAAATGCCTGCCGGCCCACCGGGCATTTGCCCGGTAATGCCCGATGGCCAGTCCACCCCTGGCTATAACTAATTGACCATAGGTCCTATCATCATGAAACTTGCAGGATATGTGCAGAAGACATGTGGTAGCATGGCCCTCTAAGCTTGTCGAGATTATCCATAGGGGGCGCCACAAATGCGAAAACCATCATTCAAAAATGCAATGTTTGACAGGCCACGCCCCTTTCCCCCTGACTCTGATTGACTTATTATTTGTTAGACATGTACAGCTCATGGTGCTCTACAATAAAGCCTCTTGGACCATAGGGGTCAGCCATGATTTTTTTTCTTCCCTAATTTACATGGCCGGCCCGTACTGGCGGGATTTTCTAATTTTCTAGTTTTTAATTTTTTAGGCTAAAGGCTACACTCTTGCCCCTTTCACACCGACGCAAAATCGAAGCTAGTTCGGAGCTAGAGCCAGTTTTTTGGTTTCGCACTGCTAGAGAGCCACCTCCGGGCTAGAAAAACTGGTGTCAGCCCAGCTCCAGGATTGAGCTGGGCTACAAAATGTGAACCGCCTACGTCAGGGGCCCGGGAAAGGATTATCCTGACCAACTAGACCAACTCAAACCTCATCAGTGTTTGGAATAACGCCGTTTAAAAGAACAGCGTTAGGTAATGCCGTTATTTTTTCAGTAACGGGGTAATCTAACTAATAACAGTTTCCGTCGTTACAACGCCGTTATCGTTACTGAACGTTAAATGCGGTGCGTTACTATGAAATGATTGAATAAACTGTGTTATCCGTACGCACCCCTGGCTCCATACTACACAAACTGCTAGTGAGGAGACCGGGTGGGTTAACAAAGAGATAAGCCATTGTTATTTCTTATAGTGGTTTAAGATGTGTTTTAATCAGTGTGGATGACATTATAACTCAGTTAGCAGCAGTGACGTCTGTCAGCCAGAGCGCCTGTTAAGTGATGTTTCTTTTTCTTTCTCTCTCTCTCTCTCTCTCTCTCTCTCCTCTCTCTGTTGTGTGAGCGTGCAAGTTGCCGCAGTAACCACCTATCAATCCACGGTTGAAACGTGCTTTCCCTGAGTTTGTTTGCAAGTGCTTGGAGTTTTCCGATCTCTATTATAAGTTATAATTTATGCACGTTATTAAACGGCTGCGATACACGGGTTGCAACAGCTGTTTAACATGTCATCATCACGAGCGGAGTGTAAGATATTGTTCTTTTTCCTGGGATCTGTATGCTGCTGTGCATGTTATAGAAGGAAATAAACATCGGATAAATCCTTATTCCTCCTCTCATCGTCTCATGCTTCATAGTCTGACGTTTTTGGCCTTAAGTGGTGTTTTGGCCGACACCCCTAAAGTGAATCCAGTGATATTAGCAGATCATCAAGGTACATCCACCAGTTTCCTCTACTACAAAGGTGGAGATATAAGCACTAGCCTATTTCAAATTCATTGAGGTCAAAGAATGTTTACTTTTGTTGAGAACAAAATACTTGAAGTGCAGGATAAACCTCTTGCTGTCTGTTGTTGTGCAATAAATATTGAAGCTTATGTTGCCTACTAGCCTAGTACTTGTCTGTTCTACTCATTTCAACTGACTTGTGAAAACTGCTCAGAAAAATCCAAATTCTTTGACATATAGCAACTTTTTTTTTTTTTACAGTTACGCAAACAGTTACTTTCCCTGGTAACCAGTCACTTCTATTATAAAGTAATTCAGTTACTAACTCAGTTACTTTTTTGGAACAAGTAGTGTTCAAAAACACAGAGACATGTCGCCAAACTGAATACACAACTATGGAACTGTACAGTGAAGCAGCCGCCCCCCTCGTTAGTTTCAGTTTCAGTCTACAGCCGACGCAGTTAATATAACCACCGCATGGACAGCGTTTAAATAGAGCCTAATTGCAGCAAGCTCTCCTCAGCACTACAAGTGCCGCAGCAAAAAAGCCACAGTAAAAGTTGATCGCTTTGTCAATTCATGCCTCTGACACGTCGACTCGCAACATAATGAGTCGAGGCTTTGAATTCAATGCTTGGGATGTTGAGCTCTTTGGCGATTTCCCGTGCCTTTCTATAGCCTACTATAGTCTCAGCCCACCGTTTTCTCTCTCCCAGCGCAAAAACGCACGTCCCAGCCGCTTCAGAGCGCACAACCAGTGTTCCACCCTAAAAAAAAGAAAAGAAACAAGGTGGACACAAGCCCTTAAGGTGCCAACACACCTTTTTACACAGAAAGTCAATGTATTTCGAGCGCCGCCGCGCGAATGGGCGGCCGGCGGCGAGCGGATCACGCAGAAGTTGAAAATATTGAACTTTTCGCCGCCGGCCGCGATAGCCAATCAGCGTTGAGCTCCTCCCGACGTCACTCGCTTCGGGACGACTGACAATTTCTAGAGCTCATTCTAAGCTGGGAACAACTGCTTTTAGCTATAGTGCCCCCACCTCTTGGAATGCCCTTCAGAGCAACTTCAATATGACCATTCTCCCCACTTTTTCTTCTTTTAAATCTATGATTTCTGATTTTCACCATCACCACTGCATTTGTTTTAACTGAATTAATTTTTTAAGCTCTTTTATTGTAATTCTTTATTTCTTTTGATCTTTTTTATCTTGCTAGGATTTTGTGTTTCTCTGTTTTATTCTGTCACTCTGTTGTTATTGTTGTTGTTGTGTGCTCGTCGGCGTTGTAAATGAGGGGAACCTCAATGCCTTTCGAGTTTGTATAAATAAAGGTTTTCAATTCAAAATTTAAGATAGATGAAAACATAATAGTCGCGACCCTGTAGGACAGTTAAAGCAAAATCACTGCATAGAAATCTCCATCGGGATGTTTTTATCATTTCCTGATGATTTTACGTTTGCTTGTCCAGCTCAACTGACAGACAGCTGAGTGCTGTCTGATAAGCAGACAGAGAGCGTCGGAGGAATCCTCCGCCTCTAAACATGTAAACGTGTGAAAAAATGAATAAATAATCAATTAGAGCTTGCCTAAAAATAAGTTTGCCATGTTACTGTTTATTGTATTTAGGATTTTAGCTCATTTGGACGCTGTTTGACCGTCTGTTTTCATTGATATAGCCTATTGGCGATATTATAACTACTTTCAGTTTCATTACTCAAACGTGATTAGTGTTCTAAAAGATAGCCTACTTCGATTATAAAACAAGAGGTCAAAAACACAGATGATGATTAAACAAACTAATTTATGACTATATTTCCTGAACGTTAAACAACGGTCACCCGCCGGACGCTGTAGCCTAGGATCAGAGATCTGCACTCGATTGCTCTTCCTCAAAGAAACCGGATGTGCACATTTTTACTTGAATCTGAATTTTTTCTACTTGAATTTTTTCTACTTGAATTTTTTCTACCTGAATTTTTTCTACTTGAATTTTTTCTACTTGAATTTTTTCTACCTGAATTTTTTCTACTTGAATTTTTTCTATCTGAATTTTTTCTACTTTAATTTTTTCTACTTTAATTTTTTCTACTTGAATTTGAAAACTTGAATTTTGAATTTTATTTGAAAGTCATTTGGAATATTAACTGATTCAGATTCAAGTAAATAAAATTCAGATTCAAGTACAATTAATTCAAATTCAAATGGATAATTCATATTCAAGTGTATAAATTCGAATTCAAGTATCAATAATTCAAATGCAGGTTGATCAATTCATATTCAAGTCGATCAATTCAAATTCAAGTTCTACTGACACAAATCTCTGCCCATACCTCGCCCAGAGGTTTTGCGACATGGATAAGCGCATTACGGCACAAAAGAGGAACTTATCTGAAGTAGAAATTGACAGAATAACAGCGAAAGTAGAAAAATAAAGAGTTTCATTTCGGAGCATTACAAGCGGCATCGAAGAACGACAGAAGGCAGCAGTTAGGAAGAAAATAACTGCTGCGGTCAACAGCGTTGGTGTTGACAACAAACGATCTCCAGCTGAGGATTTTGCATTTTAGGTTTACATAATGGCTATTGCTCAAATGCTATATAAAACAGCATATACAATTATATGTCGCCATTTCTTTGAATAGACGAAGAAAAAGTGGTCTGACTTAAAAATCGCCACTAAAAAAAGCGTGTTGCTGTCCTGAAATGCAACCAACTGGGCTGGGGGTGCGGGCATAATATAAGTGGTAGAGGAGAAAAAGACGAACTGTCCGATAATGGTCCCCATAAAAGAAATACACGTCTGCAGAATGATTAAAATGTATTGGCCCTTTTAGATAGCACTACTCAAAATGGGTTTAAAAACTAAAAAACAACACATTTTGCGTTTTACTCATGACAGCATGCGCTTGGTCAGCCCGGCCGTCAGCTGCACAAGCCGACCCGGCAACGATCAGCTGTGAGAGCGCCCACTGTCCTGCTCCACCAGCAGATCGGGAAAACGTGCCGGTTAACGGTGGAATAAATCGCTGGCTTAATCGATCAATGACACATTAAAAGAGGAACTAACATCTAAAAAGTGCTTTGAATAAATAAAATGTTAAGCTGAATGTTGTGCCGTGTATTTTTTATCATAAAGAGCAGTGTAGGCCTACTACATATTTAATGCTTAGGCTAACATTTTGAATGAATGCAGCCCCCGTGCCTCAGTGTCCCCCCAGCTGCTCCAAGTCGAAGATAACTGCCCTTACTCTACGCAAGGTTGATAAATGAGGGCCAATATGACCCAATATGATCACGCGGCGCGGAACCTGCGATTCGCGCGGCCAACCGCCGCGGAGTGCAGTGTGTTCGTACCTTTAAGCTGAATGATCGCTCTGGTAACAGGCATTACCTTACTGGACGCCAAATATTAGACCCCAAATATAAGACGACCCAACTTTTTACGACCTATTTGTAGGGGAAAACCCTGTCTTATATTAAAAACATCACCACTGCATGTAACACTATTACATTGGTGAAGTTTGTATTTATCAGTGTAGCGAGTTGCGAGACAAGTGCAGGCTGAGCTTTTTTTTCAGCACCTCCTGTTGAGAATATGTTCCTGCGGCTATGTGCGCGTCTGTTTTATGTTGGCGAGCCTGAGTAAGTAGCCTATATTTTAGAGAAGTTTCACATCAGGCCAGCCTATTATGTAGCCTAGTGATGCGCCGAGTCCTTTTAATTATTTATTTTTGCCTCGCACCCGGCCGAGACACTAGCAGCATCTCATTCAAATAGGCTGCTGCATCCAAATCATCCCGCAATCACCAATTTGATACCAGAAAAGTTGCCAGCGTGTCTGTTTCTCCCTAGCGCACAGCAAAGGAGATATATACTCAACAAAAATATAAACGCAACACTTTTGTTTTTGCTCCCATTTTTCATGAGATGGACTTAAAGATCTAAAATTCATTCCAGATACACAATTGTACCATTTCTCTCAAACATTGTTCACAAATCTGTCTAAATGTGTGATAGTGAGCACTTCTGCTTTGCTGAGATAATCCATCCCACCTCACAGGTGTGCCACATCAAGATGCTGATCTGACATCATGATTAGTGCACAGGTGTGCCTTAGACTGTCCACAATAAAAGGCCACTCTGAAGTTAGATAAGGTAGATTCTTTGGAACAACTAAAATAGGCAAAAGTTGATGATGATGTGAACAACTTGTTTGTGCTTTTAAGACGCCTGAACACAAGAAACATGTCTTTGAGGATGGAAACTCATCAGACCAGCAAGATTTTTCCAATATTCTATTGTCAAATTTTGGTGAGCCTGTGCGAATTATAGCCTCAGTTTCCTTTTCTTAGCTGACAGGAGTGGCACCCGGTGGGGGCTTCTGCTGCTGTAGCTCATCTGCTTCAAGGTTGGATGTGTGTGCATTCAAATATGGTATTCTGCACACCTTGGTTGTAACAACTGGTTATTAAGTACGGGCCCTCAACTTATTGTTATCCACCATACTTATTCTTATGCCACATTTTTGAGCGCTTTCTCCTCCCACACCGTTGCACGTAGAACGCAAACATTTCACAGAACGTCCGTCCCTACCCCACGGGGTGTGCTATTATTCAGTTTCTCGATTTTCCACAAGGGGGCGCTGTTATAAAGTCCCGACTGAAAAAACTTTGAGAGGCCACGCCCCGCACACCGTAGGTCCGATTGACTTGAAATTTCTTACACAGATGTATGTTAGGGTGCTCTACAAAAAAAGTCTCTGGGACCAAATAAGTCCACCTGGGAATATTTTTTGCAAATTAGCATAAACTGAAAAACAGGGTTTTTACCACAACTTCCTCAAATTTCACTGTATTGACACCAAATTTCTCACAAAACCTCGGGGGACTATGACACACGTCTCCGGAAAATATTAGTAGGATAGCTTGAACAACATGGCCGCCATTGACCAAAACGTTTACACGGGCGGGGCTTATCAGCAAATTGGCCATAACTCATTGACCATAGGTCATATCATCATAAAACTTGCTGGATATGTGCAAAAGACATGTGGTAGCATGTCCCTCAAAGCTTGTTGGGATTAACCCATAGGGTTTGACAGGTCACGCCTTTTGCCCCTGACTCTGATTGAGTTGAAATTTCTTACACATGTACAGCTCACAATGCTCTGTAATAAAGCCTCTTGGACCATAGGGGTCAGCCATGATTTTTTTTTTCTTCCCTAATTTGCGTTACCTGAACCACAGTCAAGTGACATCTACATCGTGGATTTCCAACCTATCATCACCAAATTGTGTACACAGCATTAGGGGACCAACATACACATGTGTATAAAGTTTTAGCGGAATAGCTCAAAAAACATGGCCACCCTTAACTAAAACGTCTTTGCAAAAGCAGCCATTTTTCTGCAGATCTGCCACGATTGCAACCTTCAATTGGCCACAACTTGCGCATAGCGGCGGTTCGTAGAAGCGTTTGAGCCCGGCTGATGGGTTGGGCTCTGCCAATGCGGGGCTGGCGGTTGGTGCCGGGGGGGCCCGTGCGGGATTTTCTAGTTTGAGTTACTGTTGCCTTTCTATCATCTTGAACCAGTCTGCTCATCCTCCTCTGACCGTTTGACAACATGGCATTTTTCTCCACACAACTGCTGCTCACTGAATATTTTTTCTTTTTCAGACCATTTTATGTAAACCCTGTGTGTGAAAATCCTAGTAGATCAGCAGTTTCTGAAATACTTAGATCAGCCCATCTGTCACCATCAACATTGCCATGTTCAAAGTCACTTAAATCTCCTTTCTTCCCATTCTGTTACTCGGTTCGGTCCTGTCCAGGTCCACATGCCTAAATGCATGGAGTTGCTGCAATGCGATTGGCTGATTATATGTGTTATATGTGTTAACAAGAATTTGAACCGTTGTACCTAATAAAGTGGCCGGTGAGTGTGATGAGTGAGTGTGTGTGTGTGTGTGTGTGAGTGTGTGTGTGTCACCGGCCACTTTATTAGGGACAGCGGTTCAATTTCATTTATCAGCCAATCACATGGCAGAATCTCAATGCATTTAGGCATGTAGCACTGGACAGGACAACTTATTGAAGTTAAAACCGAGCAGAATGGGGAAGAAAGGGGGTTTAAGTGACTTTGAACATGGCAATGTTGATGGTGCCAGAAGGGCTGATCTGAGTATTTCAGAAACTGCTGATATACTGGGATTTTCACTCACAACCATCTCTAGTGTTTACAGAGAATGGTCCGAAAAATAAAAAATATTCAGTGAGCAGCATTTTTGTGGACATAAAATGCCTTGTTGAAGTCAGAGGAGAATGGGCAGACTGGTTCGTGATGATAGAAAGGCAACAGTAACTCAAATAACCACTTGTTACAACCAGGGTATGCAGAATACCATCTCTGAACGCAAAACACGACCAACCTTGAAGCAGATGGGCTACAGCAACAGAAGACCCCACCGGGTGCCACTCCTGTCAGCTAAAAACAGGAAAATGAGGCTACAATTCTCACAGGATAACCAATATTTGACAATAGAAGATTGAAAAATCATGCCTGGTCTAATAAGTATCAATTTCATTTGAGACATTCAGATGGCAGGTTCAGAATTTGGCATAAACAACATGAAAGTATGGATCCATTCTGCCGTGTACCATCAACCATGCCATGTTCAAAGTCACCTAAACCCCCTTTCTTCCCCATTCTGATGCTTGGTTTGACTTCAGTACATTGTCTTGACCACGTCTAAATGTATAAATGCATTAAATTGCTGCCATGTGATTGGCTGATTAGCTTTTTGTTTTTATAAGCCATTGAACAGGTGTACCTAATAAAGTGGCCGGTGAGTGTTGTGTGTGTGTGTGTATATACAACACACACACCGTGTTCCAAATTTTTATGCATTATGATTGAAGTGTCATAAACATTTAATTTTTTGTTTTTCAATAAAACTTATGTATGATATTGTGTATCATGGCCCCTTGGATCATGGAAATCAATCTCATACACCTGTGATAATTAGTTTGCCAGGTAAGCCCAATCAAAGGAAATCTACTTAAGAAGAACGTTCCACATTATTAAGCAGGCCACATGTTTCAAGCACTATGGGAAAGAAAAAGGATCTCTCTGCTGCCGAAAAGCGTCAAATAGTTCAATACCTTGGACAAGGTATGAAAACAATAGATATTTCAAAGAAACTGAAGCGTGATCTTCGTACTGTGAAGAGACGTGTGCAGGGACGTTGGAACTATTTTCTTAGGGGGGGTGCTGTAAATTGGCCGAGGTGCAGTGCTATCAGACAAAGCAGCAGGCTACTGGTTAAAATGAGCAATCTATAACCGTGATAAAATAGCCTACTTATATAAAATAATTTGATTAGAATTACGCTATTAAAACAAACTATAAAAGCAAATAACATTTAAGAATTTTCCAAAGTAGCCTATCCTTATAGCCTTTTAAAAAAAAAAAAATTCGTGAATTTGAAGGACATAGGTTTTGATTAAACATTTGGTTGTGACACTTTATAAGTGGGGGTCTGGGGGTACTCCCCCAGAATTTTTTGAGCATTAAATGCTTAATTTCCTGCATTCTGGTGAATTTTTCCGCGATCTCCGTTAGTTTCAGTTTACAGCCGACAAAGTTACAATCAAAACGGCCGCATGGACAGCGTTAAAATAAAGCCTCTCATTCTTATTATCCTAAGGGCTTTGATCCAAATGATGATATCTAAACATTACGGCGGTGCGTAAAAGGACAGTGCAGTTGGCAATCTCTCCTCAGCATTGCAATTGCAGCAGCGAAAAGTCGATCGCACAGCCGATTCCTGCCTCTGACATGTTGACTCGCAACATAATGGGTCGAGGCTTTGCATTGGCTTTGGCGATTTCCCGTGCCTCTTTTTTCTCTCCACACAAAGCGTTCTCTCTCCCATTGCACACACGCATGCCCCGACCGCTTCTGAGAGCACAGCCAGTGTTGGTTCCACCCGAAAAAATTATTAAATTAACACAACTTGGACACATGCCCTGAAGCTGAATGACCGCTCTGGTAACGGGCAGTCCATTACTGGACGCCGAATACTAGACCCCGAATATAAGACGACCCGACTTTTTTACGACCTTACGAAGTGTTAATAAGTTCACCTATAGGCCTACTGATGCATTCGCGCTCACCAGCCGGCGGGGACACACTTCTTATCAGCGGTAACGTGGCACGATACCGGGCGGCACGCACCTCGGAGGAGCAGGTGCGCAGGTGAACGTTGGATCCTGTCAGCGCGTCTCTCTCTCTCTCTCTCTTCCCCCCGCCCCCCTGTGGTAAGGCGCTTAGCAGACGGAGGGAACGTATAGTGTATAGTACACGGTCTGCCAGGCTGAAGTTAGCCTACCTATTACTTTGTGCCATTAACCTGGATTTTTAATGATAACCTAATGCTCATTAGTGTGCGCCCCTCAGCACTCTGACTCTACCGAAGTGCGCATGGGAAGGCGGGGCACAAACGTAATCTTGTCCTGAGCACGGTGAAGAAATGCGACAGGCATATTTGTAATATAGCCTATACAGTATATAGCCTATATAAGCTATATATATTATTGTGACTTCCAACGTCCCTGGACGTGTGGCTGACTCAGAGCACAGACAGGTTTGTACAGATAAAGGCATAATGAGGAAGGTTTCTGCCAGACAAATTCATCAGATATGGAGAGCAGCTGCTAAAATGCCGTTACAGAGCAGCAGACAGGTATTTGAAGCCGCTGGTGTCTCTGGAGTCCCGCAAACCTCAAGGTGTAGGATCCTCCAGAGGTTTGCAGCTGTGCATACACCTATTATTCGGCCACCCCTAAACAATGCTCACAAGCAGAAACGGTTGCAGTGGGCTCAGAAATACATGAAGACTAATTTACAAACTGTCTTGTTTACTGATGAGTGCCGTGCAACCCTGGATGGTCGGATGGATGGAGTAGTGGATGGTTGGTGAATGGCCACCATGTCCCAACAAGGCTGCGACGTCAGCAAGGAGGTGGCGGAGTAATGTTTTGGTCTGGAATCATGGGGAGAGATCTGGTAGGCTCCTTTAGGGGTGAAAATGACCTCTGCAAAGTATGTTGAGTTTCTGACTGACCACTTTCTTCCGTGGTACAAAAAGAAGAACCGTGCCTGCCGTAGTAAAATCATCTTCATGCATGACAATGCACCATCTCATGCAGCAAAAAATACCTCTGTCATTGGCTGCTATGGGCATAAAAGGAGAGAACCTCATGGTGTGGCCCCCATCTTCCCCTGACCTTAACCCTATTGAGAACCTTTGGAGCATCCTCAAGCAAAAGATCTATGAGGTTGGGAGGCAGTTCACATCAAAACAGCAGCTATGGGAGGCTATTCTGACATCCTGCAAAGACATTCAAGCAGAAACTCTCCAAAAACTCACAAGTTCAATGGATACAAGAATTGTGAAGGTGATAAAGAACATGTAACTTGGCCTGTTTAGATGTTTTTGATTGAAATTGCTTTTGATTTCACTAAATATGACCTCTGTGATGGAAGTTCTGTTTAAGGTTGGAGGTCAACTCAGGTGGAAGAATATTTCAGGAGACTTGGATGAATTATGAAGCAATATTTATTACAGACTTGGCCAAGGAGAACCGGACTGCAACTCTCGTGACTTGCACTTCAATTCTCCCAAACTCATGCTTAGAGCTGTGTTTTAACCTTGCGCTATCTCTATCACCTCCCCGGCTCGGGCACCAAGCGTACCAATGTTTTGGTTCAGAGCTGAACACAGTGAATCATAACATTCTGGAGTCTTAGGAGATGAGACTTTATCTATACAACTGACCTAAGTGTCTCCTAACAGGCTACAAGGCTGACCTAGAGTCTGAGAGACAGACACACAAGATAGGCATATATGACCTCTCAATCTTTCCCATTAATATTACAACTAAATACCCAAAATTCCCTCACAACCTCCACATTCTGCAAATTCAACAAATGGCCATTTTTAGTTCTTTACAACCTACAAAATGTTTTGAAACTCTGTTGTGCATAATAATTTGGAACAGTACATTTGGAGTTTTTTATTTTTGAAAAAAAAATACTGTTATCATTGGGAGGTTTTTTCTATAAAATGTGAATCATATTTTAACGGTTGATGACTTAAATTACATTGACTGTCATTTGCATCGACTATTTAGGAAAATCTGAGAAAAATATAAATTGCAACACGGTGTATATATATAGTGGTGGGGCCGTCAGGGCCAGCAGGGCCTTCTCTGCTGGCCCTGTCAAATTCCAAATATATATATTAATATAATATAATATATATATATATTAGAGGTGGGCATAGATTAATTTTTTTAATCTAGATTAATCTCATTGAATTTTGGAATTAATCTAGATTAATCTAGATTAAAATGGCTCATTTGAATTCATTCATAATATGTGTGTGCTCCCTAAATAATGACTCAAAGTAAGTCTTTGAGAACGTGTTTCTCAAGCCAGGTGGCGCATCAGACCAGGGGCTCATCTCCTGTTTCCAACATGCATCACAAACTGCTTGAGGAAGCTGTTCTACTATGATAATTGGTGATGAAAATAAATAATGTTCAACAAGATGTACTTGTGTTTACAAACTGTTAGGCAGGGCTCAACGCTAAGGTTTTTTTTCACTTGCCCGTTAGGGCAAGTGGGTCTGAATTCTACTTGCCCGAAGTCAATTTTTACTGGCCCCAATACAATTTTTTTTATATTAGTGGTGTTCAAATAATTGTTATATTTGCTTTTTATTGACAATGTATAAACAAATCATGGACAGTATTATAGATGAGTTAAGGGTCATACTGAAAGTGGAGGCTATAATTCAAATATTATTTGAGTTGGAACATTTGTAATTTTTTGTTTCTAAACCTACAATAACTGCAAACAAGACATGTTTTATGCAAACAAAAATCATGTAGCCTAAAGAACTTTAACAGCACTTATTTTTATTTGTTTTACCTTATTCCTTTTACAACAGCAATTCTTTAAAACTTACAGTATCTCACAAAAGTGAGTACACCCCTCACATTTCTTCACATTTTTCTTTATATCTTTCCATGGGACAACACTGAAGAAATGACACTTTGATATAATGTAAAGTAGTCAGTGTACAGCTTATATAACAGTGTAAATTTACTGTCGCCTCAAAATAAATCGACACACAGCCATTAATGTCTAAACCGAAGGCAACAAAAGTGAGTACACCCCTAAGAAAAAATGTCCAAATTGGGCCCGAAGTGTCAATATTTTGTGTGGCCACCATTATTTTCCAGCACTACCTTAACCCTCTAGGGCATGGAGTTCACCAGAGCTTCACAGGTTGCCACTGGAATCCTCTTCCACTCATTCATGACAACATCACGGAGCTGGTCGATATTAGAGACCTTGCGCTCCTCCATCTCCCGTTTTAAGAAGCCCCAAAGATGCTCAATAGGGTTTAGGTCTGGAGACATGCTTGGCCAGTCCATCACCTTTACCCTCAGCTTCTTTAGCAAGCCACTGGTCGTCTTGGAGGTGTGTTTTGGGGTCGTTATCATGTTGCAATACTGCCCTGCGGCCCAGTTTACGAAGGTTGAGTGCACGTTTTCAGCGTCATACCAAGAGGTTGGCTTTGGAAAATTGACGTATGAGTGCTGCCAGCATTGCTGCAGGGCTTGAAGGGGTGTGGGGTCAACATGTCAGTGCTCAGACCATACGCCGCACTCTGCATCATACTGGTCTGCATGGCTGTCATCCCAGAAGGAAACCTATTCTAAAGATGATGCACAAGAAACCCCACAAAAAGTTTGCTGAAGACAAGCAGACTACGGACATGGATCACTGCAACCATGTCCTGTGGTCTGATGAGACCAAAATACATTTATTTGGTTCAGATGGTGTTAAGAGTGTGGAGCGGCAACCAGGTGAGGAGTACAAAGACAAGTGTGTCTTGCCTAGAGTCAAGCATGGTGGTTGGAGTGTCATGGTCTGGGGCTAAATGAGTGCTGCCAGCACTGGGGATCTACAGTTCATTGAATTCTGACATGTACTGTGACATACTGAAGCAGAGCATGATCCCCTCCCTTCATAAACTGGGCCGCAGGGCAGTACTGCAACATGATAACGACCCCAAACAAACCTCCTAACGACCAGTGGCTTGCTAAAGAAGCTGAGGGTAAAGGTTATGGACTGGCCAAGCATGTCCCCAGACCTAAACCCTATTGAGCATCTTTGGGGCTTCTTAAAACAGGAGATGGAGAAGCGCAAGGTCTCCAGTATCCACCAGCTCCGTGATGTTGTCATGAATGAGTGGAAGAGGATTCCAGTGGCAACCTGTGAAGCTCTGGTGAACTCCATGCCCATGAGGGTTAAGGTAGTGCTGGAAAATAATGGTGGCCACACAAAATATTGACACTTTGGGCCCAATTTGGACATTTTAACTCAGGGGTGTACTCACTTTTGTAACCGGCAGTTTAGACATTAATGGCTGTGTGTCGAGTTATTTTGAGGGGACAGTAAATTTACACTGTTATATAAGCTGTACACACGCTACTTTACATTGTATCAAAGTGTCATTTATTCAGTGTTGTCCCATGAAAAGATATAATGAAAATATTGAAGAAATGTGAGGGGTGTACTCACTTTTGTGAGATACTGTATTTCTGCAAAAAAAAATTAGGCCTACAACAATCTGTTTTAAAGTTAAAGGCTATTATTTTAATGTGTGTATGAGTGATTTGATTCAAAATCTCAAAATTTGGCTCAGGACAGGCTGTTTTGAACACTTTTCCAGTAGCTTACTTTTAAGCTTCCACTGCCTCATGGTATGTGAAGTCAGACACCTCTGGGCCATTTATTGAGATCTATGCAGGCTGTAGAGATGTTCCTCTGATAACTGTTGCTGATGTTTGTGTTGAACTGCACATTAACTGGTAGTAGGCTACTAGCAGCAGAGCTAACGTTAGCATCCTCGCTACTAGATTCACGTTGGGTGCATAATGCATTTAAAAAACGCGGATATTTTCGCTGCTTTTCAGACGGTCGGGGTAGACTTCACTCCATTTATAATGTACTCGTTGGCTTTTGGACTTTCTGTCACACCAACCTACTGCGTGTAGTTGTCTTCTCTACCTCTCTAACTGGGTGTGTGTGCTCACCGGTGTTGTGCCGAGTCTGCGTGTGTATGTGTGTGTATCGGCAGTGGAGCCCCGCCCCCCCTTCACAAAACGGAGCAGAGAGGAGAGGAGAGATGCAACGTAGCAGACACTACGCGCACAAAAAATAGCGTTATTGTAATAATTAGCACCAGTTAAATATGAAAATAGACCATAGATAGATTACGTGTATTTGGCGATTCAAAAAATAAAATAAAAAATATGACACACGGAAGGGGGTTCACCCCGACGGCGAACAGCCATCGGCCCTGGAGGGAACCATCTCCCCTGAGCCGAACAGGAGGTGGAATAAGAGATTAACGGCGATATTTTTTTTATCGCCGATAAGAGTCTGGCGTTAACGCAGCACGTTAACGCCGATAACGGCCCACCACTAATATATATATATATATATATATATAATGAGATATATATATATATACATACATATATATATATATATATACATATATATATACATAATATATATATATATATATATATATATATACATATTATATATATATATATATATATATATATATATAATATATAATATATATATATATATATATATATATATATATACATATATATATATATATATATATATATATATATATATACATACATATATATATATATATATATATATATACATATATATATATATATATATAATATACAATTATATATAATATATATATATATATATATATATATATATATATATATATATCATTTTTTTAAATAAGATTAATTTCTTTTCACCCTTGAAAAATTCGGTTTGGGTCCTGTTTTCACTTCTTGGGTTAAATTATTATATGCATGCCCTTCTGCCTCAGTATTAACAAATAGCCGTTACTCAAGTAGTTTTGATCTGCATCGTGGGACCCGGCAGGGTTGTCCTTTGAGCCCGCTCCTTTTTGCTATTGCAATCGAACCACTTGCAATTGCCATTCGCGGTAACAAACAGATTCAGGGGATATGGAGAGGAGGAATCGAACATAAGGTATCATTATACGACGATGACTTACTTTTGTTTGTCGCCAAGCCAGGCACTTTCTGTGTTGTCGCCAAGCCAGGCACTTTCTGTGTTGGAGGTCTTTAGTCAGTTTTCTGGCTATAAACTTAACTTGAGTAAGAGCGAACTCTTTCCGATTAATAAAGAAGCTCTTAAACTTGATTATACAGCTCTCCCACTCAAAGTGGTGACTGGGGTATGTTTTACCAGAAATTTTAAAAACCTATTTAAATCGAACTTCCTCAAATTATTGGATCAGGCGAAGCAAATATTATCGAAGTGGTCTCCTCTGGCTTTTTCTCTTATAGGTAGAATAAATTCAATTAAATGACATTACTCCCAAAGTTCCTATATCTATTCCAATGTCTCCCCATCTTTCTCCTCAAATCCTTTTTTCAGGCCCTTGACTCTTTAATGATAAATTATATTTGGAATGGTAAACACCCTCGGCTACGGAAAGCTTTTCTTCAAAGACCCAAACAGGTGGAATGGCCCTTCCAAATTTCCAATACTATTACTGGGCTGCTAATATCCGTTCTTTAGTATATTGGCTGCATTTTCACCTTGACGACTCAGCCCCAGTCTGGGTAACAATGGAGTCCAGCGCTATTAGCCCATTGTCCCTATCTGCCCTCTTAAGCGCCGCACTTCCACTCTCTTCGGCTATTCCCAACAGTAGTCCCGTGATTAAGCACTCCCTTCGAATCTGGACCCAATTTAGGAAGAATTTTGGAATGCAGAATTTTTCACTTTTCAGCCCAATTGCAGCTAATCATTTGTTTACTCCCTCGACGGTGGATGGTGCATTCAAGATCTGGCATAAAAAAGGCTTAAAATGCATCGGTGATTTATTTATTAATGATCTATTTGCTAGTTTTTCTCAAATGACAAAACACTTTGGTATCGAAAAGACTAATTTTTTTCCGATTTCTGCAAATCAGGCATTTTACGCAGAAGTTAATTCCCCAATTCCCTTATAAACCGCCAGCTAATCATGTCGATTTGTTTCTTTCTGTAAACCCCACATTAAAAGGCTCAATTTCTGTGTTTTTCAACCTTATTTCGAAGTTGCATAGCCCCTCATTAGCAGCTATAAGAACCCTGTGGGAGCAGGACCTAGGTTCTGCCTTCACAGATTACATGTGGGATTCAGTCCTGGATCGGATACACTCTACCTCCATGTGCGCCCGACATGCTCTTGTGCAATTTAAAGTAGTACATCGTATCCACATATCTAAAACTAAATTAGCTCCTATGTTCCCCAATGTAGACCCGACCTGTGATAGCTGTAAGAGCGCACCGGCATCACTCTTTCACATGTACTGGTTGTGTCCCACCTTGACAGAGTTCTGGACATCAGTTTTTCAAACAATTTCTGAAGTACTTCAGCATCAAATTAAGGCGAACCCTTTCACTGCAATTTTTGGCATTGCACCAAATTCGGGCTTACCTAAAGTGAAGCTGAGAGTACTAGCCTTCACCTCATTACTTGCTCGCAGGGCTATCCTACTCAAGTGGAAAGATCCTGCTCCTCCTTCCCACTCACATTGGATTCGAGACATTATGGCATGTATGAATTTAGAGAAAATACGTTACACTACCCAGGGATCCGAGAATAAAGTTGACAGAATTTGGCGCCCCTTTAATTATTTTAAAAAACCAACAATAACTATAGAAGAGTAGCTTCCTCCCCCCTCTTTTATTTGATTTAATTTTATTTCTTTATGTGTTTTTTTTTGTGTTTTTTTTCATATTGATTGTTTATTTTAGTTTCTTGTAGGGTATATTTCGTGTTGTTGGGTGTGAGGGTGGGATGTGGGTGGGGTATGTTCGGGAAAAAAAGGGGAAACAATTGGTACTCATTGTGCTACAATGTCTTTGTTACTAACATTTAATAAAAAAACCTTTGAAAGAAAGAAATTAGATTAATTTGTGTTTAAATGTGTCTGAATTTAATAAAAAATGTCAGTACGTTACAATAATAATTAATTTTTTTTGGAATATAGTTATTTTTTTGTGAGGCTGAGCTGGATTTCCCAGGTATATCTCATCTAAACGCATCACAGCTATGTGGAGCAGCGAGACCTGCACTAGAAGTATTGCTATCCTTTCATTGAAACTGCCGTCTCCTATTGGATAATAAATTTGACTGACGTGTCTCATCAGCCAATCAGATTTTGATGTGTAGTGACAGACCGCCCCCAGGGCCCAGCGATATTTCAGCCGCTAGACCCCGTGATGTCATCAGCGAAGTTTGAAACTTCGGCGGGCTATTAGCATTGTGACGTGAGTGAAATACTGTGGCCATCCTTTAGCGTGGCTTTTTAAAAGGTGATCGTTTAACATAGTTTATATATTTTTTCTGTCGAAATATAGTTTCGACAGGAATACTACACATAAGCTGGATGGGCTGACAACGTTTTTTTGCGGCACTTCACTGACTGTAAGTACGACGCTATGACTGGCTAACAGTTAGCACCGAGCGGAACAAGTTACCGGTATGTTGCTGGCCGTGTCTGCTTTTTAAACCTGTGAAGGAACATGGCACATCACAGATTTTAACAGCCTGTATGGCTTATAGCAGGGGTTCTCAACCTTCTGCAAGATGGCCCCCCCCCAAAGCTGGGTCATTGCAGTTGCCCCCCCCCCCCACACCTTATTTTTTCTTATATTTTAACGTTAAATGCATCATTCTAGTGCACTTTAAAAGCTAATTATGAGATTGTATCAATGAGACACTGAGGAAATGTTTTTTTTTAAAAATCTCCTTAGAAGAGAAGAAAATATAGTAGCCTAAATAGAAACATTTAGAATAGATACAAATGTGTGATTAATTGCGACTTAACTATGACATTTATGTGATTAATCGCGATTAAATATTTTAATCGTTTGACAGCACTACTATTTATTTATTAATTTATCTGAGGAGCCGTCCCACTTCAACCCCTGGAATAGTAATCATCTGCATTTTGGACAGAAGCTTGCAGGTAGGCGATTTTAATGTGAGATCTGAGCCTGCTTTGCCTTGCAAATAGGGATGGGAATCAGACCCGGTTCCTCTTCAGAACCGGTGCCGAGTCAACCAATTCCCTGGAATCGTTAACATGCCTGCTTAACGATTCCGCTTATCGGTTCCGCTTGTTGCAAATGTGTCATGACTTGACACTCGCGCTGCTTTGTTTTGGTTCAGAACGCAGCAAACATGGCGTTGAGACAGAATCTCTCCAAATGTTGGTTGTTTTTCACTTGAAAAGACGACAATACGGCCACTTGCAACAATTGTAAAGTTTCAATTTCGTCAAATGACATGCGCATGCACGAGCGCAAGCGAGCAGACGGCGATCCTGACGGTTAAACGTTTAAATGTCCGCTGCCTGTCTAGTCGACACCAGAATTGCCCATTGGACTTGTACATACAATGTGTGAGAATTAACGTGTGTGTAGGCATAGCCTATGTGTGGGCTAATAAAAGAGGGAGAGAGATAAAAAGGTGAGAGCAGCATAAAGCAAAGCAAAAAGGTTTTCTTGACCGCTGCCTTAAGCCCCGCAGTGTTTACTCACGTTCATCAGCTGGTTTGTTTCTTTTTCCTTCCGTCAGCTGTTCTGCTGCCTTTACGCACGGCGGGTCGAGACGAAACCCAAAACAACATACAGCGGAACTCGGCGGTGATAAGGAAACAATAGTCTACACTTAAGTTTAACAATAAACTTCATAAAGACACACTTAAAATAACGATCTCTGCCCATACAAAAAGCACTGACTTGGATAACTTGATGGAGTGATCGATGTGCAAAAACCATCAGGCACATGTGTCTGATGACGGGCCGTTATATTAATAATAAACAGCGGGCGGGCTTATAGAAAAGGCGAGAGCCTTTTTCTTTTTCCTCCCGTCAGCTGTTTTAATGCACCCTTTACGCACGGTGGTTGAGACGAACCCTACACCACAGAAGTTTACAATAACACCATTTAAAGTCTGTAGATTTGTCGCTAGTCGCTTTTGACAAAAAAAAGTCGCCTGGAGGATTTGAAAAGTGGCCAGATGTAGCTCAAAATGCTACCTGCGATTAATGTGCTGTGCAGCCTGGACGCGGAGTTGTGTGTCTCCTCTCTGCTCTGACTGCAGGCTGAGACTGCTGCGGGAGGCTACTGAGAGACTAACCGCCCGTGAGTGCTCGTGAACGGGCAGCAGCCGCTGACAATTTTTTTTTTTTTTTTTTTTTAAATATTTAATTTTTTTTAGATTTTTTTCCCCCATCCCGTAGCGTAGCCTCCTCGCGCCCCCCCCGGTAGAGTGTCCGAGCCCACTCGGGGGGGCGCGCCCACCAGTTGAGAACCACTGGCTTATAGGATCCGAGGATGGATTTCCTCTACAAGTGATGGGTGAGTGTTACTTTTGGCTGTGTCTATCTGTGAAGAGATAACGTTATTTTGTGGAGTTTTAAAACCATTTTGTTTGTTTGTTATGGTCGTTGTAGCCTATATTGCTGGGACTTTGGCAGTAGGTGATGCTGTTTTTCATTGTTGATGCCGCTTTCTATGCATAATATGGGTACCAACTCTCAACTACACTTCTTCTTAATATGCTGGTTGGATTGGCTGTTGTGAAATATTTGGCATAAAAGACCCTTCTTGCATGTTTAATTTTTGTTATTGAAGTGAAGGCGGCGCACTAGTAATATTGTCGCTATACTAAATTGAATCCTTTGAAGTTGCGCAAGCATCCGGTGAAACCTATTACAATAACTGAGGCCTGTTTCAGGTAGCTGGTTTTGAGGCAACCCAGAGTTTGTTCGCTCTGAGTTAGTGGAAACTCTCGGTTTTCCGTTTCAAGAAGCAGGTTCAGCGCAACCGAGAGTCAGTTACTGCGGCAACATACGCCGTGGGTCTAACCTGCTCGGGAGGTGGTTAGACCTACCCTGAGTTTGTTTTCACTTTACGCTGCAGCTCCGACTGAAGAAAGAGTCACTGTCACAACGCAACCCTGTACAGTTTAAAGCAAAATCACTCCATAGAAATCTCCATCGGGATGTTTTTATCATTTCCTGACGATTTTACGTCATCGTTTATTTAATTTTACAGCTGAGGTCACGGTTTTCCGCACGGACCATTTTTAGTGTGACACAACCGGCGCATACGTCACCCACAGAACGAACAGACGCGGCATGTTTTGACTTGTTTAGGGGCTAACATTAGCGTGTGCTAAAATGGAAGACATGAGCGAAAATAGTGAGGAAAGACAAACGGGCAGGAGAAAGCGACAGAGAATGTCCAAGGTTTGGGATCATTTCACGTTGAACATTAATGAGAAGACCGTGGTGTGTGTCCACTGCAAGACCGAGCTGGCGTACCATAACAGCACGACTTCCATGCTGCAGCATATGAACAGGAAACACCCATTCCAATTGGCAGACCGCCGACCCGAGACAAGTACTTTTAAAATCAATGCTGCTATAGTTTACGCTACATTAGTGCAGATGGAGGCTAAGTGGTTGTTTATTATGACTAACGTTATAAGTATAGCTAGTTAATTAAATGTGGCGGCTAATAATTATGCCCCAAGACTAACGTCACGTCACCACAAAGTTTTTATTTTCAAAAAGACATCGCTGTTCAAGAAATAAATACACGATAGCTTAAGCTGAACTATAGCTGGTCACTTCTAGTTGACAATACGGTGTTGAAGCAGACGCGTGTGTCTTGATTGATGGATACAATATCTAAATAGCAGTTTAATGTGAATGAACTTACTCTATTATCATATTGTTCCATAGTCATTTTAATATATATATTTTTTTTTCAGTAAACCATCACAGTCTCGAATGGACACATTTATGCAGAGAACCCATCTCAGGATTTGTTTTTAAAGCCAGAATGTGTGCAACTATGCATGGGCTTGTTCCAAGTTTCCAAGCTTATGTTGTTCCTGAATTGCAAAGGTAAAAACTTGTAGTTCAGGGGCCTATTTCAGGTAGCTGGTTTTACATACTCTGAGTTTAATCCTGCGCTCTGAGTTGGTAAACTCAGAGCGCAGGGTTGATGAGTAACTCTGGGTTTTCGGTTTCAGAACAGTGGATCAGTGTTGGGTCAATCAACTCTGAGCGTGTTCACTCTGGGTGGAGCGTGTGCATAAAAGCCATCGTCAATGGATCGCTGATAACATGATTCACCATGGAAACAGAAGAAACAAATGCGTGATCCTCCCACTTCTCCACTTCTCAAAAAAAAGGTACTCCCACTGGAGTTAGAAATATTAACTTATGAGTTTATGGTAGCCTATGGAGAAAAATTAACGGGGATATTGTCACATAACTCTGATCTAATCTCCTCGGCAATTCAGAAAAAAACAGAGCAATCATTTCGCTTCCGTATGAGAAGCCATAGTCTATTTTAAAAAGTTACGCATATCCAATCAACCGGGACATTCATCCCGAAACCCGGCAGTTACAAAACACTTTAATATTGGTCTCTTCCAAACTGTCCAACATTCCAAAATCATCTGGGATCCACACGCAAAACCGAGAGGTCTTCTTGGGGGACATTTGAACATTCGTAGCGTTAAAGCAAAAACCGAACAACTTGAAACACTTTTCACCGACTCAAATCTGGACTTCCTGTGTTTATCTGAAACATGGTTGACCACATCATCGCCTGTAGCGTCCTTCACAATGCCTGGCTACAATGTTTTTAGAAAAGACAGAAATAAAGGAAGGGGCGGTGGACTGCTCATCTACGTGAAAGATGACATTAAATGTAAACAGATTGACCTGGCATGCGCAAATGACATGGAATGTATCGCCGTAACTATCACCTTGTCTCAGCAAATGTCATTTAATGTGATTGGTGTATATAGACCTCCCTCATCTGACATTACATTTTTTGAACATTTCAAAAACCTGCTTAAAGAATTAGATACTAAGAAAGAATGTATAGTTCTAGGTGATTTTAATTTAAACTGGGCAGAAAAAAACACAAGAAAGAAACTTAAAGCACTTACAAATCAATTTGAAATGACTCAATTAATAGATGGACCGACTAGAATCACAAACTCCTCAAAAACACAAATTGATCTCATTTTTAGTAATAAGCCTGAGAGAATCACCAAATCTTTTAATCTTCTTACTGGTTTGTCAGATCACAATATGACTCTTATTTCAAGAAAATTAACAAACAAACGATTTACTTATCGCCAAGACACTAATAAACATTCCCATGGAATAAGGAAACAAGACATGAATACATTTAAGGAAGAACTAGGTCAAATTGAGTGGACTGATGTTCTACAAACAGATGATCTAGAGGCCTCTTGTGAATCCTTTGTAGGCACAGTAGATAAAATTAAGGAAAAATACAACAAACTAGGGATGGGCATAATTATTGGATTGGGGCGGCTGTGGCGAAGTGGGTAGGGAGCTCGCCTCTGGTGTGCAGGGTCGGAGGTTCGATCCCCCGTCTCCCCGCCGCATGTCGAAGTGTCCCTGGGCAAGACACTGAACCCCGAATTGCTCCCGATAGTTAGCTTAGTTAGCTTAGCACCCTAGTGCTAAGCCTACCCTGCGTGGTAGCTGCTGCTATCGGTGTATGAATGTGTGTGTGACTGGGTGAATGTGTACAAAAACAATGTAAAGCGCTTTGAGTCTGTGACAAACGGAGATATAGCGCTATACAAGTCCATTTACCATTTACCATTAATCGATTGCTCGATCATTGCTCGTTAAGAATACTGTCGATCACGTGAAATTGTTATCGATCATATAGCCGTTGTGTTGCGCAGTGTGAGTCCGGCAGCACAGCAATGAGTTTCACTATGTGGCAGCACCAAAGACTGTATGGGCAGCAATTAAACATCCTACCAGCAGGGGGAGATACTTAACTAGAAGTAGTATAAGACAACAGAACATGCTCAGGCAGCATCCTGCGAGCTGCCGTAATGTCAACAGGAAGAAGTCAAGTGGAAGTTTGGCATCTGACAGGTCCATGGGACAGCTTTAGAACCGAAAATAACTAAGTTCATTAAGCATTGTGAAACCTTGTAGGGGAAGGTGGGGTGATTTGTGCAACTTTTTACTCAAAGTGATTTTAAAGTGAGGCCTTGACAGTTATGTCTCCAACTCAAATATGTACATATATTTCAGGATGTTGTGCATCCCTGGCAATAAAAACTTTGGATCTGGAATAAACTGTTTAAGAAATATAGCTTTCGGAAAAAAAGTTGTCTTGACAAAGTCACCATCATCATCTTTCTGGCCATCTGAACTCTCATCAGTGGTGTCGTTAAGTGGAATTGAGATGTCACTCTCTTCTGAGCTACTGTAGACAATCACTTTCTTTTGGTGACCAGCGTATACAGCCATGCCACTGGCACAACTCTCAGAAATGTACTTTGCACTAGTTGCTCCGTGCTTGTGGAACCAACTGCCACCTGACAAATGTGATTCCCCCTACATTTCTGCCTTTAAATCAAGGCTCAAAACCCATATGTACACCCTGGTGTTTCCTCCCCATTAACTATCTTACCTCTGCACTACTATCTGTGTTTATGTGGATGTATGGGCTTTACGTCTTTTATTTTGGTTATTGTTATTGTACCTTCATTGTTTACCTACTGAATGCACTATGTACAGCACTTTGGACAGTGCAAACTGTCATAAATGTGCTTTTATAAATACATTTTACTTACTTACTTACTTATAACTCACCCAGGCCCTTGCGCACAAATCACCCCATCCCCAGAATTTTGGATAATAGGCATGATGCAGCAATTTAGGGTTGACATTGTGCTAACTATATAGACTCAAAGTGTAGCACACCAAAGCACTAAAACATGTGTCAAATGTTTTCAAACGTGTCTATAATTGTTCAGACACAATAATCAAAAAACCTTGATCATGGAAATTTTACTTTGAAAGGCAAAACACAGTTTTTTGAGCTTAAATGTGCTTATATCTTATTCCTTGTGTCTCCCTTCTTTACAGGATGAGTCAAATGGATGGCTCTTCTTAAATATGTGGTCACATTTCCGATTTCTTCCACGGTTTTCTAGAAACAAGGGGTTTTGCAACTTCCAAAATGCACAAATCACCCCACCTTCCCCTATAAGTAAAACACTTAAACAAACTGAATTATGTACCACTTGTACATTGAAGCCTACATCCGACCCTGTTTAAGTGTTACGTTAGCGCTACGTTAGCGCCGCTAGCATTAGCTGCTAACTTTAGCGTAGATGCTTTCCTACTTCGCCTTCATCAGGGAACTAATTTGCACATTTTGTTTATTAGATGAAGTAACGTTAGGTCCTTTAACACTCAGAGAAACGTGCCGTGCCCTTATGCAGTCTTTGCCAGCATCTTAGGAGGCGCATATGTGTTTCAAGGTATCGTAGCATTGGCTCCTTGTTGGCTCGATCATAGCCTCGGGATTTAACCAGCGCCGCATTTTATTATTATTTTATTTTAAAAAGTTGCCTTGTCTTAATAGATTGTTGTTTGCCAAGAAGATCTTGGACTAAAGATGTAATTGAGTAAAACCCTCTTGTAAACAGTCTATGGTAAAACGCTGTATTTTGGATGTTCTGTTGGCATTTTTTTAATATGTAAAAAGATAACGATTGCTCGATAATTGCTCGTTAATTTTCCCGATGATCGATCAATGAAATTTCTTAAAATGCCCATCCCTACAACAAACCATTTAAAAACAGACGTGCTAAGAGTAACTTACCTTGGTTTAATGAGAAACTGTGGGATTTAATGAAAAAGCGTGATTTTGCTTTAAAGATAGCACTTAAGTCCAAATCAATTAATGATGGACGAGTTTTTAAAAATCTCCGCAACAAAGTGGTTAATGAATTAAGAAA